>JAJTUV010000166.1:0-527500 GCA_021653895.1 Mastomys natalensis | reverse complement strand
GCACTGTAGATAACCAGGTTCTCACCACCTGTTTTCATCTTAAGTGTAACAAAGTGAGCGTTTACTTAGCCACTATTCTAACTGCCCAGTTCTCTATAATCCCACTGCTTTGAAAGGTTTGTAGGACTATAACACCTTTCTCAAACACACATTATGTAACCAAGACTCAAATTCCTGATGCCACCAGTAACCCCCTTGTTGATCTTCTCAGCCTGTTGTTGACTTATCTTGACACCTAATGATGTTGCTCCTTACTCACAATGTGATGAGTGTCTCGCTGGGTTCTCTTTGACCCTTTAGCTGACAATTTGATTTCAGAGCATTGTATACAATTCCATCAAATCATTTCTCTGTGAGCGTCTGTTTCCCTCTGGTACACTGTTGTCCAACAAAAATAATTCAGAGCATTCTATATAGCACTTAGTGATCAAGTTCAAATTTACCTTGTTTTTCATGCCTCCTAGTAAACTATTCATGGATCTATGGTCACTTCCTCCTTAAAAATCCATGAACATTCCACTTTTATAGCTTCTGCATTCACTATGTCCTGTATCTTGAATGAATTCTCATATTTTCATGATCTATTATTCCCCAAAACATATGATCCTAAGAAATAGACAAATTCTTTACTTTTATAAAAATCATTTTCTTATTCTCATTGAAAATTCTAAAATCTTTCTTCTGGCAATCTTAAACCACCAGAAGAACTTCAGTTTTTCCTTATAATATTAGAAATTCAAAATAATAATTTAATATTTAAATATTAACATTCTCATTTTGCTATGGCCAATTGTATGACATTTTTTGAGAAGCAATGGTATTTTCACTCATATGCTGTGTGTCAGAAGATAAATGTTTTAATTTATATCAGGATATGACTATGTAACTCTGGCTGGCCTGGATCTCACTATGTAGACCAAGCAGACCCCTAGCTTACAGAGATCTACCTGCTTCTGCCTTTAGTACTAAGATTAAAATCCAAGCTCTTGTGACTTTTATGGCAGTAGTTAATAGAGGATATATAATGGTTAGTGTTGTCAGTCTCACTGGATCTGGAATCACCTAAGAGACAACTTCCAAGTGTGTTCAAGTATGACTGTGAGTGATATCTTGAGTAGGTCAACTGATGTGGGAAGACTTAAATTAGGAAGATAGAACATCTGCCCATATTTGGGTTCTGGACTGTACAAAAAATACCAAATGCTAGCTGAATACAAGTATTTATCTCCTTCTGCTTCTTAACATGGATGCAAAGTGACTAGTTGCCTCAAGCTCCTGCTTCTAGGACTGATCCACTATAATGGATTATATCCTCAAACTGTGGGCCAAAATAAACCCCTCCTTATATCATCAGGAAGAATACTTAGACAGGTAGCAAGGACAAAAGAGAGCTCAGTAGACTAAGTAAATGAGATGCTACTCGGATGACACAGACAACAGATGGTGTAATCCTAATCTAGCAGTAGTATACAATATTCTCAGATTCAGGATGAAGTTTTAAGGTATCACTAACAGAATTGCTGGTGTAAGGCATACGTTGTATTGTAGAGATAAATAGGAAGGTACCAACATTGCTGGTTAGATCAACTACAGAATTAGAGTTGATATCAACTCTAGTGTGGACAGTTTGCATTTAGTGTAAACTCTGGGAGGTCATATTTAGACTTTTCTCCATTTAAATTAAAATTGATTTTTGATCACATAATATATCCTGATTATGTTTTCCCTCCCTCTACTCATCCCAGCTCCCCACTACCACCACTACCTTCACTCTCATCTCCTCATCTCGATCTACTGCTTTTCTACCTCTCATTAGAAAACAAACAGGTTTCTAAAGGATAATAGTATCATATCATATACCCTATCATATAATATCATAAAATAAAGCAAACCTACAACATTGGAATAGGAAAAAAACAAACAAACAGAAGGAAAAAGTGCCCAAGAGAATGTTAAGAAACAAAGACCCACGCATTTGTACATTCAGAATCCAATAAAAACCCTAAACTGGAAGCTATAATATATACTCAAAGACATGTAGAGAAAGAAGAAGAAGAAAAAGGAGGAGAGGAGGAGGAGGAGGAGAAGAAAAAGGGAGGAGGAGGAAAATGGAGAGGGGGAGGGGCAGGGGAGGAGGAGGAAGAGGGAAAAATAAAACAAAATAAAACCAAGTATAAGTAATAATAATAATAAACAATAAATTTATAAAAAATCATTACATGAGATTATGAGACAAGCAACCTCCAAAGATGCTATTCAGTTTGTTCTCTGTTGACCATATACTGCTGGGCATGTACCAAACCCATAAGAGTAGTTTGTTTCTCTAATAAGTCTCTCTTGGAGGAAACTAAATTTTCATTTGCAAGTGATTCAGATTTAGACTTTTGATGTGTGGATGTGGAGCAATGTGTTAGTGCACAACTAAAAATTTCAGAGGGTTGTTCTTTATGAAACTCATGAATTAAGGAGAAAAGTCTAGACTGGAAATAGGATAGGAAACAAAACTCTGGAGTTCTCAGTGTCATACATACTTGAAGTCTTGAACTGGCCAAGAACACAGGGCATAGAGAAGGGAATAGGGCACTATAGTGTTTGAGATTTGAAATAAACACAATATAGGAAAAGAGATGGAATAGTAGCTAAGAGAGAGCAAATGGCACCCATTGCTGAAAAACAGTGTGTGTGTAGTAATGTAGTAATGTGTAAACTAAGTTTAGAGATTTGAGAATAAAAGAACATCGACTGGTCACGTACTCCTCAAATATCAAATAGGGTATAAAGTGGGACAATACCACTAGATTTTACAACTTGGCTGTCCTTGATGACTTTGATGGGTAGAATTTGCTAGAAAGAAATAGTAAAAGCCTTACTGAGTTGAATTAACTGGATGTCAAAGATGTATTGGTGATGATGAATATAAAGATACTTTTTAGAGTATTTCAAACATGTTAGAATAAAAAAAAAATCAAGTGGCAATTGAGAAGTGAGATCAGGGCACATGCTTTATAGTGAGAAATAAGGGTATATTTGATGACACCCATTCATGGTTGACGGCAGTAATCTAGTGGAATAAGAGTAAGCAATGGTGTGAGGCTCAAATGTTGGAAATGGTAGAACAATGTCCTTGAATAGGAAAGAATGGATATGTGTGTGGTAATTCAAGGTAGGGCTGAACCAAAACAAACGAGAGGTAGCAGAACAGCCAAAGAGGCTACAGTGGTAGGCAGGCAGTGTGGCAGCTTAATCTTGATAAATCATACTTCTTATTATACCTGCTTTCTTATTGAAAGAGAATACAAGGAATAAGGATGGGTGAGGTGTATCCTTTGAGAAAAGAGAAAAATATATGATGTACTGTCCATGTGAGCAATCAAACAGAAGAGGAGAGTGGTGGTAAGATTTGGTATGTTAAATGCACCATTTGAAGCCCATCATCCTTGGAACTTATATGTAAGCCATGGTTCCCCTTCAGACACCTTTAAGTCTATGCATACTAGAGCAGAGAGGCAGAAATAGGAAATAATCTAATCTACAACTAAAGTTGGCTGCTTTGCCCACTGTGTAATATGAAGAAAGATAAATGAACATGAAGCCAAATATACCAAATCCCTGACCCAGGACAGTACAGAGTTGACTGCCGGATTCAGGAGCAGAGTCCAAGGGGATGAGGAATTCTTCGCATCTGTGTTAGTTACTTTTCTGGTAATGTGATTAAAAAAAAAAAAAAAAACATCAAAACCAAGACAACTTAAGAAGGAAGAATTTATTTGGCTTATAGCTCCAGAGGGATACGAGTCTATCATATTGTGGAAGCATGGTACCCAACAGCATGGATGGAGGTAGAAGAAGGAAGGTGAGAGCTCATATCTTCAAATGCAAACAGGAAATGAGGGAGTAACATAGAAGTGGCACAGGTCATTAATCCCAAAGCTCAACCCACAGTGATAAACTTCCTCCAGCAAGGAACTATCACTAACCTTTGGAAAGACAAGAGTTGGACGCAGCTACATCTCATTCTGCGATATCTATGGAAATACAAGAGTTGGTGTGATGGTTAATGTTGGTTTTCAACTTGACAAGATTTAGAATCACCACGGGACCAAATCTTTGGCAATGTCAGGGAGGTATTATCTAGATTAGATTAACTGATGTAAGATAAACCATACTAAATATGGGAGGTATCATTCCATGGGCTGGATAAGTAGGAGAAAACCACCTGGGCACAAGCGTTCATCATCCTTTGCTAAGCTCTTAACTGTGCACACAATGTGCCTAGCTGCCTCCTACTGCTATTCTCTTCCCACAAATGGTGGGCAATTACTTTGGAAATGTAAGCCCAAATAACCCTTCCTTCATTAAGCTGCTTTTGCCAGGTGTTTTGTTTCAACAGTGAAACAGGTTACTATTAGAAGAATCCATACTCCTTACAGTCATCATCTGATAGGAAGGGATGAACCTGACAACCAAGGAAAGCAGAGTTAATTAGTATTCTAGGCATGCTTCCTTATGCCTGGACCAGAGTTATCTCATGAAAAAGAACCAATAAGCTCAACATTTCCATCGATGTTACAGAAAGGACTACTGTAATCTATAAACTTGCCTAGGTGACAGACAGAGAATTCAACTCCAGTCTTCTGGCTTTATCAGTCCTCATTCTTGTTACTAAGTCTGATGAGGATAGTTCAAATAATCTTATAAAGAGTGATTACCAGGGATTTTGTAAACCTCATTTGATGTACACTTTACATTTCATTCAGTGATTTGCCATAAAACAAGTAGGTTTTTGATATGTTAACATTACACCTTGGTGCCAAGAAAGGGTGAAACCAGTATGAGATGACATAAATACTTTAAACAAAATACATTTCAACACCAGCATTAAACACCAGCCTGAGGAAGGAGAGACTTTAGAATATGCAAGTATTGTGATGTCACATTTTAAACACCAACACTGTAGGAGTCTGTAAGTGCAATCAATCAGCATGTGGAATAATACAGAATAGTTAATAGAATTTTTATCTCATTGAGGATCTTCCTAAGACTGAGGGTATATCAGGAGGAGACAATGTCATGTTTTTAAATATACCTTCTTTTTTTTTAGTCTGAAATTTATTTTGGACAAGTAAAAACAGATATTTTGAATCAGGAGGTCAATTATGCTAGAAAAAAATCCATGTTTTTATACTTTAACCAAACATGGTTGATGGGTGGCATTACTGGTGAGTTAAGGAGGATTTTATCTAGTTGTCTGAGGGTTCCTACCTGCCCTCAATGCTCCCATCAGACAGCAAAACAAGGGGTGAGGCGACAGCAAAGCTTCTTTTTTTCTTTTCAAGTGCTTAGGTTATTGAACATCAATAGAAAAATGTTCTGATGTGCAAGCCCAGAGGTTGCACCATCCCTACTTGTGGATGAGGCTTAGTAAAGTTCATTTTCTTCCTTCAGTCTGGGTTTCACAGCTCAGAAAATGAGGAACTGGAATTAAATGAGTAGTTTCAGCTTGGCCTCCCACCACCTTGGCCATCCATTGCCGGGATGAGTCACCTCATCTTAATAAGCTTATCGTGTCTCAGAATGATGGAAAGTACCAGTCAAGGATGACCTCAAATAACATTTTATGAAAGCACAAAGAGCAATATTGTCTCTATTAGAACCTCAGCACAGAGTCTCAGGAGCACAGGGACTTGGGTTTAATAAACATCCTTGCTTCTTGCATGGCTTCCTTTTAGAGTGACACTTTATCCTAGACAACATAGGATAGTTTTTGTATGTGTAGACAGAAGATAGGAAGGTGTTTCAAAACAGGAAAGTGTGGGAACTATGAAGCAGGATCTTGCTAAAATTTTAGTTCATTCTAACACCAAACATTTCTTCTCTCTGAATGTGAACTCAAGTTCGAAAATCAGATATTCAGGGTTCAAAGGTCATTGATGTATTCATATTACACCTTGGTGCCAGAAAAGGGTGAACTCATTATGTGATGACATAGATGCCAGTGATGGGCCAAACATATGAGGAACCCAGCCTCATAAGCTATCTGTACATTGTGATGCTGCATTTTAAACACCAGCATTGTGTGTAAATACAAACGAGGTATTTAAAGGAACATATATCATTTCTGCCTTCTTTCAATAACTGAATTCTGAATTAGCACAATCTTTCAATAATGCAAAGCCATACTTTCCTGGTGCCTCCATAATTTGATGGTAAAAGCTGACTTTCAGATTATTGAATTTGTGTGACATAATATAATGACTAGGAAACCAGAGATGGAAAGTGTGTCCCTCTCTACCAGATGAGCCCAGCTATTTTTCCCCTAGCTCATTCTCAGAAGCATCTTATGTTTCCATTCTCATCTTTACTACCCTATTAATTGACAATCACTCCTGGAAGGGGATTTGAGTGACGATTATGGGACAACTGTGAGTCTACCATTCTCTCACTGTTCTCCAGTTCCCACCGTGAGCTCATTTCCTGCAGTTGTCAGTAAATACATTGAATCTAATCAGGATGATAGCCTTGGGATTTCCTACAACTTCTTCTGATGAACAAAGTGAAGCACTGCTGGTCCCTGTTCTGGGCAGGAGCATCAGAAGTGGAAGGAGGAAGGTGAGAGCATAGTGTTTGGAGGAGCTAGCTTGAGACAAATAAGGCAGCATTAACACAATCCATGCTAACAGGGTATTCCATAGACTCCATCTCTTACATGTTGATGGTCTTCAGGAATTAGTATACAATGACATATAACTCAAGAACAATTCTCTATGTCACTTCTTTTCATCTGTAATTCACACAAAGGCCTCAGGACTTCCTTAAATAAGAATAATTCCCCAGTTTAAATAAACCACTAAAAAGGTCAAATTTCCCGAGATACAACTATCTATGGGCTACAAAAGATAGATGCTATTTTAGAGTTTGAACTCTCTGGGAAGAATAATATAACTAAAGATGGATGCTGATTGTATCTATAACAAATTAAGAACAACTCAGTAACTCATTGACAGTAATTTATTTTCTTGCCCCTTGGGGGTCATGTGTCAGAAAGCTAGGTCGATAATCTGAAAATCAAGTGTTGACAGGGTTCTGTTGCTTCTGAAGTTTCTAAACAAGAATCCATTCATTTGCTTTATTTCTACTTAAATTTCTATTTCACTTAACCTTCTTAGTTTACAGTCCCTTCCTCTATTCAAGGCTATCATAGCCTCTTCAAACCTGCTCCCTTCCTGACTTTCCTGTCTCCCCTGGGCACTTGGCAGGACCCCTATAATTATACTCATCTTACTGTAGCAGTCAGGGTTCCCCTGAGGAGCTTCACATTAATAACATGTTCAATGTCACTTCTGCATGCAAAGCAGCATTAGCTACACATTCTGTTAATAGGGTCTTGGCATTCTTTGGGGGAGGGTGCTGCTATTCCACACACCACGTTAAAACGTAATAAACTGCTCTAATTTCAGTAGGGAATCAGAAATGGAAAGAACTAATTTCAGAGAAGCATTAGGCAATGACATATTAATTAACTCAGTACATGCTCATTTGGGTGCCTACCATGGTATAGATTGTGTCATGCTTGAAGGTAAGAAAAAAAATTAGTTTGGGAAGAGACTGTTGTAGGTGTTACAGCATGTACAAAGAGTCTGCAGTGAGGAGGCATGTATAAGGACTGAAGTCCTATGAGACCAATGCTTTCATTGTAAGACAGTAGAAAATCGAGGTGTTAGGCTTTTCAGCGCCATCGAGAATAAGTCAACAAAGACACTAGTCTTTACTCTGAAAATGTCAATGTTGGGCTGTGAAGAAAAGTGTGCAAGACCACTTACTGTGTAAAAAAGTTCAAATCTAGGGCATCCACATAAAACCTGGACATTGCTATGCATGCCAGTAACTGAGGTATTAGTTGTGGAAGAAAAGACAGGAAGACGCTAAGGGCTCACTGCCAGCCAGCCTGGTTGACATGGTGAGCTTCAGACTCAACATGAGACCCTGCCTCAAAGAACAAGGCGCACAGCAATAGAGGAAGATGCTCAACTGCCTCTGTATATGTGAGCATGGTGTGCACATCTTCATACACGCAGGCACACACAGCATATATTGCCCAGTAGCCCCACACATAGCAATTCAAAGATGTAAAGGTAACTAAATTATTTATGTATTTATATACACTTAATTACTGAACACATATTTATATAGATATGGAAATGTGTAAATACAGAGACATGCAGCTAAAGAGTAGCACAGAATTATGATGGCAGAATACTGCCTATTGATCAGTGTGTGAGTGGTAGGATCAGGATGTGAGAGGTAGAGTCATAGATCTGAGACAATGAGAGGCCACAGGAGAGAAATAAGTGGTATTGACTGTAGACTTTTGGGAAGATTAATGATACAAGAATAGAACATACACTTAAACTACATAGTTATAGTTGGCATTAGCATTCAACATAGATACATTTAAAAATTAAATATAAAGTGGTGAGAAATAAACTTTAAGACATTTTAAAAATGAAAACTTATTTTCTAATTGCATGTTTTTCTTAGTGTTGTAATTAGCTACAACATTTTTCTGAAATATTTGTTGCTTTTTCTTGCGAGCAGAATTAGCCTTCTCTGCCTTGGTTAGACACAGTTTTTGGACTAACTAAATATACATCACAAGTAAAAGCTGGATATTTTGGGGCAGATGCTTCAAGTCCCAGACTGATTTTGCTACATCTTCTGCCTCTTCCATGGCTCTCCTAATAAAGGCATCTGTGTCTTCCCTGGCCCTGGGAGAAGAGACATGAGTTAGATTTTCAATTGTCATGAGTAAGTTGTGAGAATTAGAACGGCAGCTTTATAGTTATGAGTGTGTTTCCAACTGGCTGTGTCATAGTCTATTGTATCCTAAATGTTGAAGTAACTTACACTTTGTGTAAGTCATTTGAATTCCCATTCGAGTTTTCTCATCTGCAAAATAAGGATTCAGGCTCTACTTCAAAATGATTTTTGTGTGTTCTGTATATTGGGAAAGTAAATTGGAAATGCAAAAACACTGTGCCATGGGGAAAACAAAACTGGAAGCTAAGTAGGGATTCTAAAAAAGTTTACTTTTACAGGGTGGGGACTCAGTGCATTAAGAAGCAGAAATACTGTGCAGTGGACAGTGAATGTTTGGAGTTCTGGGGATGGAGAGATTGTTGATATTGCTGTAAGCATCAACACTCAGTATGGATTTCTCAGAGCTGAATGTTGATGGCTGTGTAAGGCCACAAAACACCCTGTGGTTGTGAGCAAGGTGACTGTACACTAGATGATGGAAATTTCCATCCATCCTCTTAGCTTTTGGTACTGAACCACTGCTAAGGCTTGGCTCTAAAAATATCAAGCATGTGGGATTCAGCTACCAGGATAATCAGGTGATATACCTTGGCTTGTATCTGACCTACAGTAAAATGAATTGGCTTCTTTTGATCATTTCCTAAAATTAGAAACCCTATTGATAATCTTGAGAACTATACAAGCATTTTCTAAGTCAATCAAAAAAATATGAAACTACTGAGACCCTGATGCTATTACAATCCTGTCCAATTCCTTTATAAGCAATAGATTATGTCTGCCTCTTCATAAGCACATATACATTTTTATTATCTTACTCTATTTCACAAATAGCCAAACTAAAAATCAAAGATGCTGATATGCTGTGAGCCACTGAAAAACTGTCAGGGTTATTCGATGTCTTTGTTAACTAGTGAAGTATTTCAACCAGACCTGTAACCCTTTTCCTGTGCACATTGAAAATTCATATAACACTCCTCATGCTGATAGCTAATATCCTGTTAACTTTAAACTCTGCTCACATCACAGAGCATTATACAATTTATAAGGATCTCTAGGATGTCAATACATTTCAATTCTCACTTGAAATTTAAAATATCAGTCGTGCCGTTTACTTTGATGAGATGTGCTGGGAAAGAGAGAGATTAAATTCACAGCAGGACAGATGTTCTTGTTACTTGTTATGAAGCTCTTCGGCAATGATAACTGAGTAACTGTGTACATCATAGCCATCTTCTACCACTACCCATTCCATTTTCCCCACCCTGATGGTCTTTTGGGTAGTATGACTGTGTGTCCTGGTGGTATGATTGATAATGCCTTTATTCAGATGATACTTTAATTCGGTGTCTGATTGACTTGAGATGACTCAAAGTGGTCAGGTATATTGCTTTGTTTTCATAAGCTGTCTTCCTCAACAATAGAATCTTGACAGCAGACTATCCTCATTAATAACCTGAATCAGCCACCTCCACAAGTTCAAGGATCTTCTCCTCTTCATGGTGGCATCAAATCATAAGGCACCATCACTTGAGCACAAATGTCCAAATTAAATTCAAGTTGTATGTATGGATATCTTAGTTACATCTCTGTTGGTGTGATTAAAAACAAGCAAGCAAGCAAAGAAACAAATACAGCCAATGAGCAACTTAAAGGAGAAAGGGCTTATTTTTTTCACAGTTCAAGTATAGAATATATCATAGTGGAGTAGCTATGGCAGTGGGGACTTAAGGGACCTAGTTAATTTGTGTTACAGTAAGAAAGCAGGGAGGGATGAATGCACATAAGCTGCTTAACTTCCTTTTCCTATTACACAGTCCAGAATCCAAGCCAGGGAATGATACTACTCACAGTGACTAGATCTGCCCATTTCAAGTGTGCTATCAATGTAACCCCCTCTTGACATGCCTCAAGGCCCATCCCCCGTGTGATTCTTGATATCATTAAATTGACAATTAATATTAGCCATTAGTGGGAATCTAAACTATGGGCAGATTAACTACTCTTATCTTTGACACATACATTTAGCATAACTTCTGATATGACCATAAGTTTCATCTCCAAACCCACCATCTGCCACCTACTGAGCTGTCTCATTAACTTCTGTCAGCCTGTCTCCTTTGCAATTAGCATAATTTCAAGCTTTGTGACTAGAAGATGCTGGTGAGACAGTGAAGGTAGAGAGCTAGTACAGTCACTCAGGTCTAATGTGCTCATCTGCTCAGATTCCAGTCCATCATGCCACACCTTCCCAGAGGAGATTCATCCTATCATTCCTCATAGACTTGCCTGCAACCATCACTGAAAGTGGCTTCCAGAATGATCTACGTGATAAAGAACTTCCTGTAGAAACTAGAAAGCCAATAATTCTGGGGTACCCTTGAGTGTATTTCCATGGCACCCCATAATGTAGTACTCCAGCAAGTACCACAGCCTGGTATCTCTCAATGAATGACTGTCTCTGGCAACTCAAGAGTTATCTTCCCAGTGAGTTCAGCTAGAGTAATAATAGCCTTTCATAATCTAGGATAATGCTATTGCAGAGTACCTAATCTTCTGAAAGAAGACAACATAAATAAGCCTCTAATATGGCCCAGTTCCTAAGGGGACCATCTAGCCACCTGGTGACAGGTTGATTGCATTGGCCTTCTTCCATAATGGAGAGGTCTGAGATTTCCATCCACCAAAATAGAAGCATATTCTGGATATAGGTTTTCCTTCCTGCCTGTAATGTTTCCGCTGGCAGGCACTACTATCCATCATCATAGCATTCCAAACAACACTGTGTGTGATAAAGGAGCTCATTTCACAGCAAAGAAATGCACAGATTGACTCATAACCATGGACTCCACTTGCAAAAGAATTCAGTACCACTATGTGTTCTGGCAAACTAGAGGGGTAATTAACAACCAGTTATGACCACAATGACCACAATGACCAGAAACTTTAGAGGGAGTGTGAAAAATTCCAGATTGCTAAGAAAGATATGTATGCTAATATAGAGAGGTTTTCTACTGTTAAACAGGAGTTAAAATGAGTGCTGCAAGGTGGCTACTGCCTGCCCTGTGATCCTGGAGAACCATCCCACCAATATGTCTGGTCAGATGGCCCCATGCTAATCTTAATCATTAGGTAATATGGAAAGACACAGCAAGGGGAGAGAACTTTAACTTCTGGCTTCAGAATGTTTCTTTTCTTATTGTAAGCTTCTAGAACCTGATAGTCTTGGAGAGCTTGTTACAGCTTCTCACATGATGCTTTCTATAGTGGTTTGAATGTAAAACATACCACATGGGTTCATGAATTTAAACACTAGGTCCCCAGTTAGCGGTGTTATTTGGGAAGGAGGTGTGGCCTTACTGGAGGAAGTTTGTCAAGGATGGTGGCCAGTGAGAGTTTGTAGCCTCACCTCTACTTCTAGTTCACTCTCATGCATTTCATGTTTTCAGTTGAAGAGCTCAGCATTCTGTTCTGTTTACCTGCTGCCATGCCTTCCCTGCCATAATGGGCTCTCCCTCTGGAACAGTAAGCTAAAATAAACTCTGTATCCTATAATTTGTTTATGGATCATAGTGTTTTATCACAGCAACAGCTTTATCTCTTTTGTGTTGGGATTCTGATTGACACAAATAATTATTGATCAAAGGTGTACTTTATTTTTGTGGCACAGCACCTCAAAATTGCAAGGTATTATCTCAAAATTGAGCCCTATACCTCAGAAGTCCATTCCATCTGCGTTTTAAGTCAGTTACTTTGTTTTATGAGGCCAAGATGAAAATAAATTAATCTGTAGATCTAAACTCATTACAGATTCTTCACAGTAAAATGATTTCCTCGGTTAGCATCATCTCAAATGGGGTTACCATGGTGATGAAGCGGTACTTTATAAGTCATTGAATGATGGTTCATTAAAATTATTTTTTGGTGAGGTAAATAAATCTTTATTCAGAGTGTGTATGTTTCCACTAAATTAAATTGCTGCCTACTCCAGTGTGGAAGAGAAAATATACTAAATCTATCATGAGCTAGCAAGACAATTCCACATGTGAGTGGCACAATTTCAGTAGTTACTATATGATGTATTATCTAGAGTGAGGCAATTTTGAGAATGGAATGGTTAATACAGTGCCAGAGGAATAAAGAAGTATAAACCAAGAATCTTCAGGAAATTCAAATGCATAGTCACCCTCCATATTGGATGCTTAGCTTTAGTCTCACCATGGTATGGGATGTGAGAGCTACAAACCCTTCTTTCCTGATACCAAACAACCTTTGTGTATAGACTCACAGAGCAATAGATGCCAAAGAAGGATACTCTGTGATATCCTCAGGATATTCCTCTGGTCTACACAATTGCAGGGAGTTTCATCTGTAGGATATGCCCTCAGATTCTCATTTAGTTTTTTGTTTGTTGTTTGTTGTTTGTTTGTGTGGGCTTTTCTTTTTTACAGCTATCTTCATTCCTGTGTCAATCTGAAGAAATTCACCCACATGTTTTTACTCTGTATCTCATCTAACTTTCAGTAATGACTTTTTGCAAAATCCTATATAACCCCATTGGTCTATCTGTAATCATTACAGATACAGGCTGTCTTTTCTTCATTACAAATCATTCACAGAAATTTCTCCCACCAAGATCCCATCGTAACTGTCCTATAATTGTTGATTCCTCACCATCCACATAAAAGATGGTAACTTGAAGTAGCCCTTCACAGGTGATGCAGGAGAATGAACGAGCATCTATCTCTATTTCTGAAAGAGACTCTTGGTGCCTTTCTCATTATGTTAACTAGACCTGCAGGGCTGCACATAAGGCTGGAGGTATGAATCTAGGGTGAACAAAAGGCACAGACAAAGGTAATATGGAGGAGAAAATCAATTTTTTATGTTGGTTGCCAATGATTGGTTTTGTTCTGGTCTCATAGATAATTTTATTTCACCAAACAATTTGTTTTGATGATTTTCTGGTTCAGGTAGCTTTTATCTGATAAAAGCAGATTGAGGTTCAAAATCAGTAGCCTTATAATTCAATAAGTTTACCAGGGCCCTGTATTGCAAAAGAGGTTTTGAAGGGGGGATCAATTGTCTTAAAAGAAATCATGAATCTACTGTAAAACCCTAAAGATATGTGTGTTTGTTAAATAGCAGGGACTTTTCCAAGGCTCTACAGGATAACTCTATCTTCCCTGATGCTTATTGTACTACTAAATTTACTGGGATACGCATAAGCCTAAAGCTGAAGGGCTGGTGAGAACCCTTTCTAAAACAATATACTCACCAGGTTGATTGGGATCATCTCATTTACTGAAAGTCCCATGCAATTGTGTGTCGAATTCCAAATGGCAGTTTAAATCAAAGTCCTTGAAGACAAGTATAAGAAAATCACACAGAGAAGGCCTGTGGGAAAGTATCCTCAGTGGAATACAGCCATCAGGCATAAGAAGGCAAGAAACAGAAAGGAGTGAGGCTGGTGGAAGATAGCTGTAACCACAGGCTTGATCAATCCTGATTTGTGGTGGCCACGTCTGAGGCATTCTCTCAGCAGGCCAACACTGGTCACAGCCACCTTCTGGAATAAGGGCATCCATTAAGATGTACAGATCATTGTTGCTAGGCAGCAGGGGCAGTGCAGGGCATGTTTGTGAGTCTTCAGTAACCACTATTTCTAGGAGCTGTGGATGTGTGCATGAGTCTGGAAGAAAGTGTCCATGTGGAATGCCAGCTTATCTAGGGAGAATTCAGGGGAACTCTGTTGTTAGATAAAATCATTAAAATATACTAATAGGAGTGTGCTAATTGAGATATATATATTTATATTATTTATATATGTACATTTTAGGATGGTAATGTGAAAAAATATAACCAGTAATGAAATTTAATTCCAGGTATAGAAACTTCCAATCTGTGTATCTTCTTCTGTGTATCAGTCTTCTAATCATATACTGTTCAACTATTATACCATGAACTCATCTATGAGTACCTGTTACCTACTCGCTCCTTTAAACTCTGGAGCTAGTAGCATAGCACACAGAAGAGCTAGAGTATGTTTCCCAGGTTTGATGTCAAGAAAGGTTGCTTCATCCTATGAAACTGTAACCCTAGGAGCCACAGAGAAGAGTCAGTGGTTAAGAGCACATTCTGCTCTTTCAGAAGAACTGAGTTTTGTTCCCAGCACGAAGGTCAGGTGGCTCACAAAGTCCTGTAACTCTGCTTCAGAATAGCCTCTAGCCTCTGTGGGCACCTACACTCATGTGTATATATACACACACATAGTTAACTCTTAGTCAAAGCAGAAACTATACCCATGGCTTTGTGTAACTTGTGAGTTCTTATCCCAAACAACCAAAGAGCAAGAGGTAAGATCGATGTCTGGGAGGGTGAGTACTTCTGAGCTCACCAACTGAGGAGTCCTGTTTCTGTTCATTGGTATGCCAGCCAGATAAGCCATTTAGGATATTAATAACCATGTAATTATACTGTCAGTGATAGAAGCCATAAAAGCAAAGCCACCAAAAGGGATTTTGTATCTATTGCTATCAGAAAGGCGATGCTGGCTGCAGGCTCTAGTGGGACCTCAGAGATTAATGGACTCATATCTTCTCTACAGCCTTTCTTGTTTTAAAAAAAAAAATCACTTAAAAGTTACCAAGAGGTTACTTCCCTCTGCAGAGTGACTCATATTTACCAAACTAACAAGACAAAATTGGGCACCAATTTATTTGCCTTCCTGGGGAGACATAGCAGCCAAAATAATGAGTTCCTTCCCCCATGCTGGGAAAATCCATTCAGGAGCCCAAATCAAGAGAGGTGAAATGATGAGCAATTGTCTGATGTGAATTGAACTGTGAGGCACCAGGTACCAGACATTATGTTCTTGTTCCACCATAGCACTCAAACAACTCTACACAAGGAGTACCTGAGGACTAGTGGAGTTTCTGTGCCTTTGCCAGCCCTAGCATTCATTAGATTAAACCTCCTCCTGTCTCTATCAATAGACTATGGTACCCCCTCAACACTCCGCTTACAAACATTGACTTTTAAAATATTTCTGGAATTAAGACACTGTATGTTTCATTTGACTCATGTGAGGTAGAGACAAAAAAACATGACTGGGAAGGTAAGACTTTGGGCTGCTTTGATCTGACCCTGGTCCTGCCATTTTTGCATGATTGGAATTAACTCTAGGCAAGTGAATCAAACTCCCCGAACAACGATGTCCCCAAACTACCCCAACAGAGAAAAAATTAAATAAGTGATGCCCATGTGGAGAGGGCTTAGAAATACTAATCATCATTATTTTACACTAAGGTTAATTGTCCATTCCTTCTGAAGATTATTTATGATAACTGATCATGACCTTGGCAAATAAAATCATTCTTGGTTTGAATGGACTACCAAAATATCTTTCCTGTTCACTTCTGTGTTTTTAACGTTATATGAATTGTGTATTTTCTTCTGCATCTTTTTTTTTTCCTTTTTTAATTTTTTTTTTTTGCTTATTCACTTTATAACCCGTCCCAGTCACCCCCTCCCACAATCCTTCCCATCTCTTGTTTTCTGAGTACCCCCTCCTCCTGTATCCCCCACCCTGCCACTTTAAGTCTCTGAGAGGCTAGGTGCTTCCTCTCCCATTTAGGCCAGATGAGGCACCCAGCTAGAAGACCATACTCCATATACAGGCTGCATGTTTTGGGATAGCCCCCACTCCAGATGTTTGAGACCTACATGAAAACCAAGCTGCACATTTACAACATATGTGCAGGGAGGCCTAGGTCCAGCCCATGGAGGTAGATCTGTGTAGACTAGGTATGCTCCACGGTTGGTGATTCAGTCTCTGAGAGCTCCAAGGGTTCAGGTTGGTTTACTCTGTTGATCTTCCTGTGCAGTTCCTATCTCCTTAGAGCCCACAATCCTTCCGCCTATTCTTCTATAAGAGTCCTCAAGCTCCATCCACTGTTTGGCTCTGGATGTCTGTATCTGTCTGAGTCAGCTGCTGGTTAGAGCCTCTCAGAGGACAGCTTGCCCCTGTCTGTTCTCAGGCTGGAGGTTTAGATCCTGGTTCTTCTGCATCTTTATGTTAGACAGTTGCATGCCTTAAATTTCAGCCTCTAGAATTTTGCTCCATTGTAAGCCTTCATCATTGGATGTGGGAACTACCCACACAAATTCCACATCTGAGCAGTCCACTTGCTTCCAAAGGCTGCCCACTAGTGATGGTTATAGGTCATGGTAGAAAAGTTATTTGGCAGGTTTCTAAATTGTGTGGACAGGCAGAAGCTACATAGGGTGTCTGAGTGTAAGAAGTTTATAAACCCCCTGGAAATGCTAGGATACTGCTTGATGCTTACAGGGGCTATAGACTCCATCAACACTATTTTCCAGGTAAGAGAAACACCAGATTGGATCTTGCAGATTTTTCTGATTAGAAAGAACTTCAAATTGGCTTACCTGTTCTTAGAAGTTTTTGTTGGTACCTTTATCTAGGGTACTTGTAAGATGGAGAAACCGAAAACTAATAAATCTTGTAATAATCAGAAAAAACAGCCTGAACCATGGATACCTTGTAAACAATGCTCTTAACCTGTTGCATTAGTCATGAGAAGGTTCAAAACATCTCAGATGCTTTTAGACTTTCCCTTTTTGGAGTTGCCACATATCTACACAGTCTTTCAAGCTGCCTCAGTACCCTACCTAGAGGCAGCAGCCTGGTAGGGACCCTGAGGTACTCTTTCCAAGAAGGAAGATCTGGATTCCTTTTCATAGGACTCCAAGTTCAAATCTACCTAGCCACTAAAGAGATATATAACTGCACATGACTCTAAGTTCAAAGCTAAACTGAGACCTAATAGTAGCAACTTCATCAAGTCAATGCTGTTGTCAAAAGACTAACGTGCTCTTTCTGTCTTTTTAATGAATTGCCATCTTGTGTGTCTTTGTACCAAGCCCAAGACAAAACCTTGCTTTAAATACCAACACATTATCCAGGAGAAGAAGGAAAAGTGACTCACACTAGTATGGTCCCTGTAGGGAAAAAAAAAAAAAAAAAAAAAAAAAAAACACTCTTCCCAGAAAGTCCCATTAGCCTTGCATGCACAGAGTGATGGAGAGTTCCCACATTCAGGGCAAGATTGGCTTCCATTGAGGCTTTTTGCTATTAGCGCAAAGCCAGTAACTGCTGGATAGGTCACCCACAAATCAAATCTAAGTACAGGAGTTAATGAGGTGTGTGAAGATGTATCCACATAAGGTTTCCTTTGAACTAAGACAAAAAGTTCTATTGAAAAATAAGTCGGGAAACTACTAGCTTTAACTACTTGAAAGATTATTCTCAATTATCAATCTGCAACACATGACTATATCCCTGGGTGGTGTGAGACAGTATATTTAAAGCTCCTAGGACTGAAAACCAGCAGGCACAAGATAAATCATGGTGAAATCTATATTTGTTTCTAGGTCCTTGCTGGCTCAGTTGGAACATTACCCTTGGCAGTAGAGAGCATTTTCCATCTCCGCAAACAGTTGTAAGCCAATAGGATCAAGGATGGAGCTGTAGGGTGCAGAGTGAGAAAAGCATGCCCAGCTGACCCAGATGGCACAGAGAAAGGCAAGGTGGTTGTCTCGGCAGGATTGTGACTGAGCAGAGTTATGATGGACCTGTCCAAGATCACACACCATCCGCTCACATTTGGGCTATAAAAACTATTCTCATCTCAAACCAGTTGTCCACCTGTAAGGGATTCTAATGCTTTTTTTTCTTTTTCTAAAAAAAATAAATAATTTCATAATTCATTTTGTCAACAAACAACATCCAGGGTTTTTAATCTGGGTAACACCTCTGTCTCAATGACTTCTTTTCTGAAGATTGGGCAAGAAAGATTCATTATTACTCTGAGTTTTCATTAAATTTTTATGAAGAGTGAAGTTGAGCTTAATCACATCTAATTGTAAAATTTCAAACATTCATGGACTCTAACAGCTGAATTGGGAAAGGGTAGAAATCATGTGGCCTAAGAGCTGGAGTGTGTGTATACTTTTGCAGAAAAAATCCAAGTTCAGTCCCCAGTATGCAGGTCAGGTGTTTCATAATTACCTCAAGCTCCAGGAGGACCCTACACCTTTAACCTCTGTGAGCACACACATGTCTCACCCTGACACATACACATAATTAAAGCTAAGATACACATTTTAAGAAAGAAATTATACGGTCCATATATTTATGTTACACCCAAGGAATCTGAGAAACACCAGGTTAATCAATTTATTAAAAGCCAATTCTGGTAATAGAAAGCAGTGGAATCCATGCATCCCAATCCTCAAGTTGGAATATAATCATCTTATTTAGCTTTGAATTTTTACTGTGAGCCAGAGAACCTAAAACAGCTCAGTGCGTAGCATCCAGGCTAGAAAGGTATATAGATCACCACGCATATAAAGTCAAATAAGAGTCTTTTGTTAAAGCCAGTAATCTAGAGCAAACTGTTGCCCAAAGAACTTTTGGCACTTGCACTGAAAGTCAGGGCTGCCACAAGATTTATTAAAGCACAAACCAGAAGAACCACACTGACATCAATATCTGAATAGGTCAGGGGAACCTTGCGATATTTGTTTTGGCAAAACACAACAGTTGTTCTGGTTTTACATCTGGGCCATGAACAGGGTAATGGAAATGTTGTCACAGTAAACAGGACTTTCTAGGGAACTTGGGGTTAAAAAAGTGCTTGATTAAGCACAAAATGGAGTCAGGATAAAATCAAACAGCATGATGTTACCTTGGTCACTTCAGTGATGTCACCTCTGTCCAGAACTGTGATATGATCATTCAAACACCCCAGCATGGCTGGGGCAAGCACAGGAGGGACATGAAACTGAATGAAGTTTTGAAATGCTTGTGAAAATTGGTATCAGGTTAGCAAGAAAGCCTATATAGCCTGCCTTAGTTAGAGTTTCTATTACTTTGAAGAGACACCATGACCACAGCAACCCTTATAAAGGGAAACATTTAATTGGGGCTCACTTACCATTTCAGAGGTTTAGTCCAATATCATTGTGACAGAAAGCATCTCAGCATCCAGGCTAGACATGATGCTAGAGAAGAAGCTGGTGGTTCTACATCTGTATCCACAGGCAACAGAAGGAAACTGTCACACTATGCCTAGCTCGAGCACATGAGACCTTCAAGCCTGCCTCCACAGTGACAAACTTCATCCAACAAGGCCACACCTCCTGATACTGCTACTTTCTATGGGTCAAGCATTCAAACACATGGGTCTGTGGAACCATTCTTAGTCAAACCACCACAAGCTCTAAATAAGCAGTCTAGAGCAAATCATCCAAGCAAACCAATGTGGAGGAACTCAGTTCTCTTGGTGTGGAAGGAGTGTGACGCCAAAGGGAATGAAGGAGAAGTTGGTTTACTCCTAACAGACCTGTTTCATTAGTCATCACATTCAACCTAAATTATGCCTAAGATCGCTTTAGATACTTTTTGTGAAGTATACAGTGATCTTTAAATTTACTGACTGGGTTGCTTTTGAGTTCTAGGTTCAAGAGCTAAGTCAAAGGGTGGTAATACAAAGGAGTACAGGAGATGGCTCCCTGGGTAAAAGCCCCATGTTGGTACATTTCTATATAATCTCAGTGCTAAGGTTGGGGTAAAAAGGGAGTTGAGAGAGTGACTGAGCCTTATTAGTTAGCTAAGCTAACTCCCAAACAGCAAACTCCAAGTTTACAAGAGACTTTGTCTCCAGGGAATTAGAAGAGTGATAATGTGATGAAATGTGATATATTCATACATGTGTACATACATGTGCACACCCACATATGTTTTTACCCACACAGCTTATAATAGAAAGATGTAGGGCAGTCACCTCTTCAACAAGCTCTGTGTTTCCCCATAGAGTGTAGTTGCAAGATTCTAAGGCCTCTGTCGAAATTGCTCCTCTGCATGGCTTTAGTGCTCCATACAAACCGACTCAGGAGAGCTCTGATATCTCTGCTTAAGCACTTACTTGGTCTTTGTTGTCTTTATGCTTCTGGGTAAACTGCTTACAGGAAAGGCACAGACATCCCAGGCAGCAGGAAGGGAGAAGGGTAGCCAAGTAAAAGGAGCTGACGGTGGAACTCTGTGACATTCCAGTGTGGGCTGATCCAACAGAAAAGGGTATGCTTCTGTCTGTCAGCCACCACTGGAAGGTAACCCAGAGACCATTCCTCTCAGAGGAGGAGCACAGCCTGAATTCTCTGCTCTCTCATTTCATACTGTAGTTGCTAAGTAGGGGACCTATCACTAAGCCAGACCCCAGCCCCTCCACTTATCTTTACTTTTCCGTATGTCTGTTTGTAGCTTTGCTATTTACTATAGCTAAGATACTGAACCCTGTTACATCAAGGGGATCATGGGCAAAGGAAACCTGGCTTAAGAACATAATGGAATATATTCAACCATTTCAAAAATTAAGCAATACCGTGCTATTTCTATTTGCAGCAAAATGAGAAGAGACCTAGAAGACACTGTGGTCATGAGGTAAGTCCTATAAGCTCTCTGTTATGTGTGAACTATTAAAAACATTGGCATGCATGATCGTGATTCTAAAGGCTGAGATGGGGGCAAAGTGGAGAGGCAGATAGCAAGTGTAAAAATATAGTGTAAACAAGCTTTTCAAGTCCTACAGCTCAGTGTGGACTACCCTTAGTAACCTCATATGCATCCTATTATATGTTGTGTACCATAGCTAGAAAGAGGGTCTCCATGACTCCAAACAACCATGGTTAAGATACAGCAACATTATCTTGACATTATACATTGCATAATTGCATCAAAATAATCACATTATACCCTATAAATACAAGCAACTGCTACATGTTAGCCTAATATAAAAAATGTTTATGGAAATGAAATGCTAATGAGCCTGACTAGATCGTTACATGCTGTACACAAAAATCAGGATATCACCTGGAATCCCATAAATTTGTATAATTAAAATAATAATTTGCGAAAACATATAATTTTAAAAATTACTTCTCTGAGATTCTAATTATATCATTTCTCCTTTCCTTTTCCTCCTCCAAACTCTCCTATATACCTCTCCTTGCTCTCTTTCAAATTCATGGCCTCTTTTTTCATTAATTGAATACATGCATGTTTATGTATGTGTATAAGTTTTAAAGACCTGCTTGGTGCCTGGAAAGCTATGACAATGTGTCATCTGAGATGTGACATGCAGGTGGAAAACGTAAAATTTAAATTTCATGGGTATATCATCTTGACTAACAAGGTAGACTTAGACTTGAATTGTTTGGTAACCAGGCTGGCCTGGAACTCACAGAGATAACTCCCATTCTACTTGTTAGGTGACCCACCTGAAGACCAAGCTGCACATTTGCTACAAATGTGTAGGAGCAGGGGGTTGGTTCAGCCCCTAC
Organism: Mastomys natalensis; assembly: GCA_021653895.1. Taxonomy (NCBI): domain Eukaryota; kingdom Metazoa; phylum Chordata; class Mammalia; order Rodentia; family Muridae; genus Mastomys; species Mastomys natalensis. Next base: position 505,264 of record JAJTUV010000166.1, on the reverse strand, counting down.
ATGCTCCCTGGTTGGTGGCCCAGGCTCTGTGAGCCCCATGGGTAGAGTTTAGTTGACTCTGTGGATCTTCTTGTGATGTCCTTGATCCCTCTGGCTTGCTCAATTCTATCCTTAAAAGGGATTTTCAGATGGCCACTTACACCTCAGCAGAGCTCCAGAGTACTTGATAAAGTAAAGTGTGAGCATGTAGCCTCTTCAAGTATTGTTCTCAATGAGGCCATGCTTCAGCCTGGCTTTATATATTGAATTTTTTTCCCTTCAAAGCAAGGTAATGTATATGTCTTTTTAACTTGCCTCCAACTTGAAAAAGGTGAATTTCACCAATCACCACTGTTGCGAAGTAAGCCACAGGTTTCTAATGTGAAGGATTGTCTCATTGGATTAGGTGCCCAGTTGCTAGGCCCTGTTCCTGGGCCTAGCTTTGACGAGTTTTTGAAGGCAAGTGCAGTTGGTTTTAGATGAAATGGAAGGCCCAGCTGCCCCAGCAGGGGGAGGGCAAGGAAGCACTCATCCAATTAGCAATACTTATGCTAATTGAGGGAGAGGAGAAAGAGGGCCTATAAGACCAAGACTAGGGCAGCCTATTTCATTCTTACAGTTCTTTCATTCTTACATCCTTAACAGGTCACAGTTAAGGATGGCTCTGCTTTGTGACTTCTCTACTGCTAGGCTTCTGAGAGCTCTAGGTATGGCTAGCTGCGCCACAGAGGCCAGGCTGAAGTGGACAGACTTCCACATTTCCTTTCTGGCTAGGGAGAAGTTTCATCTTTTCTCGCATTGTGCCTGCCTCCTCCTTCCAACTGCATCCTCCTGCCTTCACCTCTGAGTGATGCACAAAGGAGCCTAACCTCTTAGCTCCCTGGAGGTTCTGCAGCCTGTAATTCTACCCTGCTCACAGAAAAGCTTCTTTCTGTACCTCCCTCATCTTTCAGAAAAGGTCTCTGGGAATTATACAGGTAGAGATCCGAGTCAGCATATTCTGAGAGAAAAAAGCTAAGAAGCTTTCTTCCTTCCTCACCTTGCAGGGTCGGGGAAGAGATGAAAGGCTCAAAGGCCTAAGGCCATGAATTTGAAGGCGAGCCAGGGAAGGGTGTGTGGGAGGGTTTGTGGGAGGAAAGGGAAGAGAGAAACTTGTAACTAAATTACAATCTCAAAAATCAGAGGGTAACTCTACCACAGTTCAGCAGAGGAAACTGACTGCTATTGAGCCTGGGAGAGGGTATACAGCCAGGGAGGGAATTTGTGCAGAAGAGAGCTAAGAAAGGCCAGTGGGTGGGAAGTTTATTTTCTTCCTATGTTCACTATAGAAGTAAACAGGGCTGAACTGTATCTAGAAGGTTCAGGGGCATAGGTGTCTTAATTCCATGCTATCCTCCTCATGATGGGATGGCATCTTAACCTATATCCAGCAGGCACCAGGGCTCATCTGCTCCTTTATTTTGTATTTCTCTGTTTCGGTCATTGAGGGCTAAATGAGGGATGAGACTGAGACCTTAAACGGAACCCTTACGTAGAATCCCATTAAGTAAGTTAAATGACCCCGAAGTTCAGCCACCAAAATGGCAGCTCATCAGCTGTGAAAGATAAAAGACCATCAGCGTGGCTCAGTTCCCATTAGTGCGGTTCATTTGTAGGGGGATGGCTTGACAGTGATCCGGACACAGGTGATAAGGCACACCTGCAGACACATGGCTGCTCAGGACTCTGCAGTTCCCTCAACTCCTGTAACTAATGGCTTCAAGCTCTTTAAATATAAAGACAGATAACTTGTCACTTCATATCAGTCAGGGACCCAAAATGCTGTGATCCCCATTTCTTCATTGTAAATGTCAGGTTGGGTTAATAGTCAATTGCACATTAGTGTAACTGGAATCTTTTATTTGGGAAGCAAAGCAGGCTTCAATGGTTTGGTGTGACTTAATGGTATTCTGTAATCACTTCATGGAAGATAACTACAGTTCTAGTATTTCTGAGAAGTTTCTTTATTAAATAGGCCCACATCACACACACACACCCACACACACCAATTACCCTCCAAATTAGATTGAGATAGTACTGCTTAAAGTGAATCAGGTTGGGTTTTACTCCAAGCAATGAAAGGCTATTGTGGCAGGCTTTGACCCTCTAGTCTCACATGTGGCTATGCTTATACTATGTACTTATAAATGAAATACTTTTTGCATCCTCTATCCTGAGCAGTACTCCTACTACCTCATCGTCATTGCTTCGGTAGGTTAGAAGACCAACCAATCAAGGAAATATGCATAGATGTATGTTAGGATCATACTCATTGGACTTCAGTCATCACATAGACATCTTCGGATGAGGGGCACCTGCATTCCCTATGTATGAAACTGAAATGCTACCTTAACATCTAGTGTGTGTGGGTGATGGCTCTGGGGAGCCCTTCCTCCTAGCTTCCTGGAGACAGTCTTCTCCTGGCCTCCTTCCAATCAAGATGCAGAACTCTCAGGTCCTTCTCCAACATCATGTCTGTCTGGACACTGCCATACTTCCTGACATGATGATAATGGACAGAACCTCTGAAACTGTAAGCCAGTCCCAATTAAATGTTGTCCCTCATAAGAGTTGCCTTGGTCATGGTGTCTCTTCACAGCAATAAAACGCAAACTACGACACCTGGCCTCCACAGCTTGCACTCTTACCTGTGGCTAGTTGGCTCCCATCAGTACAGGTGTAGTTCATAGGTTTTGCAATGCCATGTGCTATTTAAGAAAGAGGCACAGTGGCAGCAAACACCTACAATGAAACGTGGAGCCTCAGTGTCCACCCCTTCTCCCTCACCCCCCAACATAGACACTGTTATCAGCGTATCAGATAAAACTCTACTGAACTGGTGGCTCCAGAGAGCATGTTTCTTTTCTTTTGTAGACCCCTAATTGGGTTTTCTTGGGGGTACACTGAAGAAGAATGGGAAACAATGCCCGTGTAGACCTGTGTATGTAGGGCGATCCTATGCTTCTATGTAGGGTCCTACAGCTACTTGATAGTTTGAGAACCCTCACAGAACATTGCTCACAGACCTGATTGTATGGCATTGCTGGACATAAGGACTGGTTTTTCTTAGTGAAGGAGGTGCCCTCTCTGACAAGGATGCTCTGGCCTCTGTAGGAAGCCTGCCTGACCAAAATTTAGGTTCCATCTAAACTCTAATCATACTGCTTTTCAGCTATCTGAAGATGATGACCTAGAGTCACCACCCTCAGACTCACAGTTATAACATGTTCTTGGACACTGTTTAAACTTGGGACATGTCTTTCATCTGCCTTCTCGTGATCCTTCACATTCTCTTCATCCCTTTGATCAAAGACAGTTGATATAAGGATTCTAAAAAGTCTCTCTCCCCCTGCCCTTCAATCCCTTGCATCCCTTTGTCTCTGAAGACTGCTGACATTTCCACTTGATTTCCTGTCTCCCATCATAGCCACCCTTTCAAGTTAACATAGATGGCCTCTGCCTCTTCTGTGCAGCATATTCTTCATGTGTGAGAGATGTTCTGGTTCACCTTATCCTATTTTGCAGCTCTGCCTGCCACTTGTGATGCTTCTTCAAGCTCTAGGGGACTTCTTTTTGCATAAAAACATCAGTGACTAGAAATAAGACAGTTGGGGTATGTTGAGACCCTGTAGGATACAACTTTATAGGCTCTCTTAGGAATTTATGTTCTGACATCCTAAGCCAAAGTAATAAGGCCTTATATCGTCAGCAAAGTCCTCCCCCTGGGCAGCTGTCATTAAGCAGATATAAGTAAGCAGGCCTGGAAAAGCCACTGTAGATTGCCTGAGCACTCTTGACTGCTCTTTTGTTAGGATTCAGTTTACTATTGCTGTGGTGGAACACCATGTCCCAAAGCATGTAGGGAAGGAAAGGATCCTTCATCCCCTAAGGAGTTTTATCACAAGAGTGAAAAGGGTGCAAATGGAAATTTATTCTAGCTCACCTTCTCTTGATGTTTAGCTGTTTTCCAGGCATGTCACTTGACCCAAGTGTTTGGTCTCCTTCATTCATACTCCCAAGCAATTTCATCGCTGTACCAGCCATCTGGGCCCAGTGAAGTGCACCAGCCTGGATGTAGTCTCCCATAACATGGCCAGCTTCCAGCTCAGGCTCACAGAAAAGAATGAAGCTATAGCCAAGCCTGGGTTCAGTACCCATAGCCTAGCAGCCCTGCAGTGTTGCCTTGGTGCAGGGTGGGAAATTATTGGACAAAATACAAGGGAATGTCTTCAACTTCCTAATGACTATATAGACATTCTTACATAGGATCTGAGAGGAATTATGTTTTGATGGTTGTGGGGAACCCTAGTTTCCAGAGGGACCTAAGCAAGCTCCCAGCTCTGTGTTCCTTGGGTTAACAGCAAGCCAGCCCTTGTTTCCAGGACTGTGTGGCTCAAATTCTGCTGAGGAGCCAACCAAACTACTTTTGTCTTCCTTCCAGGACAATAGTCTCTCAGCAGAATGGCCTTTCCCCCCTTAAATAATGAGGCCTCAAAAGTCAAAACAACTCTACAGTGATTAATTTGGAGCGTGAACTTGCACACCAGAAACCTTTATCTTAATCTGATCTATGGGTTTGTGTGAATGTGGGGCCAGCGTTGCCCTTATTTAACATTAACATTGATCACGAAAGTTTCATGGTAACTAGACTTAATAAGCATGAACTTGCAAGATGGGTCCATGATGAGAGCCACGATTTGCATCAGGTTGGGTAGTTCATCTGACTTTAGCAGCCGAAAGGAAGTAGAAAGAAAGTGCTAAATCTTAGCTCTTCTAAAAACAGTTTGACTGGAAAAGCACTTAGAGGTAATTAAGATTTTAGGAGCATGTTTTAAATACATCTAAAAAGCTAGAAGGATTTTGGAAATTCTTAACTGTAGATTAGATTTTGCAGAAATTAGTGCCACCATCAAGGACTTGAAAGATGCAGAGGTGGTGGTTACCACTACAGATCCATTTAACTTTCCTATCTGGCCAGTGCAGAAGACAGATGGAGAAATGACAGTTGACTATCAACAACTAAATCAGGTAGGAACTAATTGCAGCTGCTCTACCAGATGTAGTGTCCTTACTTGAGCAGATTAACACAACTCGTAGTATATGGTATGCAGCTATTGATCTAACAAATGCCTTTTTTTGGGTCCTTCCCATAAGGACCACCAGAAGCAATTTGATTTCAGTTGGCAAGGCCAGCAGTCTCCCATAGCTGGGATCCAGGATCCAGGTGTCCAGGATTCAACAGGTGGAAAAGGGAATGGTTCCACTCACTATCACCCCAGTGACCCACTAGGAAAAGTTTTGCTTCCTGTTCCCATAACTCCTAAGTTCTGTTGCTCTAGAAGTTTTGGTGGGAGTATTCCTGATGGGAGCCACAACAAACATTCCATTGAATTGGAAGCCCAAACTTTCCTCCTGGTCGTTTTGGGCTTCTAATGCTTGTATACCAACAGGCTAAGAAAGGAATTAACAGGTTCAGAAGGGATGATAGACCCAGATTACCTTGAGGAAATTGGGTTGTGATTTTTTTTTTTTTTTTTTTTTACAATGGGCCACCAAATTACCATACAACCTGAAATGCCCATCACGATCTAGGTGTTATCAGAGGAAAATCTTCACAGTGGGCAGAACTTTGGGCAGTACACATGGTATTACAGTTTGTTTGAAAGAAGAAATGGCCAGATATATAAATGTTCACTTACTCATGGGCTGTAGCCAATGGACGGGCTGGATAGTCAGGGATTTGGAAAAGGCATGATTGGAAAGTTGGTGAGAAAGGTATCTGGGGAAAAAATGTGGATAGATTTCTCCAAATGGACAAAGGATATGAAGATACTTATGTCCCATGTAAATTCTCATCAAAAGGTGAATTCAGTTGAGGATTATCTTATATGTTTGGTTGTAAGCCTAGCCCTTTAACAACTGAGCCATCTCTCTAGCCCATAGGATTATTTTGATTAATCAATCATGAGTGACAATGGGTTCAGTGATTCTGTATATGAAACTTTTGACAGTTTGATGGAAAATTATGCTGCTGGTGGGGACTCTTAGCAGGTCTAGAGGAGTTGATAAAGAATTGAAGTGAGCTCTAAGATAAAATTATCTAACTTCAGAATATGAAGGACCACAATGAGCTTAGCAGAAAAAAAACCTGATTGGCTCCAGATGCAAATAAACAATCTAAAGGTTTCTAAGTGTGCCCTTGAAGAGAATCTTCTCTCCAGCAGCCATAGGGCACCAGTTACAGACAATCAGACTTAAGGCCTCATTATAAGATTGGCTGAAGTACAGTGGAAATTCAAGTCTTGGCCTTAAAAGTTGTCAACAGTTAAAGTGAGGCAAAGAGTGGGATCCTATAATGGAACAAGGATGTATGGGAAGACCCTATTGGAGCTGAGAACTTTGAACCCTCAAATTCTCAAGGGTTTATCTCACCTAAGGAAGTAGTACTCTCAGCCCCACCCCTTGAAATATTGTCCTTTTCACCTTTTACTAAGGAAATGAATTCTTCAGTGTCTGTTAAACCAGCAATGACTTTCTCTGAAGGAAATGCCAGGTGAGACAATACTGATCTTCCTCAAGGTCTAGTTGCCTCTAGACTATAATCAGACTCACGGCAAAGCAGGTCTTAAGAGGGGAGGTAGAAAGGAGAGATGTTTTAAACTACTAAAGAGCTAAATGATTTTGCTAATTCATTCAAGTAGGAGTCTGGAGAATATGTGTGGGAGTGGATTTTGAGGGTATGGGTAATAGTGGAAGAAATATAAAACTAAATCAGGCCAAGTTATTAATATTGACCCTCTGAGCAGAGATTCAAGGTTTAATATGGAAGCTCACACAGTTGAAAATAAAATGTGCCAAACGTTTGTTTGAATGGTTGGCTGGAGCGTTTGTCAAAAGATGGTCTACTGAAAAAGATTTGGAAATGCCTGATATCCCTTGGCTTAGTGTTGATGAAGGGATTTTTTAAGGCTCAGGGAATTGCAATGCTAGAGTGGGTACCCTGTGTAAAACCTAATCCTCCACAATGGGAAGGCCCAGAAGATATGCCTTTCATGAATCCTATTAAGACACAAACTGGTGAGAGGAGCAACAGCACATTTGAAGAGTTTTGTTGTTGCCCTTTTCCTTGTGCCAGACCTTAGGGTTGCAGATGCTGCTGCTCAATTGAATGAATTATGCAAGGGATTTAATTGATCCCAAAGGTAGCAGGGGCCAGGTGGCAGTCTTGAATGGCCAGAGGCAAGATGATTATAGTTATTATAATGACCAGCATAGATAAAACAATGTTCATAGTGACCTAAACCATAATGGACTGCACAGTCATAGTGTGGTGACTATTCACAGATGTCAACCTGACTGTATCTGAAATGAACTGCAATCCAGAAATGGAGGGCATAATGGAAGAAGGAAAGACTTGTTCATTCTTCACCTGCTTGTACTTACTTGCCCGTGCTTCCTTTGGAGCCTACTTCTTCAGGATTCCAGCTTATACTGAAGATCAGCTGAACCTGAGGACCCAGCTATACCCCTCCTGGGTATATACCCAGAAGATATTTCAACATGCAACAGGGCCACATGCTCCACAATGTTTATAGCGGCCTTATTCATAATAGCCAGAAGCTGGAAAGAACCCAGATGTCCTTCAACAGAAGAATGGATACAGAAAATGTGGTACATTTACACAATGGAGTACTACTCAGCCATTAAAAATAATGAGCTCATGAAATTCTTAGACAAATGGATGGAGCTAGAAAATATCATCCTGAGTGAGATGACCCAATCACAAAAGAACACACATGGTATGCACTCACTGATAAGCGGATATTAGCCCCAAAACACACAATACCTAAGATGCAACGCATAAACCTCATGAAACTCAAGAAGAAGGAGGAAGACCAAAGTGAGGGTGCTTTTGTCCTTTTTAGAACGAGTATCAAAAGATTCAACCAGAGCTCCTAGGATCTAAACCTCCAGCCTGAGAACAGACAGGGGCAAGCTGTCCTCTGAGAGGCTCTAACCAGCAGCTGACTCAGACAGATACAGACATCCAGAGCCAAACAGTGGATGGAGCTTGAGGACTCTTAAAGAAGAATAGGTGGAAGGATTGTGGGCCCTAAGGAGATAGGAACTGCACAGGAAGATCAACAGAGTAAACGAACCTGAACCCTTGGAGCTCTCAGAGACTGAATCACCAACCGTGGAGCATACCTAGTCTACACAGATCTACCTCCATGGGCTGAACCTAGGCCTCCCTGCACATATGTTGTAAATGTGCAGCTTGGTTTTCATGTAGGTCTCAAACATCTGGAGTGGGGGCTATCCCAAAACATGCAGCCTGTATATGGAGTACGGTCTTCTAAAAAAAAAAAAAAAAAAAAAAAAAAAAAAAAGAACAGCTGAAACATCCCACCCTTAAGGGATGGAGCAACTGCTGGATTCTTGGATTTTCCATTCATAGCTAGCCATTGTTGGGTTAGTTGAACTGCAGCCTCTAAGTCAATCCAATCAATTTCCTGTATATACATAGATTCATTCCATAAATTCTATGACTTTAGAGAACCATGACTAATACAGCTCCCTTGGGAAATAAGGCCTCAGAAGACAGAACAACTCTAGAGTGGTTGATTTTGACCATGAATTTGTACACTGGAAAATTTTATCTCCTATCCCTTTAGAAACCGAGCTATCTATGGGTTTGTGCAAATGTGGGTCCAGCATTGCCCTTATTTAACATGAACTTTGATCACGAATGAAATGTATATGTTGGCTCAATTCTCATGGTTACTAGGTTTGTAAGCATGCCCTTGTAAGATGGGTCCATGGTGAGGCACCATTTGCATCATGCTGGGTAGGTCATCTGATGCTTTTAGAAGCTGAGAGAAATTAGAAATATAAGGGTAAATGTTGGCTTTTCTAAAAACAGTTTGACTGGAAAAGCACTTAGAGGTTATTAGGATTTTAGGAGCACGTTTTAAATACATCTCAAAAGCTAGAAGGATTTTGGAAATTCTTACTATAGCTTAGAGTTAAGTTTGGGAAGACAAATTTTTAACCTCTGTGAAACATGTACTATTGTCTTATTGAAATGTGTAGGATACCATTAATATGTGTGGTCCTAATATGTGCAAGCCCAGGGGCTTTTGCATACTATGCAACCATCTCAGAGCTGAAGAAGTTTAAATGTATACTGGATTTTTTTTTCTTTTATTGAAAATGGATGCTTTTCTCATATGACATATTCTGATTATGGTTTCACCTCACTCTACTCTTCTCAATCTCTCCTCATTCCCTCTCCCTCTCTCTCTCTCTCTCTCTCTCTCTCTCTCTCTCTCTCGAACAAACTTCTAGAAGGCAACAATCTACTATGGCAGAACACAATAAGATAAAAACCAATACATTAAGGCTGGACAAGATAACCCAACAGAAGGAAAGAGCCTCACAAGTAGGAATCAGACACACTAATCTGCATGCTTAGGAGCCCCATAAAAATACTGAACTGAAAACTCTAATATATACGCAGAAGAACTATGTCAGCCTCTTGCTTACTGCTTCAGTCTTGAGTTCATATGAATCTTGTTTGCTCAGTTAATTCAGGGGGCCTAGTTCTCTTGCAATCCTTCACACCCTGTGGCTCTTACACTTTTCTTCGGTTCCCTGAGCTCTGGTGGGAGGCAGGGGAAGGGATTATGGGAGGGGAGGAAGGCCTATGTTTCAAGGACACTCTCTAGGCATTTCTGGCTGTGTGTCTCTGTGTCTCTTCCCATCTGTTGTAGGAGGAAACTTCTCTGATGGAATAAGACACTGATCTATGAGTATAGCAGAATATCAACAGTTCATTTATTAATATTTTAGACCAGTAGTATTTGGTTTTTATCCCAGGTCTCTGGGCTATCTAGTATCTGGTTCTGAATCACTCTAGCAGTGTTGAGTATGGGTTCTGTCTTAGAGTAGGCCTTTAAGTCAAATCAGACATTGGTTGGTTGGCTACAGTTTTGTGCCACCATTGCCTAGTATATCTTGCAGGCAAAAGAGGTCTTATGTTCTTTGTGACTGGGCTGTTTACATTTCTCTTGGTAGCATGCTGAGTAGTTTCTCACACCAAAGATACTAGAACATAGGCATGAGGGCTTCGTGTAGGCTCCAGATTGACTCTTCATGTTCAATGAGTAGTGTTGGTGTTGTCCTCCTCAGCAGTGGGTCTTGCCATCAGTTTGCAGAGAGCAACCCATTGCCTTAGCAACAGCCTTGGTTGTTTGGGGATTTTCACGTAAATCCCTGGCTAACAAATCAGTTGAATACAACTCTCAGTTCCAGTATTGAAAGCTCAACTTAATTTGGCTTAGGACTGTCTCCCCATGATTTATTAGGAGACCTCATTTGGATCACCTCCATCCATCTTATTTTGAGACAGGGTCTTGCTAAGTGAACCATCTTAACTCTATTTTACTCTGTAGACAAGGCAGGCTTTCAACTTATGATCCCATTAGATTGCAGATAATGTTCCACCAGAACTGAGTTTTTATATACAAAGCCTAAATTGTTTGTTTGTCAGTTGGCTGACAAACCAAAATTACATAAGAAGAAATGAAACCCAACTTATTGGTCTTCATACAAAAAAGATGTAAGTGCTATGAGGATGGGAACATGTTTTCAGTACTAGGGTAAAATTACAGGAACGTACCTTAGAATGTCTTATTAACAGTGGGTAAGGAGATGGCTGAGCAGTTAAGGAGCTTTTGGGTTCTATCTGAGCTTTGTTTGTATTCTGAATCTGAGATTTCCTATGGAAAGGTGATTCTAGAGCAGCACTGACCAGAGATATGTAGTTGTGTCATTATCCACCACTGGAGTCTCTAGGGAAGTGCCCATCACCTGCCTCTCCACCTTGTCATCATCTTGATCCTTATGATTAATGATAATTGACCCTGAGGGTTCTCTAATGAGTCTGTCCTCTACTTCTGTTTTGGGTCCTCCTTCGTGGCCATAGTTTTGAATTAACAGAGGTGACATCTGCCTTTTCTATGCAGCACATTCCTCAGGTGACCGACTGAGACAGGTCTTGATTGACATTGTCCTGCTTCAGCAACTTATCCTGGTGACTTCTCCAGGCTCGGAACAGCTGCCAGTGTTGGCCAGTTTCCCTTAGGCAAATGTATAGACCATGAGTCTTGGGGCAGTTTCTGACTTTCATACATGAGTGGTTTCTTGGGTTCTGATTTTTTCTTTTAAACAAAGAAAATTTCGGAGAGGACCTCACATTTTCCTTGTTCCTTTCTTTGGGCTTTAAGTTGCAATTTCTTGGAATCTTGAAGATCAAAATGGACTTGCCTGAATCAATCTAGTTTTTCTTCAAACACACTTCTGGTAATCCTGACTGTATCATTGCCCTTACCTGTCATTTCTTAGGCTCTTACTTGTTCAGCTTCTGAGTGCTTAGATCAAGAAGCACCCAGGACCCCACTTCTTAATAAAAGCAGACATAGTAGTCAGGGGTTTTTGGGTGGTCTAGAGTCTGGATCAGTCTTCCACATTTGAATTTGCAGTTTTTTCAGAAAAAAAGTTTAAGAGCTACTTCATCGCACACAATCCCTCATACATTTCCTGCATACAGAATGAGGCTGCAGAGTCTTTTATGTTTGGTTGTTATTAGATTCTTCTTTGTGTATTCTAGTAACCCCAAGGCAAAGCCTTGGGGGCACTGACAAGATCTCAGTTATGCAAGTACTTCTTGAATAACTTCAGTGCTTGTGATACTATGTGCTGAAGATTCTGTGTTTAGACTCATGGTAGATTCAGGGGTTTGAAAGCCCCTAGCTGTCTGGACAGCAGAGGCAATTCTAAGAGCCTCTTAGATAACCTGTGCTGTTGAAGAGTGCTGCAGCTTCAAAGCCCTTGAGAAATGATGTCCAGCTTCTCAGAACTTCTCCCAAATCAATACTTGGTTGAACACATTTTCTATTTTTAAGCTTAGACACAAGTTATGAGGTCTCAAGATAGAGAATTGGGATCCATGGCCAAGGTCTCTGAATCTGTCTTCATTGTTTTCTGCTAGTACAGAAGTACAGGCAATGAGGGAACTGGGGTGATGGCTCACTAACAAGTGGATGGCCAGAATCCAGGTACTCTGACAATGGATGTTTTTTTATCTGTACAATTTGGTTTGCTATCTCTATCTTAAGTGTGACAGATCTCCTAAATTATGGACCACAATAGCTCAACCACCAAAAGTAATTTTCCCAGAAAGCCTTTGGAACCCTGATTATTTTCTCATCCCTTAAAATGGTTTCTGACTTTAGCCCCCAATCATTCCAATTTAATCTTGGGTAGGTTTGGTCAACTTCACTCAGGAGGACAGAGATAGTCTAAGAATTTATATCCAATGTGGGGATTACAGCCATGAGATTAGAATGGCGGGTGATGAGGTAGGTTTGTCACTGGTAAGGCAACTGAGGCTTTTGGGAATTAGAAGCAGTTCTTCATAAATTGTCACTGAAAAAAAATATTTCTGAACACAAGGGAATGGGCTAGACTTCAGTAGAAGCTTTGCCCAGAGATCAGAATCCTTTTGCCATCTCTTCTAGATTCTCCCAGATGCAGCAACATGAAGCAAAGCCCATTTTCAAATCTTTATAGCATAAGCCTAGCATTACAGCATGGGTTGGAGTCCTGCTAGCTTTGAGGGCATTAACCAGTCATTGCATCTTATCCCCAGGAGGCTGAGTTCTATAACAGGATCTGTTATTTGTGAGTTCGTTAAAGTAAGACAAATAAAAACTTAGTGTGAGTGTGCTTGTGTAGTAATCCCACATGCATCTGCAGAGCAATGAGAAGTGAGATATGAAGATGAATATGGCCAAGAGTGCATAAATAAATAGTTATCACTAAGAACGAACCTAGATGTTATCATCATTTGAACTCATAAACTTCATTGAAACCTGTCTAAGTTATCTGGGCCCCAAGTGAGGCTTTTATTGACTCAGTCCTCTGCGTGTTTCAACTCATTAATTCTGAACACATCTAGCCCTCTACCCCAGGATCTCAGAATAGGCATTGATTGTGGTACCAGACATTGGCATGTACAGAGGAAACCATGTATCAATGGGAGCCAGATACTATCTGATTCAGACCTATAAGGATCAAGCACAGTGTTTGGAGGAATAAATTCTATCAGAATCATACTCAGCCACAAAAATAAAATCTGAGGCTGAGTGTGGTGGTGCATGCCTTTAATGGCAGCAGTTGGGAGACATAGAAGGCAAATGTGTAGAGTAGCAAGTTCCAGGTCAGTTGGGGTTTATGCGGTCAAACTGTCTGTAAACAAACAAACAGACAGACAGACACTTATTCTAGCTAACATTTTCAACTTGACAAATTAGACTCATCCTAGAAAAGGAACCTCAAATTGAGGAATTTCCATCTTTAGATATACTGTGGGGCATTTCTTGGTTAATGACCGAGATGGGAGTGCTCAGCCCACTGTAAGGTGTGCTACCCTTGAGTGATAAGAGTTGTTGGGTGGTATAAGAAAGCAGGCTGGCTGCAAGATAAGCTAGGGCAATGGTAGCAAAAAGGAGTAAGCAACCAAACACTGATTCAACTTAAGTCCACCTCCACAAGATGGAACCTAACACTGCTTGGATGACCAAGAACCAGAGACCAGATAGCCCAGGGACTGAGGGTAAAACCAAATACTGGTCTTAAACTAATGATAATGCTGTTAGACTCACAGACCAGTGCCTTGTTTTACCCATCGGGAAAACTTCCTCCTACAGCAGATAGCAACAAATACAGAGAGACCCACAGCCAGACATTATGCAAAGAGTGAGACCTTCAAACACTCAGACCTAAATGGAAGTCTCCATCAAAAGCATTCCCTCAGAGCTCAGGGAACCCACTGAAGGAGTCATCAAAAAGACTGTGAGATCCAGAGGGGATGGAAGACACCAAGAAAACAAGGCCCTTTAAATCAACATGACCTAAGCTCCTATGATCTCAGAGACTGGACTAGCCTGTAACAGGGACTGCTGCACAGGTTTGCACCAGGTCCTTGGTGTACATATAATGGCTTCCAGTTTAACATTTTGCATACCCAGAAATCTCATTTTTTAAAAAAGTAGGTTTCTGATTCTTTTGCCTTCTTTTGAGCTCTTTTCCTTCTGTTGATTTGTTCTGTCCAACTTCAGTGTGATAATTTTTTTATCTTATATTTTATTATGTCTTTTAAAATGAATGAATAAATGAATGAATCTCCTATTTTCAGAGCTAACTTAGCTATCTCTAAACATCCTTGTTAGTGTTCATGGTATGACATGGATCTACTAGACAACATAATTGAATCTTTGAGTAGAATAAGATCCCACTCCTCAGAACAAAGCTTCTGGGCAAACAGAAGACTGTTTCTCTATCTCATCAGTAATATATATTTATGACTTTTCTGTCTCACTAGCTAGATATTGAATGAGACATTTTCTTGGAGTCTTAGGCTGTCTTACGTAAGAGTTTGTTTGTGTGTGTTCTGGACTAAGCTTTGACTTGATCACTCTTACTACAGAATTCTGACAGATGTTCTTGGTTTTGGGAGTGCCCTCATAAAACTTTACCCGGCTAAGAGATCTGTCTATGATAAGTCATCAGAGGAATGAGCAAAGGCCCTTCTAGGTTAACACCATGTCTCCACTTCCAGGATGCCTGGTTCTGCTCCCATAATAGTGCCACCAGTCTAGTTAAGGCAAGTTAACTGCTGCTTCTATTTTCAGGCAGCAGCAAAATTGGAGCCTCTTTTGATTCTTGTGGATCATACATAATACAAGGCTGGAGAGAAGATTCTCAAAAGTGGTAACTAGTCCAATCAGCTCTAGGGCTGTAACTACATAGGTGTGATCACAGTCTTTATTTGCTGTGGTCACATTGCTGATCTGCTATCTGATCAGTAGCACCCTCTATCCACAACCTCCATCTCTGCTTCTCCATTCTGCCTTTCATAGAGCCTGTGGTAAACCTGATTAATTTATATAAACATAAATAATCTTGTTGTTCCTCTCAGCAAATACTAGATGCATAGCTTTGAGGTTTCCCATTCTACTGTGTTAGAGATGTTGAGATATGTTTACAAAGCCGGTCTACTTCCTTGGAGCACAGTGCTCCTCAGGACTAGGTTCTATTTTTGTCTTGCTCCCTGCATATTGTCCAGATGCCTGGTCACTTCTGTTTCATTGAAATAGTTCTGGGAGTTCTATTTACTGCAGTTTGCACATGTTACCACCTATCATTTCTATCAATAATTCCTTAATTCCTATCACTAGTTTATCTTTCTAATTGAAATCAGTCATAAAGATGAATATGACTTCTTTGATTCATATTTGGACTTTTTTTTATAATGTTGTATCTCTTCCTTGGATAGTTATCTCCCCAAGCCCGCCTCACCGATACTCACCTAAGATATGGCTAAAAGTTTTGGGAGACCTCTGTTTATTTGACCTTGCTCACTACTTTAGATCTCAGGCAACATTTCCTGAGGCTCATGTGGTGATTGGAGAGAAGGTGATAGGATATCCCAGTGCCTCTGTGAAATTGTAAGTAGAAAAACCATGTATTTCACTCAGCTCATTTGCCATGATAGTCACTCTATTGATGTTTGTATAATATTCAAAAAATTCAGGAGACAAATAAAACCAAGAACCATGATACTGCACACAGGAACTAGCAATATAGACCACCAACCGAGAGCTCGTTTGAAGGAAGGTAGTCCAAAGACTTCATCATTCAGGAAACGGTTTCCTGTGGTGTAAAAATTATTACTAAAGAATGTTAGCATAATAACACTACCTGGCAATCTACAAATGGGATTAACTTTCCCCTTATTAGAGAATATGGAGATCCATATTTTATTTCATATCATCAAGAACAATTTTTTGTTTAATTGGTGGGAAGGTAGGAGGAACCCTTGGATCAGGGAAGCATGGTTATGTGTGTCATTAAGCCAAACCCTTGCCTGAGGGAATAGACGTTTTCCAGTGAAGGCAGTTCGGGATGGGCCATCCATCCGAGGGCTACTATCAAGAGGTTCTCCTTGTAGTGATTTCAATCAAGTTAATAAGGCAGATCACCAGCTTACAGATTGCATTTATCAAAAGAAATTGTAGATAATCAAAGCTATGGAGTAACCTGCTGAAGACAGGAGCCATTATTTACTTCTTTGGGAGGCTTATAAATGAGTGATGTTTGCAGATGGTTCTGCTACCAGGATTGCCTGTTTGATCTCTCTGATTATAAAGCAGAGACAAAGTATCATCTGCTATGGGACATCCAACTGACTCACTAAGCAGATATTTTATGAATAACTAGAGGGTAACAATGTTTCTCATGAGTCCAATTTTGTGGCAAATTGCTGGATCAGTTAACTTGTTCTCTGTGTGTTTAAGCTACACCTCACTAACTCCTGTGCATCTGGGGTTTGACTCTGCATACTGATTTGCACTCAAATAGGGAAGCATTTTGGATAATCTTAAATATTTTGGATCTTCAGATAGTCCATTTATGCATGTCTGAGGAAACACTTGATTTGCTTTCAATTTAGTACTCTTTCTTTCAATTTTTTTGTTTGCAATCTTGGGTATTTTTCTGTTGCTTTGTTCTCCGTTTCCCCCATTATCTCCATTTTCTCCTCTAAAATATCTACTTTCTTGCTAACTATATCCACTGTAATTTCAATTCTAGGAATTAATGTTTCCTGATTTAGATACTTTTTAGCATACATGTTTTCGCTTATTAGTATGTGTGGCATGGTCAGCAGACCATGAGCTATATGTCTATGTATGTATGTTTCCTCATATGTAATATAGCGACCAGCTTAATGCTGTCTGAACCTGTGATTTCAGCAGGGTTTGTTTTTAAAGCTTGCCTTGTGCAAGCGGAAGACAGCCCAAAGTCTTAAGAGTCTTACCCTACTTGATTATTAATTAAAAATATAAAAATGGAATGATGGATTTTTTTGTGTAGAACAGGGGAAGGAATGAGCATGGTTGCATATATTTAGTAGCTACCTCATTGTACCTATTTGAAATTCAGATTTAAAGTAGACGAGAATGTTTTATCGTTCCCCATCAACAGCCTCAATATTTAATTGCACCACTTGCCTTAAATATATCTTTAAAATACCAAACATCTAACCTTAATAAGTATAACACTATTTCCTGATAGCACCAGATATTCTGGCTTGAATCCAATCTATGCCTTGCCTTCCTTCTCCCACACATCATGGTGAATTTCAGGGTTGTTCATCCACATACATGATGAGTTTTGTTTCAAAAGGACCCAGACAATGGAAGACAATGGCAGAAGATGAGGGAGAAAGGAAAAACACAGTTAGACATCCTCCCCCTTCCTCACGAGTCTCATGTCTGACTCCATATTTGCCAGACAAGATGCCTGTGGGAATCTGTTTCCATTGGAGAACTCTCACTCTTCAGACTTCAACACCAACTAATCCAATTGTTTGGTTTTGCATAGCGGTGGGCATCAGTGAGTCCCATCTTCTGTACTTTGGATGTGCTATTTTACATCTCCAGGGACTGCCTTTAACAACACATATTACAGCCTCTATATGAAGCCTTTGAATAGTTCAGCTTGCATTTATTTCATTTGAATACAAAAAGAAGGCTTTTATGAAACAGGTATTGGGACTCCCTAGAAGCTCTGAAGCCCAGTTTCCAGCAGGAGAAGTAAACTGGAGTCTTAAAGCTAAATCTTTCATTAGGAGACAGGAAAATGGCCCAGCAATGAAAATTTCTATTGCAAGAGTTTGAACAGAATGGGCTGGGATGCTTAGACTTTACATCTTGTTCCAGATGATACCCTGTGTTCAGATGACAAACCATACCCTTTCTGGCCACTTTTAATGTAGTCTGTTGTTCAGCTCTTGTTTGTACCTGGACATATGTTAAATAATTCAAGAGGGCTGCTGAGTGTGCACTCTAAATTTAGAAATCTCAATGTTTGCAGAGGCTTCTGCCAGCAAGGTTCCTGGCAAACCATGTAGAAATGTAGCTCTAGATTCTAACATACATACAGCTCAAGGATTTGGGGAACAGCTACAAAAAGATAAAAAAAAAATCTTAGATATAATTGAATCTGTGTTTGGCTATTTTCAACATAAACCATATGTAAGCTGAAACTCTGTGATTCATGGGAATCCTATAGGTAACACAGGTCTCAGGTGCTGACTATACAGGGCTTGGTGTTCTTTCGTCTTCCATCCCTAGAATTGGTCTGGATGCCCTAAGTAACCTTTGAATTGATGGGAATTGGGTTTGGTGGACTCTAGAAAAAGAGCTTAGTCCCTTTGGAGAAGAGTCCTGCTACTGATGAACACCAGACAAGGTCAGTAACTTGGCAGCTTCCTGGATCTTACTTGCTTATCCTATGAATAAGGGAAAGTGAATTTAATAATGCAAGTTTGGACAGTGACCAGATTTAATAATGCAAGTTTGGCCAGTGACCCACTAAAATGGCATATAGACATCAGGAACTCAGTATTATGAATTAAAGGTAGCTTGGCTTTTTTCAGTTATCACTTTTCTGTTGCTGTGATAAAACCATGTCCAAGGCAAGAGTTTATTTAGGCTTACAGTTCCAGAGAGTTAAGAGTCCATCCTGGTAAGGAAGCTTGGCAGTAGGCTTAGCAGCTGTAGAAACTGAAGGCTCACATCTTGAAGCACACAAATATGAAGCACAGATCAAACTAGAAGTGGTGCTAGTGTTTAAACTCTCAAAAGCCTGCCTCCAATGACCTATTGCCTCCAAGATCAAACCCTCCTAAGCCTGAAAACAACAGCATCTGGAGACTGAACATACAAATGCTAAAGGTCATGGGGACATTATCACTCAAACCACCAGCTATTGGGCAAAATGTAGAATGTAGGCTCGGGGTTTGAGAAGTGACTTGATATTTTTGTGGTTTTAATCTCATAGTCTGGAGCCAAATTGATTTTTAATGAGCTAATCTGTTCATTTTCAAATATTTGAGGGCTTAGGGATAATGGTAGACTGTGTTACGATTTTATAGTGCAGTAGATACAAAATATTTACAACCTACCTTCATGATATCCCCCATTCCTTTTATTCACTTTGAAATGTTTCAATAATAGATTTTATGTTAACTTTTACTACACTCTTAATGCTTAATTATAAAATTCAGTGACATTAAAAGCAGTAGCAACATCACCATCCATCTTCATTACCATTCAATCTTGTGAAGCCAAAATTCTTCGGCTCTTTAGAATTCTTCCTATTTCCTCATTTGCTGCACCCACTACTTTGCTTTGTCTTCCTGAACCTGGCTACTCTGTTTTCCATAGCCATTTAATTTTTTCACTGGGTTACTGGTATTCTTACTACTGAATGACGTGTAGGAAATCCTTGTGTATTTGGGATACAGGCACCTATTAACAACAGACCTACCATTACAAATACTGACTGCTATAACTGCTGTCCTTATCTGATCACAAATGAGCTTGTATTTTTGGGAGAGCACTATTGAGAGCTGCCTTTCTATTCTAGCTTCACTCATTGTGGGCATGGTTTGGTCCTGTCTAGGTTTCAGATCCAGATCTTTGAAGCATTACAGAGTGAGGCTCAGATAAACCCATTTCTAGACTCTTAACAGGCTATGGTCTCCTCCACATTCTCCTGCATCTGTGCCTATTGCTGCTGCTGCTCATCATTCTGCAGGCGCAGCTGTCTGGCAGTGTCCACATGTGTTCACCATGATCACAGCATTCAACCAAGATTGAAATATCCCGAATGCTTCTAAAGTACTCCAGACCCTCAGACTTCCATTAATTCCTTCTCTTCCATCTCTATCAGCTTCTAGCCGTGGACATTTCAGGTGCTTCTGTGGTCTGGTTATGCTTGGGGGATCATTTCAAAACTAAGCAATTTTAGGCAGCCAGGGACACTAGGAAACAGATAAGGAGGCCTAGGAGACCTTGTGTATGTTCTCTTGCCCTATCTTTAAGTTTTGAAAGGTCAGACTCTGCATAACTTACATATAATTCTGTGGAGATGGAGATTGAGAATCTTGGTCATGTCAAAGCTCACAAATCTTATAGACCATTTCATTCCATCTTTACCACCTTCTCTTACTAATTCAAGGAAGTGTGGCTTTCTGGGACTCAAGAGTCAAGAGTCCCTCTTTACCCGGACTGAAAAGAATAAAGGGAATGATGGCTTTCTATAGAACATGGAAAGGTGCATGCTCACATGCCAGTTCATGAAACAGTACTGTCTTGAGAACAAAGGGCTTAGCATCAGGATTTTCACAGCTCTGGTCATTGGTAGACACCAAACTCACTATCCACTTAGCCATCAGGCATCTGTTATGCTACTTAGGAAAGGACTTCTTCAGAATGCAGAGACTTGAGTTGATAAACGCTAGTCAAGAAGGATGACTCCATGTGGAATCATTTATTATATTTAGTGTCAGTATTAATGAAGCATTTAAGAACAGAATATACAGAATATGGGTATGGTCAAAACAGGTTCAAATTCAGCTGTTGCTCTAAGTAACTCCCCCATAGTTACTCTCTCCCTTTGCCTCCCTCCCTGTTCATCTTGAACATTGATCCCCATTCTCTAAGTCTGGGGTTTCTTTGTGTTCAGACAATCTCCCAGCTTTCACATTTAAATATGGCGAAAGAAATCAAGAAAATGCCTACAAACTTTTCACTGGTTCTTTTATTCTCTACAGAGAACAAGGGGGGTCTCTCTGTTAGTTACTTTTTATAATGCTTTGTTAAAGCAACTTTTAGAAGGGTTTATTTAGACTTGAGAGATAGAGGTTCATCACTATTATGGTGGAGCAAGCATGGCAGCAGGCAGGCATTTGCGCCTTGGAGCAGCTGAAAGTTTGGATCTTAAACTGCAAGCAGGAAACAGGAAGCACACTGCGGACGGCACAACTTTTGAACCCTCAAAGCTTGTCCCAACTGACATACTTCCTCTATCAAGGTCACACCTACTAACTAACCTTACTCAAGCAGTGCAACCAACTCTGGGAACCAAGTATTCAAACATCTGGCTTGGGGGGGAGGAGCATTTTCGTTCTAACTATCATGAATCTCAACTGTAACCTCCTGTAAAAATCAAATGAAATTACATACTTCCAATATATATGCCAACCTAATGGCACAAAATATTCATTACCATTCCAAAAGGGATGAATGGAAAGTATAGCAAGGAAAGACTGGACCAAAACAAGACAAACAACTGTAAGGCACTTAACTCCCCATTTCATACATAAGGGTGTTCATAATCAGGCTACTTCTGCAACTTGCGTGAAACTTTTCATGAAAGCACCAGACTGGTTTCAGATACCTTTAGCTTTAAGCCTGGTGCCCTTTTCTATGGCTTACTTTCTCAGAAAGAAAAAAAAATGGCTTCAATTTACTTGTCTGACAGTTTAGTAAAATGCAAGCAAGAAATCGCCTGAAGATCAATTTTAATTAAGAAAACATCTTTGCTCCAAGGGGAAAATCCAGAGCAGTTGCACGTGTACAGACTGGGAAGAAGACTTAATTAAAATCCACCTCAGCCATGTAAGTGCTTAGTAAACTTGAGCAAGTTACACTATCTGTTTAGCCTTAGTCCTATTATGCATAGTGCAGAGAAGTGATAACATTACTGTTAAGTTTTAATGCTCCAAAAAATTACAGTCATCATTTAAATATAGTCTGAGCTCAATGATAACATCCCAATCTAAAATTATAGATGGTAGTTCCCAGAATAAGTGAAAATTTAAGAGCCAAAACCCTTGATTAAGACTGTGATCCTGGACCTTGCTAATCAATACTTGACAAATTTAATGACTGTTCAAGATGAAGTAGCAGAGGCTTGCTGTTTGTCTTGTATAAGTTGGCCTCATATGTACTAACCACTGTGCAAGGTGTTAATACAATGTATATCATGTGCTAAACATGAATGGATAGATGTCTGCAATGTAAAATAAGGTTTCAGAGTTGGATTGTAGCCACTCCCTCCAGGTTCGACTTTGACCCCACTGATTCTTTGAAAGAGTTGGGATTGTCTGTAAGAGACATCTCAATCAAGAACAATCACCTTCTCTTGTGGAAGACGTGGAGTGCTCATGGGGTTCAAAGCAAATGAGATTCTTATGAGTCCTTCTACTCCCAGGTTACATACACAGTACCTTGATTGGGGAATGAACACTTCATTTGAGGTAGCTTGTTTCTAAGCTCGCCAGAGGATGTGTCAGTGATGCAGTTCTCTATGAATCATTTCATGTGGTGGATAGATGCCTCAGTGATGTAGCTACCTGTAAGTTGCCTGGGAGAGTTCCCAAGAGGGCAGCTACCTTTGAGTCAATTGTGTTCCTATAAGGAACTTCAATGGACTTATTGCTTCACCAAGATGAACTCCACTAAGAGAAGGGTGTTCTCTGTCAGTGTCCCTTTTTTGCTTCAGGTAATCTGCTGCTGTTTTACATCTTCCTGGAGGAAAGTCACATGACCAGAGTCTTTGTATTAGTTGCTATGACCAAAAGCAACTTGAGAGTAGTTTATAGTTCTAGAAAGCTAGAGACCATGAGAGTGGGGATGGAGTGGGGATGGAATGTCGTGTTAGCAGGGGCAGAAAGCTGGCCAACCACATTTTCATCCACTCATTAATAGTAGAGAATAGGAATTGGGAAAGACTATGATCCCTCAAGCCCTACACTCTGTGATAGTTTCCTCCAGAGAAGTTCTAATTTATAAATGTTTGCATAACCTTCCCAAACAGTACCACCAATTGAGTGGCCAAGCATTCAAAATATGAGCCAATGAAAGGATACTTCTCATTTAAACCATCACAGTTGTAAATGGAAGACTTGGGATTAGAACCAGGCAAGATTTTCCTCCCCATAATATAACGGACAAGTGAATTAGTGCTGGTAGTAAATAGTGATCTTAATTTCCTCTACCCACGAAGAATGGATGTTGGAGATACTATGTGCTAGGTCACACATCTGGCCTTTCTTTATCATATCCAGCCATCTAAGGAAGCAGCCTCATCTTCTGCTACCAACAGGGCTTCAATTTATGTGCAAAATGAGGGAAACAAGTTTCTCCTCCCCATAATTTTAATGCAGGTTTGCAGACTATAGCAGGAGGATTCTATTATAGTGGGTTGAATCTTCTTATTGCCAAATAGAAGCTTAAAGTCTCTTTCCAGAAATGGCTGATACTAACTTCAAAATTGAAATTGCTGGAAATTTGAAGGACAGCCACATCATGAAAGATTCTAAGCTAAGCACTTCAGAACATCAAGTGTAGGCTGTGACTATGTATTTTTTGTGTATAATTTGTACAGCATGGCATAGTACTGAGTGATGATGGTTATAATATTTAAGTTTAAAGTGGGAATAATCAGATTATTGTACTCAAGAACATTGGATAGTCTGGATGGTGGTGGTAGTGCACATCTTTAATCCTAGCACTGTGAAACCAGAGGCAGGCAGATCTCTGAGTTTGAGGCCAGCCTGGTCAACAGAGCAAGTTCCAGGGATGTTACACAGAGAAATCCTGTCTCAGTCCCTTCTCCTCCAAAATAACTAGTGAATGTAATTAGAACTTAAATACATCTTAATTCTAACCTAAGCATATCCTGTTGCCCAGAGTTATACAGAGCTCTCTCCGGTCATGTTTGTCTGTACTCTTACATAAACCTGGCTTTCTTTGATACAGCCACTGCTCTGATATGAATTCCTACCTTGTGATAAGTACCAAGGCTTTGGGGATATATATATCCCCCTATTGACTCTCTCAGTTACCTGACAAACAGGACAATATTTATTTTGAGACTTTATGGACCAACTAGGTGTTTGGGACAACTGTTCAATGGAAAATGCAATCAATTTAAGTGGTGGTGTATGAAATTATGTTGGTAGATTGGATTTCATACATAATTCCTATCTCATCATTTAACAGCATACCATGTTTCTACCTAATGTTTGAAGTATAAATGAGTTACTACCAGAGAAAATGTTAAGTCAGTAAAATAAAGTAGATATCTTGAAGCTGGCCTTATATCAGGGAAGAAGATGTTAGTATTCCCTTTTGGGGTTTCTTTCTATGGATCAGACATATAGTCTCTGGGGACATGTGTGCAGTTCTACGCCATGTGAATAGATGAACCAGAAAAGAAAAATTGCCTCCAGGAGGTGAGAAGGGTAAATCTCAACTCTGACCAGTGATCTATAGAGTTTGGTCACATTTCTGATGTGCTGCAGCTCTATTTTAATGGGGTTAAAGAGCTTGTTCTACATAGTTCCATAGAGTTGGGTGCCCTTCAGTATGTAGTTGATGGTTAGAGGCATTTGTTCAAATTGTGTTTCTGTCATCCCCTGTTCTGCTCCTGTTGCTTTTAGCAAGCTGTTATTCTCAAGTACAAGCCCAACTCAAGGAGGCCAAATGGTCACTTATCCTCTAAGATTAGAGAAAAATAATGTATGTGAAGATGCACACACAGTGTATATCCAAGGGAGTGTTTTTAGATCTTTGGGGTTATGTAGACATGTTTTTGTGCACTGTGTAACGATAGCCCTTGTGTAATTCAAATGGTGATTTCTTTGCACCCAAATCTTGTTGTAATCCAGACATGGCATTATAATACTTATTCTAAATATCTCCTCTTTCAACTTTATGTAAACAATGCTCCCCATTTATTCTCTGACTTGTCAATAAAAGCTGATCAGCCAGTGACTGGGCAGAAGAGAGAATTGGACTGGGCTTCTACCACTCACAGGAAGGAAAAAGGAGGAGGAAGAGAGGAATTCTCTATGAAGGAGGAATCCAGAAAGGCATCATGGAAAACTACCTGGAGCCCAGAAAACCAGGCCAATACTAAAATGCAAGTATCTCAGGTACTTTGGCTGAGAGGTAGGCAGATTAGCTTAGAGGATTAGAATAGAGTAATGACTGCCCAGTTATTATGTTGTCAGCTAATTAAATAAATAAATCTTATTGTCTGGCTCATTCATTTGTGAACTATCCATGGATAAAGAAAAACATACTTTAAAAAATGTTTTTACAGGATTGAAAAACAGTGTAATTTTTTATCAGTACCTCTCATACATCTCACAAAGAGGACCCATCTCCCTTGAAAGTTTTATGCAAGATATCAGCCATGAAGTTTAGAAACCTTTCCAGGAGACAGTCTCAGTGTACCCTTCTTTGTTTACTCATTCATCATTGATTTAAACTGATTTTCAACAAGACATTAAAAACTAAAATTCATGCTGCTAGTAAGTAATGTCAAGTTGGCCCTTAAGCATTTGCTTCTTACCTCAGATTCTCCAAATATGGAGCTTACTAGATCCTTGACATTCCTCAAAATGGAGAAGTTTTAGTCTGAACACTACAGTAAATTATAAAACAATGTTATGCAGGAGGGTTTGGAGAAATATGGGATAGCCTTTGATCCCTCTAAAAAGACAGTTTCTTGAAGGACTTAAAAACCTCCATGGACACAGCCAAACACAGTCTCTGTTGTTAATGACAACAGATTGATACTGTTTATCTATGTCTTTACCACCTCTTCAGTTATTCACAGCTTCTCCGTATGCCCTGCTTCCTGAACTCCGCCATGTTAATCATGTGTCCCATGATCTTTGGGTAGAAACCTAAACTACGAAGGGTATTTTCTGTCTCTGGCTTTTACTTCATCAGATAACAGTGTTATGTAAGCTGCATTCTCTTCATAAAGAAGGTAATAACTTCTGCTATACATGTTAGAGAACTTAACTTGCTTAGTCTGATACCACTCTTAATTCTGGGGAGGGTGTGAATCCAGAGTCATCAAAATCTGTCTGCTCAGAGCAAAGGCTGCAAGAACTATACACCGTAGAATTACTTAGTGATAATTTTGCTATTTGGGAAGATAAGTATGGAGTGAAAAGAGATGGATATACTCCTGAAAGTAGTAGTCTTGGAAGGGCAACACCGAGATTCACCTCTCAAAGTAGCACTGGGGCTTTAAGATGGAGATCCAAGAAAGGTTCCCTTTTTGTCCCTGCAGGTAATCCTTAAGAAAGCCTTCTCTGTAACAAATGGTTGACCCTAGAATACTGGGGGAAGGGTGGTTTTTTCTCTTTCGAGTTGTTCCAGCTATCTTGTCTCCTCTAAAGTGTAGGGAGCAGTATAAGAGGAAACTCATGCAAGGTTTACAGGACAGAAGCTCTAAGAGTGGCTTAAATAGAGTCCCTCTCATTCCTCTGTATCTTTATCACACTGTCAACTGGATCCCAGGATAATGGATAAGAACTAAAAGCTGTCAAAACAGACTCATGACGAGGACAGGAGAAGTGAATCTCCAAGGCCAGAGGGAGACCGGAAAGAGGACATACATAGAGGGAGAGTAGCCTCTGGCAACAGAAAATATTGAAGCTTAAATGCTCCATAGATTAACTTGCCCTCACATTGCATGTGCTTGCTTCTGCTCCTGTTGCTTCAAAAAATATGTAGCTTCTGCTAGCAACAAAAGAATACAAGCCAGACTAAAAGTCAATACAAAAAGAGCATCAGACACACACTCAATTCATAAAAGTTTAGCTCATCTATGCTCCAAGTAAGGAGATACTTTAACCATTGCCTTACCACAATGAGCATAGTTATGGTCTCAAGTACGTATGAAGCCTTATCAACCCTTGGTATGTGATTGTTTAACAAGGCCTATACCAAAGTTTTAAGTAGGCTGTGAAGGATGGAGCATGATTGACAAGGATTCATGTTAAGAGAGAGAGAGAGAGAGAGAGAGAGAGAGAGAGAGAGAGAGACCTAAGTGTCCTCTCATCTATCCTACTCTACCCTCCCTCCAGACCAACCCAACTATATTCAGGGAAGACCACATAGTAAAAACAACTTTCATAAACCCAGAAAGGCATCACCAAAACCAGAACAATTTAGAACCTTGATGTTGAACTTGAAGTTTTTGTTTATAATGGAGATGCATTCTTTATTGTTTAAGACACCTTGTCTATGGTATCTTGTCTGGACAGCCAAGAAAGCAAATTCAGAACTTAATGACTATGTAAATATGTGCTGAGAAATGGAAATTTTAGAACAGCATCAAAAGGAAATGTTCAAAATAACTCAGCAAAATACAAAATTTGAAGCTTCTCCATAGACTCTCTGTCAAAGAAAGGCTTTGTGAGATTTTTAAGATGGTCAGAAATTTCTCAAACTGAAATGCACAGAAAACATAAAAAATTAAAAATGGAATAAGTTGGATACATGGCAGGGTAACTTCCATAAGTCATGTGCAATTGGAATACCTAAAAAGAGGGAGTGGAGTAGAAAATATATTTAAAAAAAATAAGTAGCATATTTCCCCAAATACAGACTTTAATACCTCTGTGAACCAGACTCATAAAGCTATAAGAATGCCAAACATAATCAACACCAAACACTAGCCCACCTGTGCACGGTCCAGAGGCTGAAAGCCAGCATCTCCAGCAAGAAGTCAGAGGGGCAGGAGAGCTCTTACTGATAGAGATAAACAATGGTGAACTCTACAAAAAAAAAAAAAAAAAAAAAAAAAAAAAAAAACTGTCTGTGGCAAACCATAAAAGCAGAAAAATGTAATAAAAGATTAAGTGTGAGAAATAGCCCAAGAATTCAATATCCAAATCTAGCCTATAAAAGTAAATTTTCCATGCAATAAGGGTAAATTTTCCATGCACACAAAATCCAAAGCAATTCATGTTATCGCATTTCAGCTGCAGAAAATGATAACACATTGAACCATTCATGTGCATAACTAATGCATGGTAATAAAAATTATTTAAAACACTTCAAGGTGAAACAATTCAGGTCATGAACTCCAATCTATACAAATAAATGAAAAGTGTCAGAATAACAGGTTAATATCTTGCCAATCAATTTAAAGGGTGGCTGCTTAAAGCATGGATAGTGGGACGTGCTTGGGTTTATAGTATGTGGCAGTGGAATGTCACAAGGACAAAAATTAATCTCCAGGAGGGTGAGGGGATGGCAGCTCTTAGGCATTTATATCATTATACTCTGAGACTTAGGATGGTCTTCATTCATTGGCTTCCTCTGAGTACCAGCTCAACCAAATAAGTCGTAGAGGCTAACATTCTAACAGGCGCTTAGCCACATTGTTACAAGACGCAGAAGCTTACTAGGTTGGCAGTCTTGGTCAGACATTGTGTCAGAGACAGTCATGTCAAAGGATAACCTAATCAATCAAATGATCTCTATTACCTGGATAGTTCTCTGAGTTTAGGGGTCTTCTTTTCCATTTGAATTACATCTATTCAATTCTCAGAATGTATTTCAGCCTAAATGAGCACATCTCTAATATAAAAGTCAAACAAAGAATCATAAACCTATCTCAGATAATTTAGAAACTTCTCAATCCATGTTATCAAAGTTCCTTCCAATATTTATTTATATTGTGTTGCTCCTGATCTTGGTTGTAGAAGCTTCTTAATGTAGTGAATGTTGGGTTAATGCAGAGATGTTTTTTTCTCAGCACTTTTGACAACAATGCAGCTGAATGTTCAACCACAAACTGGACATATATATTAATCCCTACTGTACACAGGTTCAGGGAACATCATCATAAAAGGGATGGGGGGACTGAAAGAGGATAGGGAAGAGTAATCTAAAATGTTCATGTTCCCTGGTCATGATATAGCTGTTGCACACATGAACTCACAGAAGCCGTGGTTACAAACATGAGACCCACACAAGGCTGAATCAGTTAAAAGTTCCAACATGGAGGTGAGAAGGCTCTGAGTCTCCACCCCTACTTAATATCCATTGACAGTTTATAGCTTCTGGAGAGGTAAATCTGCCTTTCTTTGGGAGCGTGGCCACTGGTAGATTACCCATGCTCTAGAGGATGACCTTATACCATGTACATATCTTAAAGATACAATTATGATTCTAGATAGCAGATCTACCAATGGTGGCCTAACATAGGAATGGTGTGACAGATGACAGTTGTGTGATCATCTCCACAGATGCAGAAAAAGCATCTGTGGAGCATCTGACCGAAATAGCTCCAATTAGGTCAAGAATGAATCTGCACATAAGGGTGACAAGCCTATAGCTAACATGTGCTTGATCCAGTGGGATGGTGATGGAACTTCACTTCTAAGATTGTCCTCCACAGTATTATAGCCCTTGTCTAACAATGAGAGAGTTTAGTTCTATAGTTTTAAGAACTGGAAGAAATGAATTATTAAATGGCCTAGTCTTCATATCTTATTACAGTAGCACAAACTGACACAGTGCCCTAATAGAAGACTTTAGTAATGACAAAACCTCATGTGGGGCCTATGGGAAAGTTCCAAATCATCTTTGCAGAGAATTGATACATAATGAGACAAATAATCTTTGGTCTTTATCCTGACTTTCTAATGGCTATTCAGAGCTTGTTCCACATAAACAATGACTGGCCTGTACCTTGTCCTTTCATTCATACATGTGATGCAGAGGAGGGAGCTTTGTAAAGCAGCCCCTTTGTATCTGATACATGAGTCCTTTGAGACTCATGACAAGATTTGAAGCCTTTTTCTCTCCAATACTCAGAGCTCTTGGTGAAATAAATACTGAATCTATTTGCCATTTTTTATTCATAACTGAAAGTAGCTGAGTTTATTCCCTCTGTTGCTTTTAGTTAAGAATTAATAGACCCAAACACATGTATCTCTAGGTTTGTGTCTCCAGGAGTAAGATATTAGTACATGCCAGTTTCTGTGTAATCATATCAAGACACCTTCCAAGGGACACCATAGTGTGTTCCTCTTGTCCTGACCCGCTTTATTCACTCTACTATCAATTTTCACTTAACTAATGACACATAACTGTCATCTTGTAGAATATGATGGAAGACAGTAGGTATGGAAACTGGCTTGAGGAAACAGATTCTATGGATGGAATTTGGGAGTCAAATCACTCATTGTGTAGGTGTAAAAGACACTCTCCATTGGTGGTGGTACATGGAAAGATTTCTGCTGCTCTTGTCATGTGGTAGTGCTATGATTTAAGCTTTTACCAGTGGAGATCTGGGGTTAAAAGAGAAGCAGAAGAGTTAGCACCAGCTTACTACTTCTGATGATTAGACACTGGAGGAGGTAGTGGCTATTATTGGAACCTTAATGCCAGATGGAGATATTGATCAGAAACAGGTTCAAATTGGACAATGACAACTGTAAGACATACCATGGACTTCCAAATCACCTCGTTGTTATATAAAGATTTTTTACCTCTTGTGTTCACAGGGCAAACCCTGAACATGAAAAAAAGAGAAAAGCTTCAGAAAAGGCTTCTCTTAGAGTCTGGAAAGGCCTTCTATGTCAAAGCCAAGGTTCTACTGGGGAAAGAGAGGCTAAGGCTAAGGCTTACAATGGGAATATTTAGATGTGCATGATACTATTAAATATGGCATGCAAAGTTGCTGCACTTAAACTATTGAAAGATATTGGACCTCTTTCATTTGTGAACATCTGTAGACTTTAAGTCAGGTGGGGTGTTCCGAAAGCCCAGTATCTGCCATTCACAATATATGGCCTACTTTACTTCTGGACCCAATAACACAACTCATGGTGATAGGACTGGAGGAATGCTGGTAACATTTAAAAGAGAGTATAATGATTCACTAGCAAAGCTGTGGTCTGACCAAAATGTTTAAAGGAGCCAGAGGAGTATTTTGAGAGATCTTCTGAGCTCTGTTGTGAGCAAGGTGAAATGGAAGGCCAAATGAGTCTTGATACAAGGCTAGGGATCTAATATCTTGGCAAGGCTTCTGGGAATAATCTGTTTTGGAGAAAAATGCTAGTTAGCTTTGCAAGAGAAACAAAGTCTCAAAAGATATGAGGAATAGTCTCTAGCACTCTCTCAGAAGTAGTCCAAAAGTGCAGTCTAGTTGACCATAACTAGTTCATTTCTCCAGGAAGAACAGAGAATGTTGGCTTATAAACTCTAGTGTCTTGATAGAAGAAGCAATTGGCATCTTCAGTTGGAATCTGGTGTTGAGATGCTATTAGAGCTGGGTCCTCTGCTTTCAAGAGGCTCATGGTGTTACAGAATAGCATCAATCAAGACTGATAAAATAACTGTATAACCATGACAGCCAAAAACTTCTCTTTGTTGGTGTACTTATAGATTCCATGTTCTACTAGCCAAGAAAAATAGGCATAACAAAGTAATGTATATGGATGTAAATATATTCACACACAATGAGTGAAGGCAAGAGTAGGTAGGTTCATGGGAAATTGTGGTTTCTTAATTATTTATAACCGAGCATCAATGCCTTCACCTGTTGTGCCAGTTTTGTCAACTTGACAAAAGCTAAAGTCATCTGAGAGGAGGAAACTTCAATTAAGAAAATGACTTCCTAAAACTGGCCTGCAGGTAAACACATAGAACATTTTTTCTTAGTAGTTTGATGGGTAGGGTACCACCAACCCTTTACTGTTAGTGGCAGGGCATGGGGCTGCTAGGTAGTCCTAAGTTCTATAAGAAAGTAGGCTGAGCAAGCCTGATGGAAAGAGCCAATAAACAGAATTCTTCCATGCCCTCTGCATTAGCTTCTGCCTCCACATTTCTTCCCTGTTTAAGTTCCTATCCTTACTCCTTCAGTGATGAACAGTGATGTGGAAGTATATGCCAAATAAACCTTTTCCTCCCCTTGTGACTTTGGTTATGGTGTTTTATTACAGCAATAGTAACTCTAAGACACCTATAAATATAAAGGAGATTGGAAATATATATACTTTAAAGCTAAACTATTTCATATTTTTGTGACCACTGAGATTCTTTTTCATTCTCAAAGGAGGAGTTAACAAAAACTTACAATCTTCCAGGGGAAAAAAAAAGTCCCACCAACTCCATGCATTTATCGCTGCCCATTATTTTATTGATGCATTTGTTTCTCAAATAACAGGGAAATGTGAACAGCAAGAAATGAGAACAAAGATTATATTTAAACCGATATCCATTCTAAACAGCAAACCTGCTCTGACCCATGACTTTAGTACAGACTCAATTTTGGATTCCCATCATTCTGTCCTGTCTATATTGGGTGGAAAACATTAAAACCCTGACAAGTTCCCAGATGTATCATGGCTATTTTAAAAGCAGTACCACAAAATGCAACACTGAGAACATCTTCAAGGAGAGAGAATGATGGCTCCCAGAGAGATGGAATGGGCATCTGGAAAGATGCTACAGCTTCATCCCTAAGTTGAGGATTTGGAGCATGTAGAATACTTGTTTATTTATAATGCATGCCCTGGCTGCCTGGAGGAAGTTAGAGAAAATGTCTCTTTAAAGTGTACCCTGGGAATGAGCCTAAGCTCATCCCAGTATCCTTCCTGTGAGTGCTGTAAGCCACACTGGGTGGAAACATACTCATACCATTCAGATTCCTCCTTTGTCACCTTAAGGGTTGGGGTTAGGGGTCTCTTCTTTGATGTTATGGTGTCTTACTTAGGGTTTCCATTGCTATGAAGAGACACATGACCACAGCAACTCTTATAAAGTAAAGCATTCAGTCCATTATCATCATGGTGGAAAATATGGGCAGCATCCAGGCAGGCATGGTGCTAGAGGAGCTGAGAGTTCTACATCTTGTTCCAAAAACAAACAGGAAAAGACTAACTTCTAGGCAGGTAGGAGGAGGATCCCTCAAAGTCCACCCCCACAGTGACACACTTCATCCAACTCCCTGGATGAAGCATATTCAAACGACTACATTTGGCCTGAAGTCTTTCCTAAAGTATAGGTATAGCCTAGTTGGTTTTGTTTGATTGATTAATTTGTTTGTTTGGTGTTTTGTTTTGTTGTTGTTTGGGGGGATTGGGGAGGTTTTATTGTTTTGTTTTTGCTGTGATCAAACACTATTAACAGCATGATCAAAAATAATTTAGGGGAAGAAAATGGTTTATTTAACTTCAACTTCCACATTATAGTGCATTAACAAGGAACACAGTGGCAGGAGATATGAAGCAAAGACATGGAGGACTGTTGCTCCACTGATATGTTCTTTATGACTTACTCAGCATGCCTTCTTATACATCCCAGGGCCACCTGCCCTGGGTGGCACACCCAAAATATATAGACCCTCTGACATCAATTGTCAATCAAGAAAAATACCCCAAAGACAGGCACACAGGCCAGCCTGATGGGCGCATTTCCTCTGTTGAGGTTCCCTCCTCTCAGATGACTCTAGTTTGGGTCAACTTGTCATAAACTAACCAGGACATGGAATTTGCAGGAAAACAAGTTGTCTTCATGCATGGATCTATCTGCACACCCTGAGCCCCAGTGTAACGCTGAGCACACTATATATCACACCTGCTTTCTCTGTGCTACCCTGAATATTGATTGCTTGAAAATTCAGGGTTCTTAAAGAAATGTCTCTAAGTTTTTGCTTTTTTTCCTGTGGGTGCATATGCAACTAACTTTATGTGCAATTTGATTGGGGTTCAGAACATTTCATTGCCTAATCTCCTTTTACTTCTTATTAAAATATCCTAAAATATATGAGGTGTGGGGTGAAGTTCACTGTCTTCAGTCACTAAGAGACTGGTGGGGTTTTAGAGTTAATGTCCAGATCAGTCATGTTTGCAAAACTTCCCAGACTGTCAAGAAGCGGGGAGAAAACTAGAGGAGCAAGACATGACAAGAATGAGACAATCTCTCTTTCCTCATTTACATCCAGGACTGAAAAAATACAATCTTACTAGCCTTGCTAGGATTCTGTACAGATCAAAGGAAATAACTCAGGCATCAGAAGTCTGATTTGTAAAATTCTACACAGTTAAATGTGCATCCATAGTTTAAATCATTTCTGACATATCTGACAGATTAGCATAATAACTCCCAGGTGGGAAGAAGATTCTGAAACCATTGCTCAAAAACAATTATTTCAAATAGTTGAGTTTAACTAAGTGAGGTATTTTAATGACACATTATATTTAATGGAAGACAATGAGGGTGTGTATATTATGAGTGCTTACTAAATAATACTTGAATAACAAAATAAACACAAAAGCTTGGAGTTATATAGCTCAGTGGTAGATCACTTGTTTCAGCATGTACAAAGCTATGAGTTCATCTGTAGCTCCACAAAAGAGGAAACTAAACAATGCATGAGATATAATTACACAATCTAGAGTTTAGGATACAAGCAAAGTTTTTTTTTTTTAATCAATTTTAATAGCCAGTAGGCAGTATTTTTTGCCTCCTAAATCATTTCTACAGCATATAAATGATCCTGGTTATCACCTGCAGCTCCTTACACAATAAACAACTTATTTTACTTGGGAAGCCAGTATTGATAGGTTTAAGGGAAGACATAACTGCACCGTGGTTTCATGAAACCTGTGGCTGACCAGCTAATTGCTTGCATTAGTTCCTTTCATTGGCTTTGATAAAATAGCTAGCTAAGTTAACTTGAGGGAAGATTATTTTGGTTCACAGCTTAATGGTCCTTGTGGTGAAGGAATGGTGAGGGTGTCAGCAGCTTGGTATGTAACAGTGGGTACATAGGAGCTGCTAGATCACATTTCATACCAGGAAGTGGAGATAGATGGATGCTGGCACTCAACTTATTTTTCTCTTTCCTCTGATCCCACCCGTGGAATGCTGCCACCAATGTGATGATGGTGAATAATCTTCCTTCTCACTTGATCCTCTCTGAGGATACATTTGTAGAGAAGCCCAAACCTTACTGAGGCCCTTGGTATTTTTTAATCCAAACAAGTAAAACAGAAGAGATGTTCTGCCTTGCAAAGATTTGTAACTGACTCCACTGTCTATGATTAATGAAGAATATTGCCGTAAATTAACAAGAATTCTCATACTTTGAATTCCTACAATTTCTGGTACTAGTTTGTCTGCATTATTTTCATTCTGATTACAAATTATGAAAAATAAATTGTTTTATAGAAATGACATCTGAGCTCCTTCTTAGTGGCTATGTGGCTAACAAATTAGCCCCTCTGAGCCTCAGTTTCCAAGGCTGATTGACTGTAAGTTCTAGTATATTCACATTCCATCAGCTGGGGACCCATATATCCACTAGTTTCATCTTTTTTTGCCAGTAGAGAGCACAAACTACCCGCCATCCTATTTCTCCATTGATGCTTTACATGTCTGCATTTGTCCATGTTTCTGAAGTCTTGATATACTTTAGCATTGATGGCAACATTTGTTGAAGTAGCATTCTATGACCAACATGCATGCTGTACACATTGCACATGCATTGTGCGTCTGCCTGATTGAAGTGATGTGTAAACATGTAAGTGCCATGTATGTAAGTGAACATCTTGCCTATAAGTGAGCATCACACAGGCAGGTGTTCCTCATGCAGGTGAGAGTTCACACGGCAGGCACATGCAAGTGAGAATTGTTTGCTGCTTTGTTCATCTTTCCCGTATGTAAATTCATGGTAAGGGAATTGATGGGCATGTAACAGCCACTAGCATATTAGAAATTATGGCACATTTCTCTTTTTCAGGACTGAACTGGCTTAACTCAGGCTCACCCAGCTTCTCTGGCATGGCAAACTAGTCTCTTTTCTAGGCCTCATTCTATTTTGAATAAATCATTGCCACATTCTCCAAACTAACCTTCCCACTCCAGTGATTTTTATCATAATCCAGCTTTTGGCCATTCCTCTTCCTAAATACTGGGCTCCCTTGTGCCTAAATGCCCAGGGACAATCTCTCTAGCATTGCCTTGGGGCCAGCAGGCACTAACCTAAGGTATACATGCTAGACTTCAAAGGCCTGAAGTATCCCAAAACAGAACAAATTATGCTTTTTCTGTGTACTTTGATCCATTCCCAATATTCCAGTTCAACATCTGCCAACCAAAATTGAAAGGCAAAAGAGTTTGCTTGGAAGAGCAACTGCACTGGAAACTAAGTGTGGTCAAAACCCATCCACTTCTCTTGGACAATTTGCCTGGCATCTACAAGCTATACTAACTTGGAAAAATGGGAGTTAAATGCTTTCAGAGGATGTGGTCAGAATGAGAGATAAGAGGAGGAAAATCCTGAATCAACAATATGTAGTGTAGATAACACCTGGTTTGATTGTCATCATGTTACCTAATCTCATCAGAATTCTCTTAAATGTAACTTCTGATCCATTATTCTCAAGAGTTTCTTCAATCTCAATTTGACATTCTATGTCATTCATCCTGATAGACTAAGTATACCACATTTGGTTCAGTTTTCACCTGTAGTACTCAGTA
Source organism: Mastomys natalensis (assembly GCA_021653895.1). Lineage (NCBI taxonomy): Eukaryota > Metazoa > Chordata > Mammalia > Rodentia > Muridae > Mastomys > Mastomys natalensis. Next base: position 468,959 of record JAJTUV010000166.1, on the reverse strand, counting down.
GGTAGAAGAACTCAGTCTACATTCATGAATTTAATAGATTAATCCCAACACAAGGATAGAACCGTCATTCAAAGTATACAGTGACCAATTGCTCACAATTTATGGAATTATTCAATTCTGAAAGATCCCCTTGAGTTAGTATGATACATTCTTGTCCTCAGAGTTTATACAAATAGGATTATAATATCAAAGATAAGCAAATTTTGTTATCTGGTGGCTCAATAATAACAATGCAGAATTTTTTTATCAGTAGCTATAGTGATTATAACTATTCTAACAGGCATTCCTCTCAAAATATGATGAAACAACCCATGACTGTGGTCTAAAATGGTGATGTCACAATGTTTGCCCATCCTCACTTAAAATAGTACAAACATGCCAAAGTTTAAGAATCCATAATGGGGGATCTCAAGTTTAGTGATGAGTTATTGCTTATAAAGATAGGAACTCCCCAGAGAGGCAGTCTCTGAAAATTCTATCTCCAGGGTTTACACAAAAGGACCTTTAATCAATAGATTTAAAAAAAAAAAATGAGGCTGAGGTGTGGCTCAATAGTAAAGTGGTTTACCCAGTATAAAAGGGTTTACAGATACTGCACTTCATACATATATAGTCGGGTAGACAAATCTATTTTCTTAGCACCAAAAGTTATATAAGAGAAGTGAATCCAAGTCTTATTTGAAATTCTTTGCAAAATTTAAAGTGGCTGTCACTAAAGAGTAACTGCCCTTCTGAAGAAGACAAGCAGAGTTAGAATCAAAATGGAAAAAGTAAAGTTGCTCACATCAGCAGGATGATCACAGGCACAGCCTCGTCCAAGCTCAAGCTGGATTGTGTTAAATATTTATGGAGTATCGACCAGATGCCAGCTATATTATTTATTTTCACATTCATTTAATTGAATCCTTAGAATGTTTCTCAGAGGCATTATTACTCCTGATTTTGAGGTATAGAACTAAAGACATTGAGTAGCTAGTCCAAACCACAACTCAGGAAACTGCGTTGCCTTGCTGGAAGTCCTGTGGACTCCTGAGAGCAAGGCTCTCAGCATCTCTCAGAACGTCCTGTTACTGGGCTTTTAACAAGTTGGATGCTGAACACCTCAGAAAACCTTGTTCCTTATAAAACTGACTATTCACCAACCATCAAAACTGTTTCAGATGAAACATATTTTTTTTTGACAGACTAGCGGCCTAGTATTTATAACTTTGATAAACACTGTGATCAAAACCCACTTCAGAGGGTAGTGGAAGAAAGGGTTTATTTCATCTTACAGCTTATAATCCATCAAGAACAGACATGGTAGGGACCAAAGCAGAGAACATAGAGGAATGCTGTTGTCTGCCTTGCTCAGCTAGGCAGGCATATAACTTAGTATCACTTGCCCTAATAATGCACTGCCCACAGGGGGTTGGGATTACACACAGACATGTACACATGTATACACACACACACACACACACACACCAATCATTAATTAAGAAAACTTTTCCACACTATGGCAACAGGACAATCTGGTGAAGCTAATTTACCTTGAGATTCCCTCTTCCCAAGTATGTCTAGGTTTGTCAAGTTAACAAAAACTAACCAGCACAGATGCACTTACTGCTATTTCATTAGGATAAAGTCGCCCTTGGAAATAGAGTTCACGTTCATCATACTTCATGGCTGGTGGTCTCTAATCTACCTCTCCATCTATTCAGTCCCTCAGAATTCAGGATCAACTGAACCAAGAAGACATGGCCTTCCTTGCTGTACCTAAAGCAAGGGCTTGATACACAGGCAAGGATTTGCTGTTTTTGCAGTGTAGATGAAGACACCAGGAAGCAGACACAAGGATGAGTACAGGGTTAGCTACACAATCAGCATGTGCTGTACAGCTGAGGGTTGCAAGGTACAGGCAGGGAGTGTCACAACTGAAAATGTCTATGTGTTGTTGTTGAGCCAAACTCCCACTCTTTGGACCATAATTGGGCACTACTATTCTGCATATTATATTCTTTGCTTTTACACTCCTGTCGGGGCAGGTAACAGTCTGATTTCCTAGGAAAGTTAGACTCTGAGGATTAACGTTGGTAACAATTGGGTTGACAGAGGAGGGCAGGGAAGCCAATCTCATGAAGAGATAGATGCCATGTGGGCAGTCTATCATGATCCCATGAGCCCAGAAGAAAAAGCCTAAACTGGGAAATGGTAAGCTTTGGTTATCGAAGTTGTGATGTCCCTTCAAATTCCCACTGTGCATCAGAATTCTGTGACCCCCTGTTCTTCCTTCTCTAAAGCACAGAGCTTTAACAGAGTTGTCTTTAAATCCCCATCAGCTCGATGATGCTCAGACTGTGTACGTACATAGAAGTTATCCTTCTGGACGTCATGCAATGGGAGATGCTAGTCTCTGCCTACTTTCCTTGTGGACCACAAGCCAGGTTCAGGATTCAGCTGCTTACCTTCTGCAATGATTGCTGTGCTGCTGAACTCTGCCTCCCCTACAGTCATGCCACAGACCACCTTCCCCAATCCCAGCATCTTTGGTTTCTTTTGATCCTTCATATGTGTGTCTAGTTCTAAGGTAGGTAGTCTGCTTTGCACTCATGTCAACCATGTGCAGTCAGACTTCTGTGTCCAAGTCATTGGTTTTGGCAACTCCCATGTAATGATCTTTCACATGCAAAAAGAGTGTAGGGTATTTATATATCATCACTAGGAAGTAGTGACACATAAACGAGAAAACTTTCTTTTAAAAAATTGAACACAATAACAATCTTTTTGCTCACGGAAACACAATATCTAAAGAAAAAAGCTCACCAATAGACAATATTGCATTGGGGTGTACAACTCTTTCCCCCTATTTCTTAATTGTAATGGATATTTTGGAAAGTGATTTGGCAATATAGTTACAGAAATATTCATGTTCTCTAACTCAATAATTTACAACTGGGAACTGAGCCCAAGGACATAATTCTATATCTGAGAAAGGAGGATAACTTTTATGTAGAATATATTCTCCAAAGCATTATTTTTAATATGAAAACACTGGAAAGATCTTTAATAACAAGGAAATTGGCACAAGTTATATTGTACACATTCAGCATAGTGAATATTGTTCATAAGTGAGTTAAGGAAGTGTCTATAGCAATATAAAAAACACATGATAGCGCAAATGGGGTGGGGAAAGGACAAACTTACATAATAGTTGTGTTGTGTGTTTGATTTTCTATGTAAATGTGAGATATATAGAAATATTCTGGAATTAATACCAATAATATATGGGTGTGTGTAATATGGAAAGGATACCACTGGTTATTCTATGGTTATCAAGCATCTAATGTATAGATATATTACTTGAGATAAAATAGTCCCGATAAAAGTTTTCTAATTCAGACACATTGAGGAAAGCTGGAAGTGTAATTAGAAGGTTTGACTGGAAGTGTCTGCAAAACCAATGAGTAATTACAGATGGGGTCTACTTCATGAATGGGAAGATACCTCCACTCAATCATACTTAAATTTGGTCACATGAAAACTTTCTTAGACTCTTCTGAACAGTCCATGTGTTACAGAGGCTTAAACCCAAGAGCTATCTGATCTATTGCCTTGTTTCCAGTGCTTATTGAAATAATAAAGGTCCATAGGACATTCTAGATAGAATTTCCATTACCCTTAGGGCATGTGTCTATTACTTTGGAGGTCCTATTACTTTCCAGTTGCATGATAGAATGCCATTACCAAAGGCCACTTAAGAAGGACTTTATTTAAGGCTTAATCCATGGTGATAATAAGCATTGCAGCAGAAGCAATCTGACTCATTACATTTTCATCCATACCACAGGAAGTAGAGAAAGAACAGAAAGTATGGCAAGGCTATAAACCCTAAAAGCCTACCCTCCTCCCCCAGTGACACACTTTACCAGTAAAGTTGCTGCTCCCTAAGTAGCATACCATCAACTAGTGACCACTTGGTTCACATGTATGAACCTATGGTGGGCATTTCCTACTCAAACCACCCACCGCAGGTGCTTTCCCACTGATTTTATAAACATTCAACAAATCAGATTCTCTTCATCCTGGTGTAGAAGCAGAAGGCATCAGGTGGCCCATCCAAGACCACTCATATATACAGTGAGCCAGTAGCTTCCCATCATATTATTGATTCCAAGATTCATGGCAGAAGTGTATTTTAATTTCTCTTCTGGAAGTTAATGATGTGTCTATTGCCTCTTAGTCCCTAAGTCTAGGGAGATGTTGGTTTATCTGGTAGCTAAATAAAGCATATTGTTTCACTGTATCTTCACAGCCAAAATGCAGGAGATATGGCATGTACTGAGGTTATACTTGTTGCCAAGCATGATCAGAATAAAATTAATGTAAATGTGCTGCTTGTTTTAATCAATGTCTTATAGTGATGCCCTAAGAACCTCAGATCCCAGGGATGATACAGTACAATGGAAGCAGTAAAAGAAGCAGTACAATGGAAATCACACCTCTAAAGATGGTGATTTCCAATCAAAGGGTACTTACCAATCTTTATCTTATTCATTGTTTAAGATGGGAACCATGTACCCCAGACTAGCCTTGAACTCACTGTAGAGCTGAGAATGATCTTTAATCTCCTGATCCTCCAGCTCCACCTTATTAGTGCCGGGGTTATAGCTATAGACCACCATGTCAGGTTATGAGGTGCTGGTTGTTTAAACCCGGGGTTTCATGAATACTAGACAATTACTCTATCAACTGAGATACAGCCTCATCCAACTTTTAATAAAACATGTATGCGGCGATAAGAGTCTGGTTAAAATGTTGACTGTTTCTCTGTTGTTCATTGCATTAGATAAATAGGAAATACTAGAGAATACTCCATAAGGAGTATCCTCCATGAGGATAGTAAGGAAGGTTTCATTTCTAACAGATTCTGTATCTTCACTCTACATAAAATTCTGATTAATGGAGACAACAATGGTGACATAGGGTTTCAAGAATGTGTGTGACCTCCAGCAAATTGCATGCAAGTCATGGCAAGCTCACCTAAGGTGAACTAAGATATACCATTCACCTTTGGGGATGGACATGAAGTTGTTTTTATATTTGCACTTTAGTCTGAGTGTATTATTGTCCACATCAGGTATCTCTAGCAATTTTCATCCACAGGGAGTTGCTATAGGGCTGCCCTACCCTTGCTAGAAAGCCTTTAAGATGATAAAAGTTATCTAGGACCATGGTCACCTTAATGCTTTCATGAATCAAGAACCAGGGAATCCCAGCACTACAAACATTGGTTCTTCCAGTCTCCTCTGCTGTGTTATGCATTGACTGGTTTTGTTGAACTGAGTAAGCTGACTAATGGAACGCTGAAGAGCTTGGTCAAACCTATGCAAGCAAACTCTGTAAAGATGCCCTTTTATCTGGGTCTAACACTTTTAAATGTTTCCTAGGGCTAGGAACATACCCATATTCTTAAAAACCTACAGAAATGAAATGACCATAGACTGTTGCTTCTAGACTCTTAAGGGAATCCTTTATGTCTGAAGGATGATTCCTACTCAGACATCTACTTCTATTCTCCAAAACAGAGCCAGAAGAAGCTCTCCCAGGTCTGGATTCACTAAGACTTAAGCGCAGAAATCAAAAGCCCAGGTTTTCTTCTGATCTGTCATGGAAAATAGAAAACTGCTCTTACCGGGAGAGCAGATGTACTCAGATTCACAGCCAGTTCCAAGCATGGAACCACAGGCTGAGATCCCTGCTAGCCTGCAGCTGACCTGCGGCAGAACTGTGAAGCCCATTCTCTTACAGACCCTGTTCTATCAGGGAGTTAACACAGAATGGGCCACATTTTTCTATCGATTCTATCTGTTCTATAAGACAAATAGGTTTTGCTCTACTGAAATTGCTTATTTTACTACCAACCAAAACAGGAAACATGTGACATCTTCTACATGCCCTGTTTCTGCTATGTTTGACTTCAAGAAGCTAGTAGTCCCCTGGAAAAATCCCTCTTAAATACAGAGGGCTCACATCCAAAAACAACCACCTGCACCACTTCTAGATATCTGGAGTTGCAGGTACTGTTTATATACATAGCCACCTCCTACATGGGAGCTAGAGAAAATAACCCTGTGAAGCTTTGGTCTCTTAGTTAAGTATCAGCTCTCTTGACTAAATACTCATGAGCAAAACTATTTGTGGATTGCGCGTAGGTCTTAAACTCTCGTATTCACCCATTGAAAGATCCAAGTAAGCTATCTGAAAGGGAATTTGTACAGAGCCTAACATTCTCCAAATGGTGACTGCTATGTAAAGAAAGCACATCACTGGTGGTGAATGTGCTGGTTAGTTTTGTAACTTGACACAGACTATTGGGAGACAGAACTTTGGCTGAGGAATTGCTTCATCAGATTGGTCTGTAGGCAAGTCTTGATTGATATATGAAGGCTCAGCCTACTGAGCAGTGCCATCTCTGGACAAGTAGGTATTCCTGGGTTGGGGAATCACAATTAATGTTTCTAGAGTGTTGTCACATGTTACTTATCCTATTATGTTAGGAAATCTTTGTCTGATCTCTGAGGCAGAGACTGCTTTAATGGAAAATTTATAGATCAGGATGCCAAATTGAGTCTTCATCTTAGGTTTTTTCCAGCTATCTTTGGGGAAACCTACCACGTTTATAATTCAAATTAAGGATACTTTCTCTTACTATGCTTATCATTCAGATTAAGAGTATCCTTTGCCCCGATTCAACATTCTATGGGCAACAAAGGCAAAAGGGCCTCCTGAGTGGGTTTTTATAGATAGTGCATTTATGCTGGCTTTATTCCTGGCACCTCTGGGTCATCTGCCATCTCTGTTCTTTACATGCTCTTCATTGATTTTGAAGCTAAACTCCTAGAACCCAATGTGTGTTCTAAGGTTTCAGTACAATTCTTTTCTATCTCTGGCAAAGTCACGTTGTCATGCAAATGAGCATCAGACAAAGCTGGAGGAAAATGCAGAGACCTCTCAGCTCTGTCTGAGGCTGCAAAATCCCATGAATGCAAAATTCGTTTCAGCACCATGGACAGGACCAAAGGCTCGCTTGTCTTGGCATTTCATTCCCAGCTTAAGAGGCTATTTGAGGGCACATAAGCAGCTAAATTTATTTTCCTTTAAACCCTTTAATTACTGTAAAAATAGAAGGCACTCAACCACAGTTATCCAACTCGATAACCATGAATAATGTGCATTAATGCACAGGCTAAGAATAGGAGATGGGGCACTCATTAAACGAGCCATGAGCAACCAAGATTGAGGGTAAAGTGTGTGTAAACTTTGAAAAGATATCTATCAGTACACACATAATATCTTTAGACATGGATGTCATGCTATTCATTAAATAGGTTTGGGATCCCGAGACCAGCAGCCTAGACATCATCAGAATTGCTGTTTGAGAGCTACAGCCATCAATATGATATAACAACTTACCCATGGAAGATCTATAATGTCATGTGGTAATACAATAGCTCACTAAGTAATGTAAGGGATAATTCCACAGCCAGCAAATGAACAAGTTTTGGCTGGCCAATTATATATGGCTTCCAGAGTCTTGCCCTGTCACTGGTGGTATTTCCATTGTATTAGAGTGAGGAGGCTAAACTGTGGGTCCACTGTCCATTCCATACCACTTACTTCATATGGAATTATAATTTCTCTTCCAGTGTATGGAGCCCAAACATTCACTGAAGACACAGAGAGTCTTTAAAAAAGATTTTTATGAATTAGCACATTTATTTCCCCTGCAATCCAATGCAGTAATGGGCCAAATGACTTTCACTATTCACTTCTGGCTCCAACACTTATTTGAATCTCAATTTCAAATAGAGTTTCACAATAGAAAACATGAGAGACATAGCCCAGGTTCAAAGTCCCTTTGCTTGCAGGCTGCTCTCATTCTAAGAGGAGACAGTGACATCATAGATGGCACCTCTCCAAGATGAGCCTGCAGGAATACCTGCGGCATCTCTGTGACTGTCTGCTAGGTTGACCAGTGAATGGCTAAACAGAAGTCTATGTTCCAATTAGAGCTTGGGTGGAGTAATGGAACCACCATTCCTGCCTCCCACACCTATAGCTGCACATTAATGAGATGACCTCTGAAAAAGCTCTCTCTCTCAAGCCTTGCAGACTACTCACTATTCACACAAGGACTTTGTGTTTTCCATGATGTCCTACACCCCACATTCACTGAGATAAAGTCATTGGGCAGATTCTTAAAGGAGATAGGAGAAGGCATGATTTTTTTTTTTACCTCACACTCCAGAGTTATTTGGTAATGTCTGGAACTCAGTGGTTTTAAAACTAAGAATGAATACACAGAGTGATTGTCCACCCTGTGATTGGGTTCAAGCCCTACTCCCACAAGTGATTTAAATGCTCTTGCCTTGGACACAAAACAGGTACCACAGAAGACCAAGGATGTTAGGGCCTTCACATCCCTTTATTCTTTGAATTTCAGTTCACCAGTCCCTGTGTTTCCTGCACTAGACTCATGGTAGGAGATGAGAGGATCTGCCAGGCAGGAGTCAGTACTACATCTTTAAAATTATTTTGTTTTCATCTGTATGTTGGAACTATATGTTTGTGTGAGTTCTGGTGCCCATGAACATAAGGAGTTGTTAGATCCTGTGTAACTGGGGTGACCAGCAGTTGTAAGCAATCCGGTGTGGATGCTAGGAACTGAACTCTAGTCCTTTGCAAGAGAAGCACCCTCCCTAAACATTAACTGTCTCTCTAGATTCCTCTTCAACTTCTCAACCTGATACATAGAGCCTTGGTTTTATCATAGTAACTAATGAATAGAACAACTTACCTTCTCTATTCTATGCAGCATCTTACAGAAGTTTGACACACTGTGTATATTCAAGAAATGCTAATGCAATCCATGTTGCTTCTGGAATATAAATGGCTTTTGCTTTTCTGATACAATCACATAGGTTGAAATGACGGTACCTGACACCTCTGATCATTGTGGGCAAGGGAAGCAAAGAGGGTGCCCAGTGCTTCTCAGGTCACTGTCTTTCAGCTGATGCCAGTGTTTCCCTTGAACCTTTCACCTCCTGAAAGTATACAAAGCCACTGGCATCAATATCCACAAACAGTAAGCATGCTGCCATTTTCCCTCTGACTTAAAGATATTAAATGATACTTGGGAATCAGACAAGGAAACTTCAGTTGCCTTGAAGTTGGTGTATCACTCTTCTCTCTTAAGTGGTGAAACACCTAACAAAAACACAGGACAGGTTATTCCCAACAAGGTAGGAAAGTCAGGAGGCAGTTGGTCACATTACATCTACACTTAGAAAGCAGAGAGAGATGAATGCTCTTACTCAGCTAACTTTGTCCTTTATAATCTAGGACCTCAGACCATAGGATGGTGTGATCCACATCCAGGATAGGTCTTCCAACCCTAGTAAACCCAATCAAAACATTCATACCTACCAAAGGCTTGTCTCCCAGGGTGTTATAAATCCTATAAGGTTGACAATAAAAGCAATTACATTTAAATTTAGGGTAAACATATTCAGAGTCATGCTTGTATGAGATCCGAGCAGGAGAGGCAAACATCCTCAGTGGATTGACAGTATCTATTGCCTAGATAGCATTCATTGATTTGTGCCTTGCGTGGCCTTTCCCCTACTGTCTTCTCATTTGCTCAGTGAGCCATTTATATATCTTCCTGTTAAAACCACTGTCCTCAGCCATGGAATACTCGTATACCATCCAAGCTGCACTATGATGCTGCCATTCTGCTTTAGAGCATTCTGAGAAGTCACAAGAAAGAAGCTCTTTGGAGACAGAGCACAGCTCTGGCTACATTTTCCACTTGGAGATATTTCAACCCACTCGTCCTCTGCTAGCTTTATGGGCCTTGTGAAGAGTGAAGCAAATAACAAAAGACAACAGACTCATGGTTATGCAGTTTTTCAGTACTGTCTGCTGCCAAGTCGATGGACTCAGTAGGCTATGTTTATTTGCTTGCTGGATTTTTCTTCTCAGTGTCACAGGTGTGAAATGAGAGTATGAAGACTGTGTGAAATCATATTTACTGTCATGTGCCTATGGTAGAGATGCTAGAGGGGAAAAGAAAACAACTGCTTTGTTGATAATGCCAGCACCCACCCAAATATGGGTGGGGAGTTGATTGCTTTTTGTTTCATTTCTTTTAAATCTCTGTTCTGAGGCTCCATGCTTGCCTCTCATCTTCCCAGTGAGCCACAAAGAACTACTATTCTAAAATTCAAATTTCCTGGGGCATCTTACATTAAAGGCACTACCATGATGAGAGTGATATAAACAACTATCTCTATGAATCACCCTAAATTATTTTCTAAAACTTTAGCCTATATTCTCCTCATGGGGCTTTTTTCAGGTGGGTGCTGTTGACACTAGTGTTGTTTATTAGGACACTGTCTGAAAGGGTTAACTAGGGCCAACAGCAAGATGGATACAGAAAGTCTAAGTACTTAGGAGGCACAAACACCTCTAATGTCCTGGATTCTTCATCTCCAATGACTACTAAAGCTTTCCTAACTATTAATCTTCAAGAGCCCTGTCAGGCCTGAGCACAAACACCTGCCCCAAAACAGGTCATGTGGCCTTCTGAAGCTATGCCTCACCATGATTTCATACTCTACAGCTGAGAATAAGCTTGAGCCTCTGCATTTTATTACAGTGAAAAATCTTCAAAATGTATAGAGATCTTTATAAAAGAAATCTTCATTTTCGTGTCAGCATGAGACAGGACAGTCCCAATATCAATGTTATCCTTATAAATTGGTACGGTCGGTGATGTGCACATCCTCTTTAGGTGTGAGCACCTGCAACTTTGTACTCTGCTCATGGGTTTGTCTTACAATTGCCTGTCTCCACCATCATGTCTCCTATTCTAATTTTAAATAGCTGCCTAATCTTCGATCTGACTGGTAGTTCTACTTACTACTACCCTACCTTCATCTTTTGTGTTCTTTGAAAACTCCTTAATAATTTCTGCCTGTGGTTTTATTACTTCTAAACACTTGCTTACATTATTTGCTTAAAATAAATTTGGCAGAGTACAGTGCCATCAGACTGTCGCCCTACGTATACTTTCCTAGCTGTCCTTTTGAGGTAAACTGAACCTCTACAGTTTCCTGTTTTCCCTGAGGACTCTGCTTCTGCGATTCAGTCCTTGATGTGCCCTGTGGATTGGGTGTGGTTATTGGAACTATTAACTCCTTTGCTATCCACAGAGCAAGCCTGGAATAGTAATGAGAATGCTGCATGACTAGTTTAGAGGAATACAAAATAGCTCAAACGAGAAAAATGTTTAATGTTCTCTCCACAAAGAAATGATAACTGCTAGGGGTGGATATGCTAATTACCCTGATTTATTAGACTTTGCCCACATGTATAAAACATCACGCAATACCCCATAATGTGCACAATTATTGTGCATCAACTAAAAGGTCTTAAAATTTTAAACATTCAATGTCAGTGCAGCAACTGAAATCATTATTTTCTTGCTTTGCTGTTTCCCTGCTCTGGGTCTTTTGAGCTAGGGAATAAAGCATAGATGGAAGAGATCTGTGAGCCTCCGCTTTTAGCAGCTAGCTAACACCTATGAAAAGAACAATAGCCACAATCTGTTTCGGATTCTAGAAAATTCATATAGCAGAGAAAGGTTGTTTTCTAAAATGCAGATATAATATGTATCAGAAAATTCTAGAGGTACTTCAACCTTCATCCTTTCCTCTTTTATCTTAACATGGCTCTGAGAAAAGGCAAGAAACTGCAGCTAATGGCACAAGCCAGCAACACCACAGCTCTATCCTGCTCTGTGTTTGCTTCGCCCCCCGCTCTTTTCTCCCGGAGCTTCCCCACCGAGAAGCAAAATAGCCCAGAGAGCCTTAGAAAGCTGGCCTGCATCCCCTCTGTGCAGGAGCAGCCAATGCACATGTTCCCGGCCACCAGGGGGCACTGTGTGGCCAAAAGAAATGGCTGCTTGGCTCTGCAGCTGCCTCCAAGTCCGGCTCTGAAAGGCCTCTTAGGATTCATGGAAACAGAACTTAGTGGAAACAGCGCAATTTAGAAAAACAAAACCAGCCCACGCCTCTTCCCACACACCAGGTTTTATAGCCCATCAGAACCCACCCTCCACTCTGCGCCTCAGCAGAGTGACTCAGCCACCCATCAGACAGATGACCCCAGTGTCCACCTGAGCTTGTTTTTATAACCAGGCTTTGAGCATCCTTCTGAGGTTGGACACTGAAATCACTAGAGCAATGTAGAACAGTGTCAGACAGAGCCACCATGACACAGGGCTTGCTGTGTGCTGGACCCTTAGCTTCCTATCCTTTCTACAGTCATACTGGTGCCAATCATACTTTTATCTTGTGGAAAAGGAACTGGGCTTCAAAATAAGTAAGCTCTGAACTTGAATGGGAAACTAGCATTTTTGTCAAGTCTGTTTGACACTAGAGTCTGATCTCGCTGCAGAGACAGCAGACACCTTCTAACACCTTCTGCTTCTTGAGTCTACAGTCGGTTCAAGGAAATTAGAAGTCTGGTTGATATGCTCATGATATGCTTCAAATATTCACCTACTGTATCCTGCAAGTCATTGAACATGCAAATCTCATACCAGGGTCATGCCAGAGTTACCGAGAATGGAAAGTAACTCTAAATGGTGTCCAATGAGAGCAAGGAAATTGGTCAAAACTAATAGGATGACCAATAATGGAATGCTTGAAAATAATAATAATGTTTTAAAAAGCTCGAAAAGGCAGGCCCTTCTCACCAGCTCTATCTAGACCTATGACCTTGTCTCTACCAGTTCCCAAGCTTAGACTGAAGGGGACTTTGGAGAAATGTAATATTGTCTGCATAAAAATGTTGAGTCAGATTTCCCCTGGGATTCCTGGGTCTGTGAATGCAGAGGGGCCAGTTTCCTTGGGAACCCTAAGCAATATGCCTGGAGAGAAAATGAAGACCCTAGCAGAAGACTCTATACTGTACCTTGGCTCTGGAATGAGCAGGAGAACCAAACCTTCATCCTGCCGTCCTACCTTGAGGTTGTACTTGCTGCTCACTTTCTCTAAATCTTATTTATTTTCACTTGGGAAGCAATAACAAGACTCAGTGGGCTTTCAGGCTTACTCTTACTTTAACAACAATCAACTGCTTTGCTATGTAGGCTGCGCTGAAGCACATCGTCTACAAATCTCTAATTTCTCTTTTTATAATATTTTTATAGATTATTGAGACTTTCTCATCATGAATCTCATCATACCCATGTCCTAGTCTTCTGCCCCGCTACCCCTGTGACACCCTCCCCCCCAAAAAAAAAGACGAAAAAAAGAAACCCAATTTACATAGTCCCTATATTCACCGGAGCCTGATCAAACTCCCAGTGGCCAGACCCTTAAAGAAAACTGATTCCTTCCCCATACACCCCCTACTAGACCCATTAATTGTGGAGAATTACATTTCCACATCTCAATCACAAAAAGAGTTCTTTTTGATTGCTTTCTGTCTAGGCTGTTACTTTGGAGAGGTTATGGGGTTGTCATAGAGGCCTTCTGTGTCCCTCTTAGCTGAGTCTGTAGTCATCAACACCATGGTAAAAGTAGCTTCCTTGCCCTTTACCATTAAGTGGAAGCACAGATCACAGACTTGCACATGGTCTCCAGTATCAGCACATAACACAGACCTTAGCATAGTCTCTAGTAACAGTACAGAGCACAAAAAACAACACAGCCCTCTGCCGACCTTCTAATTTGCAATATCCTAGTCCTTGAAAAGCAGTCACATTAATGCCTTCAGAGCACTAGTGGAAGAATTAAACACCGTGCATACTAATACCTTGTGTTGGTTTAACATAGGTCAATCACAGCTATAATTAGCAAAATACAGGTTGTTAACACAAAACAAAAATCGTAACAATTCCTTTGGGTGTCAGGTGCCATTCTGGTAAATTTCTCCAGTGCATAGAAACCAGGCTGGGGAGACATTCAGCAAAGGAGCTCATTACAAGTCCCCTCGATGAGTCATTGCTGCCTGCCACCTCCCTGCCTGGGCTGAGGGTGGACAAGACCAATCAATGAGACCACAGTGTGGCTTGGCTGGGGGTGGAGAGATCATTTCTTCATCTGGATAAAGATGAAGAGGTTGAACAAGATGAAGCACAAAATGCCCCACCTCTCCAATTTGGGGAAGTAGAAAATTTGGCAGAGGCCTAGAGTGCAGCGTGACTCACCCCAAATCATCAACTAAAAAGCCCCATAGAGCTTGGGTTTAAACCTGGCTTTAAAGAGATTACCAAAGTGCAACGAAGAATAGCAGTGGGGGGCCTGAGCTAAAAGTACCAGCAATCTTGACAACTTGAATAGGGTGCACCTTGGGTGCAGGGCTTCAGAGATAACGCCATATTGGTGGGTGTCTGTGCCTTGCAGGTGGTAACAAGGCAAAACTGAGATGACTGCAGAGTTGGTCCGAACAGAAAAGAAAATAGGAAGGAAACACACAAGGAGTAGAGGCACCCATGTGTATGTGAAGAATAGAACCTGCCCCCACGCTACAGACACTAAGGCAAGGGGATAGCAGATAAAGAAATTGAAGGCCATAGAGGCAAGGCTCAGAGTGTCTAGTAGGCTACCCTCTTCCTCAGGAACACCAATAAATAGCTCATACCCTGAGGCCAGGACAACATTATCTCTCTACTTAACATCCTATGTACTGAATCAAAACCTCACACCTGTCGGGGCCCCTGTAGGCAAGAGTAAGAGTCCCATTACAAAGTCTTCACAATAACCATTCCTCTTTGGACCTCAATGATCAAGATGGTCTATGCTTTTATCTCAGGATGCAGTAGTTGATTAATCTTCATTTTGAATGACTTGTACTCAAAAGTAAACTTTATTTAAAAAAAAAAAAAATCTGGGACCAAAGAGCAAGAAATAGTCTTGCTTCTGTCCTCTCTGACTCGAAAAGTCTTTTTCAGGCACTGCTGTCTCAGATCTCACGGCAGCCCTTCCCACGTGGTGTGCGCATATGTGAGCATGAAAACACGACGTGTTTATGAAATAAATGGGAAACTCAAATGCCAACTATCACCATGAGCTAAATGTTAAAATCTTACATTTTCCTACAGTCTGCTTTCCCCTTCTCTCTCCTCCTCCCTCCTTTTTACTCTTTCCCTTTCTAGGTGTACACCTCTCTCACACTCTCTTCCCCTCTCTTGGTGTCTTTCTGTCTCTCTCTCTGTGTGTGTGTGTCTGTGTCTGTCTGTCTTTCTCAGAGCATGTGTGTCTGTCTCTTGTATATGTGTCAGTCTGTTTCTATGTCTTTCTCTCTGTGTATATCTGTCTCTCTTATTGTTTCTCCATAGACTGTTTTCCATCTGCTTTGTAAGGTGAGTACATTGTCTGTATTCTGCTTATCATTAATTGGGTTAACCAAAATCATTTAAAATCAGTGCCTGCTAGTTCATTATTTGTAGATGCAACTGGCTGTGTCTCTGACTCCCTCATTGAAGCTCGTTTTCTTTGCTTTTTGGTTTCTCTCACAAAATGCACCATAACAAACACTTGTGTGTGTCAATTTGTCCTGTATAGTGCTCACCCTTTTCTGGAGGTAGGAACTGAACTTGCATGGATTTGTTCTCAGGCTGCAGGTATTGCTGCAGTCTCTTGACAGGTTGACCATGGGAAACTATTGTATGAACAATCCAACAGCCACCTACTTCTCCCTGAAATGTAATGAGGAGACATTTAGTGCACATACCCTCTATCATGTGATTAGCTAATGTGAGCATTCCCTACAAAGCAGCCATCCCTAGAGGCTTTTGAAATCATCTTTTCAAGCTGCCAGTTCCTGATGCTGGTAAATTAATCAGTGCAAACACTCCCTGATGAGACTCGCTGCCCATCTTTCTAGTGAGCTGGTTGTACCAAAGAGGCAATGGCCTACAGACTTGACCTCATGTACTAGAGGAAGGCAGACTCTGATCATTCTACTGGTGTGAAAGAGGAACAGTATTCCTGGTAAGCCCCTGTCCCTTCTAAAGTGTCACATTTGATCACAAATACAGGCAGCACTTAGAATGAGTTACATATACCTCAAGGGACACACAAGTGGTGACTTGCATGATTCAAAAAGATGCAATTTGAATCATGAGGACCCATTGGATTCCCCAAGGATTCATGTCCCTTCCAACCAGTTCTAATACACAGCCCTCCACATACATCTCTCCCAACACTTGCCTTCCTACTTGTGCTCCTAGTTGGCCTCCAGACTGGGATATGGATGACTCTGCCTTTCCCACCTGAACCCACTACATGCTCACAACCAGAGCTGGCTTCTCAAAGAAAACTTCTCAGAAATCAATCCCCAACATTCCCAAATCCCTCAAGTAGCTTCCTTTTGTAGCAGTGATACAGAGCTCTAGTTCATCTTCATTCAAGTTTCCCCTGATATGGACAGCCAAGGGCCAAGGGTAATGAGAATTTTGGTTGCTTTAAAACACACACACACACACACACACAAGAGAGAGAGAGAGAGAGAGAGAGAGAGAGAGAGAGAGAGAGAGAGAGAGAGAGAGATTATCAGAATTTGTTTTCATTTTATTCTCAGGTGTGGAATATGGGGCTGCCTCAAATTGTCCACAGCAGTTGACTATGATTTGCCTCATGCTCTACCAAGAACATGATATTGCCAGCTGCAGATAGTTTCTGTGATTGTGTGATATTTGGAATTCTGGGGACTTATCCAAGGGTACATAAATGCAAGAGCCCCAAGAGGTGGTGTGGGTTATTGATTGGATGTTGGTTGGTTGATGTTTGTTGGTTGCTGCTGGTCACACAACAACAAGAAGAAATTACGTATCCTAACAATGAAGATCAAACTTGCCCCAAGGAAGTGGATGCCCCTAATCAGCAGGAAGTAGTCTAATGATAATGTTGCCCCCTTTCCAACCCCTGACTTTATTCAGGGATCTCTTTCCTTTCCTCTCTATCCTTTTTTCTCTCTTGTCTGATGTTAGGGAGTTGGAAGGGTGAAAGAAAAGGGGTGGAGGTACAGAAGGTGGAAGAAAGAAGAACCCACAAAGTAGCAAAAGACGAGCTACCACCATGCAGTTTCTCCAACTTCATTCTCTACTCTTTATTCTTAGGATGATGAAACATGAACTGTGCCATTCACTCTGAACCACATGTTTCCTAACTCAGCTTCAACTTCTAGTCCTTTGTTCTGTTATGCTTTGGATTCAGCTACAACCCACTTGCTTGCCAGCTGTTTGTAGAGTCTCAAAATGATCATCTATACTTCTCTGCTGTATCAAAAGCATCACATTCTGAACCAACTTCTTCCCTGTGGATTTTAGACCCCACTGGGATGGGGAGTGTACCATAAAGAACACACAGGAGCCTGAGAAGATGCTGATGCATCTGTGTGAAGGCATCGGGTTCCTGTCACAGCCAACGTGGTTCTGGGAAAGCAGCAAGATCAAGAGAAACGAACAAAAAGCCCACATTCCATGTCCAATTTGTCTCCAATGCATTTGAGACAATACTTCAGGGTCAGGAGCATGAATCCTGACTGAGGAGCTGGCAGAAGGCCACTGGTGAAGGGCTGAGAGGCTTGCAGACAGAAATCACGTAAGGCAGGAGAGAGAGGATAAAAAATTGGAATCTGAGATTGTCTAGACAGCTGAATAATGATTCAAGGTCCTGCAGAAGCTAAACGTGGACTAGAGAAGTGGCCCCAACAATTGTCTGATTTCTCTAAGAAGCCTCAATGCTAAGCAGAACAACAGCTAAGACAGTCAACAAAAGCCACTGAAAAGTAAAGATAAGCACAATGTCAAGGTACTGGAACTGTGATTCTTAAGAGTTAATAGGCAAAATGAGATTTTCTAGTTAATCACTAGGTGAATAGCAATGCCATACAGAGAGATGAATCTCAGGAAGAAACAGCTTTGCAGGCACTGCAGAACAATCTTAGCTCCTGATTAGTTAAGGTTGGTTTCATCCCACTGCCAGTGAAAGGCAACATCTTCATTCTACACTATTTCAGCTTTGAACATGCATCTTAAACATCTTCGGGTATGTCAGGAAACAGTTGGAAATGATAACAAAGGCAACAGGGACAGACTGAGGCTTAGGCAGTGGAACCCTCAGTCAAGGACTTTAAGAGAGCTCTAATTACTGTCTCTAAGGAAGCCCATGACAAATTATGAAACATCAGACAATTGGACTGAATAACGAGCTTAAAATCTGGTAATTAAAAATACAAAAAAAGATGAATAACAGTAATTGAGTTACCTACAGAGTGAACAGGGCAGATAATGATCTATAAACAGAAAGTCAGAAGAAAAGGAGGAAGGGTTAATATAGAAGAGTGCAATATAGGGGTCAGGGGTGCTGGGCTAAAGTTTAATTGGTGTGGGTGAAGGAAGAAGAGAAAATGTCTTCACCTGGGGACATAAGGTATGCAGTGACTATACCACCAAATGTTACCACTCTAACTCCCTATGACTGAATACCCTTGCTCTTTCCCACATATAACTAAACAGTGTCAAGTAACAGCTCATGCTTGTCCAATACAAGCTTCCAATGTGCAAGGAAGGGACCCCACATTTGCTTGAGCAGGACTCACGGGGCCATGCTCCTGAGTTCTTCCTACCTCTGTGCTGTCTCTAGACTCCATCTATGCTTTTAATTCCCCTCACCCTTCTCTACGAGCATTTCTTCCCCATAAATCTGTAATGTCCAATCTTAACATATTTTCTTGGGGGACCTGCAATGGCAGAATGGGTATGATGAGCAGACATAAAAATCAGTGAAAGACCTCAGACCACAAAAGTGAGGTACTCTGTGAAGCGTGTACAGGAGGAATACATATGACATATATCTAGGGTCTTACAATTTCAGTAGAGATATGTAGAAGTACTCCATCCTCACAATGAAAAAAGGTTTGTGCAAACAGAAAATGAATGACTTGTCATAGACTTGACAGAGAACTAAGGTTATGAGCAAGCTGCTGTTCCTACGTCTGAATGTTAGACATTTATAGGGAGCACTAAAATGTGACATGCACATATCTGGAGTGGGATGCTCTCTCTTCACTGGAACAAATAGGGTAAGGCTTCCATCCCATGTGTTTTTGAAAACCCAGTCAGGACCTGTGTCAGTATAAGACTCATGGGGAACACTTATGACAAGAGTCATGGCATGACCTACGTTTTTCATTTACAAATATCAATAGGAGATCATAGGAGGGTCTGGAAGAATTCTGGTGCTTGGGTAGGAGTTAGAAAAAACAAACATTTAAAACTGACCCAGACTAATCTCCCTTGATGATCAGAATGGGGTGCAAAGTGGTGAGGAGGTAGAGAGAAATGCTTCATCTACATAGCATTTACCTTACACATGTCTAGTACATGATTGTATATGTTTGTGCATGTGTGCATATATTCAGAGAGTAGGGGTCAATATCAGAAGATGGGAGGAAATGCAATTATATATATCCATGAAAATGTCAATGAAATATTACTTTTGAAGCTATTTCAAGTATCCTACTCTTTACATTCTTTTATTTATTGGACATGCATTCTTTAGAGACCATGGACGAGGGACCAAAAAAGTTTATCATCGGAGACAAATACAAGGGAACATGAAAATTGTCATGAGCACAAAGCACCTTCTCCGAGGCTGTTCAATGACCACCCACTGTTTCAAGACCAAACTACATAATGGTCAGGTCTAAGTATATATACATGCAAGCAACACTAAATGGACTCAGAAGGGGTGTGTGTGGAACAAGAAAGATGAGGTCATGAATTTGAAAGAGAATGGGGTGAGGGAACATGAAAGGAGGTTGAAGGGGATAGAGAGTGGTGGAAATAATGTAAATCCATTTTTCATATTTGAATAAAAAGCATACTTAAATTTAAAAAAGCATTTTAAGATACTTTGAACATTAAATGCTACAATAGTGTGCTCTATGTTTCTTTACTAATGAGGAAAATTAAAAATACTAAGAGTATTAATGTATATTAAAGGTCAAACCAGAAGTGTCACAGGGCACTCTTTTGATTATTTTCAAACTGACTGAAAGTTAATCCCCCAAAAGGTAGTTTTTGAAAGAATGAATTTAAAAATGTTCTAAAATGTGTGACAGAGACATATCTACAGATCCTAGAAGCCTAGGAGAATATCAGATAGGGGCAAGACAAAAAGCACGCTAACCTAAAACCTGGCATATAAAAAAGGGGCAGGTATTGATACCATCCAGAAAAGGAAGTCTTAAGGGAAACTTAAAGTTTTTTAAACTAAATTAAAAAGGAAAGCAATTACCTAAGACATATTCAATGGAGCAATAAAAGCTGTTAAAGGGAAATATTAAACATTAAATGCATATGATAGAGAAGAAAGACCTAAAGACAGCAGCGTCAGCCTCCAGCTTAAGAAATTAGAAAAGGGACAAACTAAATTTGAAATAATGGAAGAAAGGAAGTAATAAAAAAAAATGCCCTAAATAATAAAAGTAAAACAGAAAAGCAATAGAGAAAAAACAAAAGGCTATTTTAAAAGTTCAATAAAATTGATCAACCCCTAACTAGGAATAGCGAAACAAAACAAGAAGACACACATTGCCAATGTCAGGCATGAGAGCATCTACCAACCCCATGGTTGCTAAGAGGTGACAAGACAACAGTGATGTGAACAGTCCTGGATGAATCAGAGATATTGAATTAGTGAAACCATGGCAGAGAAGAAAAATTTCAGCTCAGCAGTTTTCGCTGGTGGGGTTTACCCAACATTTAAGAAAGATGCAATTATAAAATCTGCCCAAGCCCTTCCAGAGAGCAGAAGAACAGGTAGTTCCCTAAAGAAATGGAAAAGGCCCAAATTACCCTTCTACAAAGATAGAATAGGTATTTTAAGAATATAGTCTTTCTCAAACATAAGTACTGAGTCTTCAATAAATTTGTAGCAAATGCACATTAGCTAAGCAAGTTTAGCATGAAATGATGCTAAGTTACCAAGTGGGATTCACCCAAAGATACAGGGATGTCACATAGGCATGTAAAAGATACTTGTTGACCTGGAAGGTCACTAAGAATATGCAAATTAAAACCACGGTGAGATGCTGCAACACGAGTCTCATGTAACTCTCACTCACCACCAGTATGCAAAATGCTAGAGCCAACTTAGAACAAAGTGGTTTTTCAGCCTTGATAAAGTTAAACATACATTTATAAAATCCTGCTATATACTTGCTCAGTGCAATGAAAGCAAGGTTCATAAGAATGGGTATAGGTGAACGTTTACAATGACCATTCTTAACAACAGCATAAAGACAATACAAGTATCTTACAAGTGAATATATGCACACTCCTTGCCACAAACAGTTATCAGCTCAGCCTTAAGGAAGAACTACAATCCATTCAACGTAGATGGGTCCCACACACATGATTCTGAGTGCAAGTCTCAGATTTGGTAGGTCATTCACTATGTGACCACATGATGTACCTTATGAAAAATCCTAGGAGTAAAAGGCAAAGCAGCTACCACTAAAAAACTTACAAGTGGTGCACGGACTCAGCTACAAGAGGCCAACTACATTTTTGAAGATGGGGCCCTCTCTTGGCTTTTTGATGGGTGAGTGAGCGTTTCTTGTATTTGCCAAGTCCTTGGGTAAACATCACCATGGCCTTCAGCCTCCGTCAAGTTTCCTGTAAAGCAAAAATGTCAGAAGTGATCTTTGCTAAGGAAGAAAACTCAGAAAGAAAAATGCCCTAAAGCCCTTTCCAATAGAAATTTGCCTCTCACCTTTGGCCAGGTGGGAAAGGTATGTGGATTTTAAGAATGTGAAATCGATGCTTTCACATACATACTCGGTATAAGAAATAGACGGGGTCAAAGACACAGCTTTCACTTCTCTGGGAAGCCAGGACAATGCTGAGCCTCAGTTTCCCAAGTCGTCAGGGTCAGGGCCAGGCTCCCAAGGCAGTCTGGCCATTCAGAATGACCTGTGTTGTTCCATCAACCACTTTTCTTGTGCTTTTAAAAAAAATTCATTTGATTTTTTTCTCTTATTGTTTGGCAGATTTTAGGGTCATTATTTTATATTAACCAGAGGAACATGAGAAAGAACTGGACTCACAGTTCTGCATAAAATGAAAGGTAATTTCAAAAAATTGAATCGAGGACATAATGTGCTCTGGGAGAGTTGAGTGTCTGAAGCACTGGAGACTTTGGAGAGGTTGGCAGGGTCTGGATGTGAGCACTGTCTCCCAGGAGCTGGGTAGCAGGGCCTTGTTATGTAACTTCTCATGCTGTGCCATTCTGACCAGGAGCAGGCTTCCTTACAGAGCTGCAGGGAGAATCAAAGGATGTACACAAAGCACCAAGCATCAAGGAGCAGGACAGAGCTGAAGCTCCATTATTACGCCATTGCTGCCTAACTTGGTGAAAACACCATTTGCCATAACATACAGATTGTGACAGGACCCCTCCCAGCGGGAGATTCTTTAGGGAACAGTGAGCAGGATACCCTCAGAGAGAACTGGGGTTCACGTGCCTTCACTCTGGAGCCCTTCCTCCCTGACAGGACTTCCTTCTGATGTTTGGACCTTAGAGACTTTTTAGACATCACTTTAGTGGGGAGAGTTTTCTTCTTCTGTGAATATTTTGGTCAAGTTGAACCTTGCTGGTTGTCTCTTGGCTGTTTCTTTTTAAGTGTCTGTCCAAAGCTCAGAACTGGATGTAAGTCAACTCAACATGGCAGGCTAGGAACAGCTGTGAAGGACTTGAGCCCTGGGAGGGGCTTGGGTTACATATTCCCTACACATCATGGCTTCGCTGTGTTAAATGGGACACGTTTCTGGACTTTTCTAAGTCTCTTTTCCCTCTGCTCTGAGATGGAAATCCTAATGATAACAAAAGGCACAGGATTTAAAAGGCTTCCATGAGGTGACATGGGTCAAAGTTTGAATATTACTGCAATATTCTTGATATCTACATCACTATCACATTAGGAAGTATTTTTCTAATATTAAATTGTGCCCAACATGACAATCTTTTATTTCCCTGTTCACCAAATAGGTCTGAGTGACTATCAGGCAGGGTAGGATATACTTATAGCAAGACAAGAATCCCTACTGCTGCTTTGAAATTTACAGAATTCTGTTATGAGGAGCTTGTACATAGAACAACACATGCACTTCAATTTCCAGAAGTCGTAGGAACTCTGGAGTATGATTGGCAGAATGGGAGATTTGAACTGAGCAGGATAAAATGTCCAAGATATTTGGCACTTCAAGACATCTTAGTAATAGGTAGAGGGATTCAGTAGCAAAGAAACTTCCAGAAGCGGGACGATAGTCTCTGGAGAGGTGGTAGACTTTCCCAGGGAGAGATCTGATACTCTGCAAATGTTCCTGAGCTACCCTTTTGAGTATTACTGTCTCTAGATTGTCCCATTTCCTCATAGGACCTCAAGCCCAATAACTTTGGGATCTTCAAAGCCCCTCCTTGATCCCCCAAAAGGTAAAGCAGGTGTTGGGCTTATTTTCCTCAAACATAGGGTGTGAACACGCTTCCAGCCCTGGTGCACGGGCAGAGAGGAAAATGCTAGCCTTCCAAAGCTCCAGAGAGGGCCAGAGGAACAAATAAAACATTCACCATGGGTGGAATTCCTTTCTGGATCTTTGCTAGAAGTGAAGGGTGAGGTAAGGAGAAAAAAAAAAAAAAAAAAAACCAAGCTGTATTTCTAGTTGTTTTTACAGCCATGGGGGTGGGGAGGGAGGACCGCTGTAATCCCTAGGAAGAAAATAGGAAGAGTAAACTTCAACATGAAAAACTTTGAACAACAAGCAATTAACTAGATGGCAGCAGAGGGCACCGAGAGAAAAGATGAAGTGCCTGAAATAAATAAAGAACTAGAAAGGAAAATGAAAAATGTTCCCAAGGTAAATGGACTATAATGTGAGACGCTGCACGATAAGGAAGCAATTGTTTAATGCAGAAACCCAGGGATAGCATCTCGCTCAAGCTTCAAAGTCACTGAGAGGCACAGGGGATGTTGCCTAACCGCTAGCTGCTGCAGCCCCTCCTCCATTCCTAGCACCTACTATGCACTTCTCTTCTCATTTTTGTAATTTGCCCTGAAGTACATTTCTGCTGGGTGTCCCAGGTACAAGCTGGTGTAGAGTACCCAGTCTGCCCTATACATGTCTACAGAGTTTCCTCTTGTTTAACTGGGATACTCTTAGCTAAAAAAAAAAAAAAAAAAAATCAAGTTGGAGAGAGATAGAAAGCAAGTGAGGCAGAAGACCAGAATTTGGAGAAAACACACACACACACACACACACACACACACACACTAGAGATCTATTGTGTTCCAATCTCAATAATCAATATGTAAAAATCTCTGCTTTTTCTCCCAACGAGCTTGTGGAAAGTAGAGATTTCAGAATATGGGCACATAAGCTTGGTTGGTTGTTCATACAGCTATGAAGGTAAAGGAGTCTTAGAGGATAAGGGAAGCCCTGAACTGGAATCAGAAAGCAAGCAAGAGAAAGTGGTCAAGCTAGAGAAAATGCCTCGTCTTGGTGGGCTATGTTCCTTCTGTGAACTGCAGTTATGGATGCAACAAGAGCATAGGCAATCACCAGGAGCAGCTGGAAGGACTTTGAACTAAGGAACTAGACAACCCGGAACAATCCAGTTTGTCTTTGTGGCCATGTAGCTGTGTTCAAGTTCTCACACAAATGAGTAG
Source organism: Mastomys natalensis (assembly GCA_021653895.1). Lineage (NCBI taxonomy): Eukaryota > Metazoa > Chordata > Mammalia > Rodentia > Muridae > Mastomys > Mastomys natalensis. The sequence goes on along the minus strand of JAJTUV010000166.1, from coordinate 444,170 downwards.
TGGAGAACCATGGGAGGGTTTTTGACCATGAGGAGGGCAGGAGAAAGAATGTCATTTTGAAGATACCTTTATGCGAGGCAGATCTGAGTGGGCAGTCAAACTAAAGATTAAGACCCACAGGGACATTGAAGTAGATCCTGGTCAGGTAATAGAAACGGTTTCTTGGGCATTGTTAGAGGTGAGGAGAAGTAGAAACAAAAGGTTACTGGGGATTGGATGGAACATGGGGCTAAGAAAAGAGAAATCCAGGATGCCTAAAGCCAAACTGAAGACTCACATTGATTGTGTCTATGTTTGTATTTAGATGAGAAAACGCAATTCCATGCAATTTGGGTGAGATGTCCTGCAGAACTATGAGCAATCATGGTCGAGTCTCCTTGTTTGTCCCAGTAGCAGGACAGACTAGCTGCACGTCTCACAGGACCCCATTCAGAGAAAAACGTGGGCACTGCAATGCAGAATGCCTGGAAATAGGTTCCCTAGAAGGTTAAGAACCTCCTCTTGTCTGATGTGATTCTAAGTAAAAGAAAAGATTTTATTCTCATGAATTTTTATCTTTATAATGTGCAATCCCCAATGACGGATATAGTGGATATATAACACGAAAATTGCACTTGGGTTGTTGCCCTACAATGCAGTAGCACACAGAACTACTAAAACTTGCCACTATTGATCTGCCTCTCCAGGGTGCTCTCTATGTCCTCTCCACAACCCCTGATAGCCACTGTTGTGTTTTAACTTCTCTAAAGTTCTTGTCAGAGGTTCCAGCAACATTTTCAAGTGTCCATGTGAGTGACAGATGGAACTTTGTCTTTCCATGTCCACCTGATCTCATTTGACAGCAATCTCTAGTTCCTCCCATGGATAGAATTTCATACACACATTTTGTGGTCAGCTAGGGCTCCAGTGTGTGTCAGCTACTGACTATTGTTTCTCCATTGATAAGCACTTGATTGACTCTCTTTGACTAATGTAGACAACACAATGGTGAACATGGAGTGTGAGTATCTCCTCAGCACTCTGCTTTAGTTTCCTTTGGATCCAGCAAGTCCTACCCCTTAGATAAGGAGTTATTAGCAAGTGATAACTGATGGAAGGTTATGGCAGTTTTTCTTAAGCTCCAATTGAAGATCACACATCTAAAAGGGCATGGGCAGCACCAATTGGATTTGATGATGCCAGTGGCTGGGGAAGGGCAGATATCTGTTGTATAGTTGACAAATCTTTTTTGCTCTGTAACTTGTCTTTTCACTCTGGTTGTTTCTTTTCCTATTTCACAGAATTCTATTTATCTATTTTTGCTTTAGTTCCTTATGTTTTGAAGTCCTGTTCCCTGCCCACAAAGAAAAAAAAACAACAAATCCAGAAAAACTTTGCCTGCTCCAGTGTCCATTACCTGATCTCTATATTTCTTCTAATATTTTCATAATTTCTATTGTTCAATTGGATATTTTAACACATTTGAATAGATGTTATGACCAGTAGAACATTTAACTGTTCTGTATGTGGATATCCAATCTATATAACAGTTACAGAAAAGACTTCTCTCCAGCAGACTTGCAGTATATTTGAACATCACAGTTGGCTATACATGCAAGGGCTTACGTCTGATTTCTCTTCTGTTGAGCTATGTGACTGATTTTATGCTATTAGTCAGGTATTTTGACTAGTACATCTTTGGAGCATACTTTGAAATCAAGTAGAATGCCTTCTGCTTTTTTTCAGTCAAGACTGTGCTGCGTGTGTGTGTGTGTGTGGTGTGTGTGTATGTGTGTGTGTGTGGTGTGGTGTGTGTGTAGGTCTATGTGTATGAATGAGTGTTTCTATGTAAAATTTATAATTTTGCTACTTCTGGAAAGAATGATATTAATAACTTGATAAGATGGTACTAAATTCTAAATTACTCTGAGTAGTATGGATAAATAATACCAATTTAAAATATAATGCATTACTAAAAGAGCATGATTTGTATTTTTATTAATTAAATTCCTGTTTAACCATACATGTATGTAATGCTTCCAATTCCTCTCATCCCCCACACTCTTAGCACACCCTCACTTCTGTCACTCCCTCTGTTCCTTACAAGTCCCTTTCCATATTCTTGACTTTTTATCTTGTTACCCACTGAGTTCAACCAAGGATGTCTGTATAACCTTTTCTTCAAACAATCAACTGGACCCTACTGGGCTCAGATGAGAGAATTTCCTTTCACTCATCTCTGTGTGAATTTTCCTATGGAAGCAATGAAATGCTGTACAAAGCTCAGGGTATCCACCCCACCCCCATCCTCAATTTCTTTATGTGTATAGGTTTTAAGACATGCTTCACCTTTAGTTTACTGATGAGCACAAAACAGCAAAACATGCTCCTACCTCCTTGATGTTCCAGGACCTCACCTTCAGTATGAAAAGAAGTTGATACAGGATAGGATAGCTTCCTTGATCCTTCATGTTTTCCCTTGTGATTCCCAAGGACTGTGTTTACAAGATGTTTGGTGCCATGATAAGGCACCAGTGAACAAGAGATCTAAAAGGCAGATCTGTGCAGGCTGCTCATGTTTATTCTAATACAATCATTTCAGCTACACAAGCTCTGGTTCCACGGAGATGGACTTCCCTGCCATCTAAGGGTCTCACACCTGAACTCCTACGCATCAGGGGTCTGGTCCACAAGAGTGTCTTGACCAGACTCTTCCATCACGCTAGAGAGCAGCAATGAACACACAGAGCTGTCCCTACTGCTGTGCAACCTTGTCATTTATCATACTTCAGCTATAAGGCAGGAGTTCAAGAAAAGACAAGACAGCAATGAAAGCAACATACAAGTCACTTGCCCTACAAGCAGGCCACTGACAGGAGAAGAAATAGAGGCTTGGCAGCTTCCTGGGATTTCACAAATGCCAGGCCAGGTAGTTTCCTGCTGAGCAGCAGGGCATGGATGAAAACCTGTTTATCTACATTGCCCTACTTGATATTTTTCTCCTATAACAGAAGATACTTTCTTTCTGATCCAGGCCAGATTTATTCTCATAGCTGTCTCAGCAGCTCACTGAAAACAACTAACTGTAGATGCTCCCAAGTGCTTGACAGCTACAAGCTGTACCTCTTACTGATGGTGGTTGAGTTGGCAAGGCGAATTCTCCATCTCTTGTTTCTGTAGAAAGTTTCCTGATGGTGAATTATAATGAGAGTAGCTCTAGGATATCCCTTCATTTTAGTGCAGAACAGAGAAGGCTGCCACATCATATGTTCATGGTTATATCCTGGCCTTGGCATATATTGCCTAAGAGCCCAGGAGCTTGGAGAGAACAGGAGACCTTGGTGCTCACTTGGGTGGCCAGCTGACACAAACATATTCTGAATAAGAGTTCTGTTTCCATTCATTTGCCAAATAACTTTCATAGGAACCTCTTCACACCTTGCATATAGCCAATAGCAAATGTTTCTGTGGATGGGGCTTTTACATATCTTAGCAACTGAAGTAGTCATGATATTACCTGATTGGGTTCTCATGATGTGGTGGAATATTTGAGCTGGGCTTTGAGGACAGTCTAAGAATTCACCAGGTAGATAAGGAAGGTGTGGGAGCTATAGAAAAGCAAAGAGAATGCATTAACAAAATCATATATAATGTTTGAATTTCAGTCCAAAAGCCTTGTCAAGGATGGAGACTGAACGCCATGCTGAGGAGAAGCGCTGTGTATCTCTGTCCTCAAGGCATGGCATGGCTACTACTGTCTGGGAATTAGAGCAGCTATGATCACCCACAGTATCTTCAAGCTTAGGTCTGCTAACTTTGTCCCCATAGGAGGATGAACAGGCTCATGATACCCCACCCTCTAAGAGATGATGGGGATAACAGTTTCTAGGGGTGGTTCTCGATTAATTAACTTCCTAGTGAGTCATATGCACTCCTGTAAGAAAGCTACCACCATCTTCCTGCATATAATTCCAACAGACTCGTTGGTTCTCCAAGCTAGACATGGCTGGAATCACTTTCTGGCCTGTTGCTACTCTGTCTGAGGTGAGGACACGTTGTTCTCACCTCAGTTTGGCATATCATTTGGGTGACCTAGGAAAAATCACCCAACAAGCAGCATGAAGAAAGCAATCCTGAAAGTTTGGAGAGACTGATTCTAAAATCAAATTTCCGAATAGCTCTTGTATTGGGTTAGGGGAAGACTGTATGAAGGCTAAAGATGAAGCCTAAGACTGTACTAAGGATGAAGATGAAGCTGAGACCCTCGCTGTTCTGCTGGGGGATGAGAAAGCATCTGGGTGAGTGATAACATAGACCAGACATAAAGGGGAGTAGTAGAAGGCAGGTCTCTTACTGTCTTAGCTCCCAAGCTCAGATGCTATACTCTAGAGTAGGTTGAGTTTTGTAAGTCTCCAGCCCCGGATGCTTTAGGGTATTCAGTGTATAATCAACAGCCCTTTTAGAGTCCTTCTCATCTGTGTCCCCTTCAAGTTTCACATGCCCTCATTTTCATCCTGAAGGTCTCTTCTCAATAATCCCTATGCTATTCCCTGCCTCACAAAGGAACCTACCCAAGCCATTAGTGCCAGGGTGGCTACATATCATAAACTAAGATGGGGCTCAATTCTCACATGGATGGCAACGAGGACTCCTAGCCCTGACAAGAGACATGACGACACACATGCTGTGGCAGTGTGAATTTTAGCATGTCTAGCTAGCATGTGCATGGGGGTGGGGGGTGGCCATTACTTAGGGTAAAAGTCTTGAGGGAAGGGGTAAATGTAGGGAGAGGCTGACACAGAAGTCACTTGAAGTATTAAAGAGGCAATGAGAAGCTTTGGTGTATCATATCTCAGGACAATCTGAATGCCTCTAACAATAACCTCATCACATGCTGCTGGAGTGCAGGCTTAGTTGACATTAGACACTACACTAGGATTTCCTGTGAACAACTCGGGATGCCAGAGGATTGAATAACCAGTCTACATAATCCTGTAGTAACATGGATCCTGATGGGAAAGAAACTGAATCCAGACAATGTTTGTGCAGAGTTTACCAGATGCCCCAAAACATCCTGTACCTGGAGAAACAAATACAGTTCTAAGGGAAAATGCCCATTGGACTCTGTTAGCTTCTGGTGGCCTAGATGTTTCTGAAGTTGAGAGCAGGGAGTCTCTACACTCCACCTCTACCTCTGTATGTCTCACTCCATTCAAATCTCCCTTCACATGAAGACATCAGCCATGTTGGAAGAAGACCCAAAGATTCTCTTTTTAACTTGACTCCTGTGAGGGCCCTATTTCTAAGTCACATTTCATTCTGAGGAGCTGAGATATGGAAATCTACAGACCTGGGACATGATAGTTCAACCCAGGGACCTAGAAGTTGATGCCTCATGCTCCACTCAGCATGATTCAACTCTACACAGATCACAGGCAAGGGACCTGAAGGAGCCCTGCCCTGCTGGATAGCAGAGTGCCTCCCGGAGGATGCTACATTAGCAGTGTTTGAAAATGATGAGTGGGGGTTGACCCAATGATAAGGAAGAGCAAGTAGGTATTTCAGATTGGGAGAGACAGTGATAATTCTAACTAATGAGCTGTTGGTGAGGCTTCACAGAGCTGCAAAAATCAGATCACGAAATCATCTTCCAAGGCATGAGAAAGAGCTCTCCCACAATCAGTATTCCAAAAGAATGAGCATGGAGAGCCGCCATCCTAACTCAGCAGTGTCGTTAGAATTGCTATTAGTCTTTGAAAGGGCTGTGATGGACTGCGCTTGGGGCAATCCAGGCAGCCACCTTTATTCTCTGTGAAGATAAGATTCTTGTTTATGGCAACTGTCTTCTCCAGAAAAAAGTACCATGAGCTAAATTGATCCACACCAATTGCGCCTTTTCATTAGATAAAATGTGCTAATAGTAAATGATGTGCCTATTTGAAAGCTAATTTCAAATGTGGTTGACAAAGGACCGCAGATGAGATTTTAATCCACCGAAATTCATGTTCTTGTATTCTATAAAACATAAAAAGTTTCTGAATTGAACAAAAATCGATGGAGTGAGTCAAAACAACAGCTATGCCCTAAATTTACTGTGACAGAGTCTTTCGTCCTTCTGACTTCTCCCCTGCAAAAGAGAGTGCGTCTGGAGTTTCTTAGATCAGAATCCTGTGACTTAAAGAGAATAATTCATTTTTGCCTTCTAGCCCTACTTTGTTGCTTCATCTGGTGGATAAGATTGTATGCTTATGATGTAAGGATACAGGGAAGGTATTTTATTTCATTTACTTTTATTTTATTTTTCATTAATGTATTTATTTATTCACTTTACATCCTGATCAAAGCCACCCTCCCTCCTCTCCTCCCATTCCCACCCTCACAACCCCCCTTCCCTCATTACTTACTCCTCTTTTCAGAGAGGGAGAAGCCACCCACCATGTACCAACCCACTCTGGCACACCAGATCACAGCAGGACTAAGCATAGCATTTCCCACTGAAGCCAGATAAAGGCAGTCCAGCTAGGGGAAGGGAATCCACAGGCAGGCAACACAGTTAGGGACAGTCCCAGCTCCAGTTATTGGAGGAGCCACATGAAGACTAAGCTGCACATCTGCTATGTATGTGCAAGGGCACCTAGGTACAGTCCATGTATGATCTTTGGTTAGTATTCAGACTCTGTGAGCCCTCAAGGGTCCAAGTTAGTTGGCTCTGTTAGTCTTCTGTGGTATCCTTAACCCTTCTGGCTCCCTAAATCCTTATCCCTCAAGATTCTTCAAGCTCCACCTAATATTTGGCTCTGGGTCTCTTCATGTTTTCATCAGCTGCCGGATGAAGCCTCTCAGAAGCTGTCCGTAAGCATATACAATAAATCATTAATAATATCAGGGGTTGACTGTCTCTCATAGGATGAGTCTCATGTTGGGCCAGTCATTGGTTGGCCATTTACTCAATCTCTGTTCCATCTTTATCCCTGTGCATCTTGTAGGTAGGACAAATTTTGGGAAAGGTTTTGTGGGTGGGTTGGCATCTCCCTGCCTCCACTGGAAGTCCCCCCTGGCTACAGGAAGTGGCTACATATCCCCGGATGGTAGAAGTCTCAGCTAGGGTCACCCTCATAGACTCCCTGGAGCCTCCCCCATCCAGAGTCTCATCCTAAAGATGCAACCCCACCCATTTCTATTCTCTCTTCCAGATCTCTTCCTCCACTATTCCCCAACCTTGCTCACTTCACACTTCATCCCCACCCTTTTCCCCTCCCACCCCCTCTCCTACCCAATTCCCTCCCTCCCTCCCTCCACTAAGGAAGGTGTTTTAAATTCTGAACTCCAGGGCCAGCTCTTTATCTAAATTTCAAGTTCTAGCTACAGTCCTGCTTCTCATGGACTCTCAGCTCAGCTTTTTCTCGTGGATACACAGCCCTGTTTCTCATGGACACACGGCCAGAATGAGTCTTAGAATTAATGGCTTTAGTTCTCACATCCATGAATATGATGATCTCAGAAAATAATACATGGTGACAGGATCATTTGAGAAGCAAGACGTATAACTTAGCTATCAGGGTGTCTCCCCCATCTGCAGTCACCAGGGGCAGTTCAGACACTGGAGCAGACTTCACTCCACATATACTAGTTTGAGGAGATAAATTTTTGCAATTATGTTTGAAATATTTACCTTCACCACCCAATGCTGGGGATTAAGACACATATGATAAGCAAATACTCTTATCATTGAGTTTAATTTGCAGGGCAGGACTTTCTCAGTGTACCCAGGGGGGACTAGATGAGGTTATTCTGGGCTTTGGAAATACTATGTTTAACCTTTTACTCTAAATGGCACCAAGAGGTGGGGCTTAACTCATGAAACTGACACTACTGTGTTCTGTGTTGAATGGTATCTTCCTCATTCTATCTATTGAGCCAAACTCAGAAGAGGTTGCTGTGAAGCAGTGAGGCTCTTATACATATGACTGGTATCTTTAGCAAACTGCAGACATAAAGCTAGTCACATGAGCAGGATGTCATATGAAGCCTAAAGCTGTTAACACCCACCATCAGAAACAAGAAGAGACTTGCAGTAGATCCTTCCTCAGCCTCTTCAAGCTGCCGACACATTGACCTCTGACTTCTGACTTCCAAACCTAGAAGACAGATTTTTGCTTTCTAAACATCACCAGCCTGTGACTCTTTGTTATAGAATCCCTAGGAAACTGATCTAATACTCAAAATAGTAATGAACTGCTTGCTTGTTCAGGTCTACCAGTTTAGGTAGGTAGAGTAAAAGTTAAACCTTGGCCCCAGCAAACTGATGGCTTTACTTAAATGATGACTGTGATACTCCATTGCTTAAATGTTGGCAGCCTGGAAAAGACTATGATCTAGGACAGCTGTCATTCAAAGGCTACTTCATCAGAGGATTTTTTATGAAACATATATATATATATATATATATATATATATATATATATATATATATATATATATGAAGTATACACACACACACACACACACACACACACACACACACACAATATATTATGTCTTTCTCCACCAAGATGGACTGTGTTCCCTTAAATGATGCACTAAAATCCTTTCTCCTTTCAGTTGCTTCTGTCTGGTACTCTGTTACCATGAGGAGAGAAGCAAAACAGCATCTCAGATGACTAATTCTAGATATCAGCCTGACTGAGCATCAGGATTCCCAGATAGTTGCTAACATGCTGTTTCAGGGTAGAAGGGAGCTCCAGAAGAACACAGCTTTTGGACTCAAGTGTACATAGTGAGGTAGAAGGACCTACATACCAGAGTGGCCACCATCTTATCTGCTACTGGTATGGGTGGGACAGGAAAGCAGAAGGAAGAATTCACCCAAAGGTAAGAGCTAGGGTATATAGGTGTTTTCCTTAGATTTGAACTTCTACCACCTGGTTCCTCAGGCCTATAGATTATTCATAGAGTAGTAAGAAATTTCTCAGACTCCATTCTGTGATCTGCTTCTGCACAAGGTATTCCTTATATTCAAATATGTTGTCATATATTGTTTATTACTGTTTTTCTTAAGAATTCTGAGATCATATCCAAAGGCACTTCCTACTCTATGGTTCGTTTATATTTGAGAACAGAAATGGATGGCAACATATTCATTTCCTCATTTTAAAAACTAATTTATCTACACATACAAAAGATACTGAGGTCCAAGTATATGCTAGCCACTGTATCTGCCCACAGAAGCTGTTGGAACGATTGGGAAAAAAAGATTCAAGAGAGGTGGCTGATGCAACATTCCAGCTCCTAGAATATTCTGATAGCAGAGGAACAGAGCACAGGTTTGTGTGACTCTCGGTCTTCTGCCTAGCAAGCCTCTTGTTAGGTAGGTAGCCCCTATGTGGAGAACTTTCTGTCTCATATAAAGAATAGATGGTTCTTCCACTGGACAGGAAGCTGCTCGAGGATCAGACTAGGAGTGGTTGGCATTGCTATATCTCTGAGGTGGTTCACATTGCTCCTGGATATATCCTGAGGCCAAATGATGTGATCCCAGATCTGAGGAGAACAGAGCTGAACAGGGAAGCCCTACACATTTAGGGACAGAAGGATGCATGTTCCATAGGGAAGGTAGTTTAGTGGACTTTTCTCACATAGTCCTTGAAATCTTTCCACTTCAATTCAGCAGATAGCATGAGTTTATAGTCCAAAATCTGCTTGCCTCTGAATGTCACCATGTTCATGCCCAAGGGATAAGTTGCTGGTCTGTGTCTATTACTATCATAACCCCATTCCTCATTATCCAGTTTCTCTTGAAGCAAAACCTGTCCCTGCAATTGACAAGACATGAGTACCTGGTGCCAAACTGGAAAGGTTCATGCTTTGATTGAGGCAGAGCTGTGTCTTGCTCTCTGGGTGTTGAATGTATGTAGACCTATCACAGAGGATAAAGTAGGGAAAATAAGAAAGAAAGAGCCCTCTCAGGAATGGGGACCTGCAGCCAACTGTGGCTTGGCTTTGTCATTTGAGTAAATACCCTAGTCCCAATTTGACTCCGTTGTTGAGGTTGAAGTGTCTGTCCTTGGTGGGTCTTCCTCAGAACCCAGTATTAATGCCATTGAAAGGATATAGGTACAAGTTTCTTTATGGTTGTTGAGGACCTCATGGTTTAGCATAAGAGTGCCTGCCTGACTAGAAACTAACTCCCATCTGATATCTGTGGATTCTGCTGGTAACCACCCAGCCACCAGAAATGCTTTTCTCAATCAGAGAACCAAGGAATGGGCAAGACCCAGAATTGTAGCTCATTCTCTGATAGTTTTTCTCCTTTGGTTATGAGACATAAAGGAAGACAATTGCTAGAAAATGTGTAGGGTCATATGTTGCCCACTTTCTCTTTCAGTTCATAATTTTATTTATTTTGAGAAGTTCATAAGTACTATATTTTACAATATATATTATATATATACAATGTAAAATATACATCACTTCAGCCCTACCTGATAAACTGCCAGAGGACTCTTTTCTGGAGAAGACTGAATCTCTCTCCCTCTCAGCATCCATTAATTGCCTGTAGCTTTTCATCTAATGGTGCCACATCAGTAGGTTGACTGGTATCATTTCTCAGGTCTTGTTGTTCAAGTAGCCATATACACACACACACACACACACACACACACACACACACACCACACACATATGAAGATTTCTTGGGCCACAGCTTCTCTGTCATATATAGAAGATATAATCTCATATCAGGCATCTTGATCCTCTGGCTCTTACAATTCTTCTACCTTTTCTTCTGCTGTATTTCCTGAGCCCTAAGTGTAGGAAGTTATGTTGTAGACATTTCAGTTGAGGCAGGGCAACCCACAGTCCATTCTCTGTATTTGCAGCCTGAGACAAGTTGTTTACTATAAGGGGATGATTTTTTTCAGTTACAAAATGGAAATGGAGTGTATTGTCAAATTAGACAAAGGGGTAGGTATGGAAGCACATGGATGTGGTAGTAAGGATCTTAGGGTTTCAACCATGTACTTTCCGGGAGCTGTGAGTAATTTGCAGCCTGTACTCTTTCTGTGCTCCACGTCTAGTATGCCTGGATAGCCCACCAATGGTGAAAAAGCAGGAAAACAGGGTGAAGGCTCAGAAGGTGCCCACTGAACCCTACAGTGTATCAGGAGCTTAACAGCGAGATTTTCTTCATATATCTATGAGAAATATCCATGAATTAAACAGTGGAGGGTCTGCATTGTAAATAATACATTTTAACAGATGGGAGGATTTTACATTTTAGGTGCATTTGGAACCTAGGTGTAGAGGTGGCAGAACCTAGGTGGGATGTCAGGAAGAACAGTAGAATCTGGAGAGGATGCCTGGAGGTCAGCTGGGGACCAGACAGGAAATAATTGCTGCTCATCCAACACCTCGAGGTGGCAGCCTCTGATGAGTACAGCTGACCGCAGGGAGACAAATGCTGTTCCAAGTGGGCAGGAGAGGAGGTGGAGGAGGGAAGGGCTGACTCAGCTTCCTCAGACACGCAGCCCAATTCCTCTGCTTTTATGAGGACACCTAGCCCACATAGGCATTGGGAAGGGAAAATGGGAAGTAACAAAATATTCACAGTTACCTACCCAAGATCTCTATCCTGTTCCCAGCAGTGAGTGAGGAACTCGGGGGGCAAAAGTAGGGTCTGGGATGTTGGCAGGGTGCCCAAATCAGTGACTACACACAAGATGCAACATTGAGCTCACTAAATCCCAAGAGCCTCTCAGATGTATTCAAAGAACTCTGATCCCAAGCCTGTGCTTCAGGATTTTTTAAACTGTAATGTGAATACTGCTTTGAGAATTCACTTGCTTTGTTCAATTATTCATTTATTCATTGCAAATATTTATTCTGCGCCCAGTACCACACTGATAAGGACACTGAGGATCCAGGTATGAGAGTCTATGCACCAGGATCTCCTGGCTCTTTGGGCATGCCTGAAGGTGGTAATTGAGCAGGGTACTTTTAACAATCTAAGTTTCCTTCATCCTCATGTGTTATCTTATCCAGATATGCTATGTCTAAAGCATGCCTGAAGCCTGTCAGGGAAGGTGGTGCTACAATATTGTCTAGAAGAAGGATGCTGCCTGGTACTGTGTGCAGTAAACTTAAAGCAAAGCCCAGGGGCCAACAACAATAGCTTTGTTGAAACAGGGGTAAGACACAGCGTCTAGGTGGGATGAGGTATAGATGTGGTCAAGGACTAGGTGGATTTTGACATTCTGTAGCTGCCCCTGGAATGTTTGAACCATGTGGGACTCCACATTAGAATCACATTCTCACTAACTTCAGGGACCACCCAGTGACTTCATGCTCTCACTTTGCATCCCATCCATTTCTTGTCTTTGAGTAGATAAGTAGCCAACAATGTATGTAACTAGTTGAGAGCCACTAGTGGAGAAAATGGACCTTATATCTGCCTGACATGAGCAGAAGCCATATATAGCCTTTTCCAGATTCTATTTTGATTAGTGTATAATAATTATACAAGATAGTGAATTCATCATGACATTTTTGTTCAAGTATATCATCATGTACTAAGGCCATCCTACCCCCAACTAGCCTTCACTCTCTTCTCAAAGAGTCTCTACTTCATGTATGTATGTGTATATATCTTTATATAAAACCTAGATTCTTCATATGAGATAACACATATCTTCCTAAATCTGGATTTTTTTTATTTATTTTTTTGAGATTGTATTTTAATTACAATGCTTTTCCCTTCTCTTTCTTCCTTTCCAACCTTCTCATATACCCCTTCCCATTTCTCCTTCAAATTCACACTCTCTTTTTTCATCAATTACTATTTCATGTTTGTATCTATTTACTGACCTGAATGCCCGCCCCCAAACACTAGATTTCATAGTACCAGAAGGTACTGTGCAAACTTACAAAGGACAGCGCCAACAATACCCAGCTATGATGCCTATGAACCATATCAATGACTATCGTGGCTTTATAACCCTGCAGATACAGTAGTGGCATATTTTGAGAGTAACTAATAGCTCTTGAGCAGGTCTTAAATCCAACTAAACAAAAAGAAACCATGTTTGACATTGAAAACCTAGCTAGCATGACTTGGTACTAATAAAGTCATGATTATTGGAGGAGAATCTACAACCACTATTTTATTAAGCCAGCATCATCCCTAACAACAATCTACAAATGTTTCTGCTTATACTCACAGATAAGTGTAGTCTTCACCCCTCATCAAGGAAATTTCTATTTGCAACAAACAGATGGAGACAATTATACAAAACCACAACCAATCAATATGCAGAGTTGTGGAGCCCAGTCCTAATGGACAGATACATCTGCAAAACATTCCCATGCTTAAAGCTCAGAGAATATTGCAGAAGAGAGGCTGAAAGATTGGAAGAGCCATAGGATCAGAGAATTTGCTATGAGATTATGTCTCCTACTAATATCAGAAGTTAGACCCACAAAGTCTTAACATGACTGGCCAAACTTGAGCTGAACAAGGGGGACTCCAATGGAACTTGCCAAACTACATAGGGGAAAGTCAATGAAGCCTCAACCTTACACAAAGAACTACAGTCAAGCAATGAAGCTGGGAGTGCTAGAGGCATCCCTCTCCAGGGAAGAACATACCAACTGATTGTTCAGTGCCAAACAGCTCTGAAAACATACATACAATAATATTATTTTTAAGAGTCTCCAGCTTTATCCATTTTCCTACAGATCACATAATTTCATTTTTTTAATGGATGAATAGAAGTCCTCCTTTCCTGTGTGCCTCTGTGTGTGTGTGTGTGTGTTCTCACCCCTAGATGAAGAGCTAAAGGCAGTTAATGGCTGTTAAGAAAGAGAAACCCAGTCTTCTCCATGGATGAACCCCGTGTGCTAGTTGACTTTTGTCAACTTGGCACAAAAATGGACACATCTGGAAACAGGGACTCTTAATTGAAAAAATGTCTCCATAAGATTGATCTGTAGGCAAATCTGTGAGGTATTATAGGCTTAGATATTTTTCAAAACCTACTTTAATAAGGGTTCTTAAATACTTCAAACTTTCTTCTAGCCCACTGACCAAAGATAGAGTAGAAGATAGATTAATAGGAAACAGGGGATGTGGACATGTTTAGAAGTAGCTCTTTGGGGTGTTTTCAAACATGAATGAATAGCAGCAGTCCAGTTCCTTCACAAACACCAAAATGAATCAGTAACAGCAGCTCGACCCAGAAGGCTCCAGTAAATTGGCATGAGTCCGTGGAAGTGTCAAGAAGCAGCCAGAATACCACAAGAATTTGTTTGGTGCTTTTATTTTTTTCTCTACAAAGTCATGATCAGCAAAGATCTATAAAGCATTGCAAGGCAAACTGCTACAAGAATGTCATCAACAAAGACCAGCAAAGTGTTGTAATGTGAACCTATACAAGAGTTACACACATAGAAAGGTAGTGAACTACATTACTGCATGTGTCTCTGAGAATATCTATAGATGATTAGATGATCAGTGCTCTTCCCTAACCCATGGGTGAACCCCTTGATATGTAAAAAGTTCTAACAAAATATTGGGAAGCAGTAGAACCATGGAAGAGAAAGCCTGATTAAAGGAATAAACCTTAATATTCCTTTAAATTCTGTCTGACTCTCTTCTGGGATGTACTTAAGTTATTGCCTCAGTCACTGTTCTATTGCTGTGAAGAGACACTGTGACCAAGGCACAATACTCTTAGTGCATTAAGAGCATAGTGGAGGAGTGCTGCTTAGTGACTGGCACAGTCTGCTTTCTTGTAAAACCCAGGACCACAAGGCCAGGGATGGCACTCCCACAATGGACTTGGCCCTCCCTCATCAATCACTAATTAAGAAATTGTATTTCCCTGATGACTAAAGACGTTGAACATTTCTTTAAGTATTTCTCAGTCATTAGAGATTCCTCTGTTGCGAATTCTATATTGAGAATCTGAATCCCATTTTTAATTGGGTTATTTGGGTTGTTGGTGTCTAACTTTATGAGTTCTTTACATATTTCTGGATATTAGCCCTCTGTCAGACATAGGGTTGGTAAAGATCTTTCCGCATTCTGTAGGTTGCCATTTTGTCCTTTTGACAGTTTCTTTTGAAAAGCTTTTCAATTTCATGAGGTCCCATTTATTAATTGTTGATCTTAGTGCCTGAGCTATGGATGTTCTGTTGAGGAAGTTGTCTCCTGTGCCAATGTGTTCAAGGGTATTTCCTAATTTCTTTTCTGTTAGATTGAGTGTATCCAGTCTTACTTTGAGGTCTTTGATCCCTTTGGACTTGAGTTTTGTACAGGGTGATAAATACGGGTCTGTTTGCATCCTTCTACATGCAGACAACCAGTTATATCAGCATCATTTATTGAAGTTCTTTTTCCCCATTGTATGGTTTTGGCTTCTTTGTCAAAAATCAAGTATCTATAGGTTTGTGGGTTCATTTCTGGGTCTTTGATTTGATTCCATTGATCAACTTGTCTGTTTTGTTTTGAAAATAGGTAATATTTATTCAGTGCCTCACTAGAAGTTGAATTGCTCACTCTATGTTTTATGACAGGCATGAAGCCTCCAAAGTTAGTGCTTCAACACACTCTAAGGGAGACACCATCATGATCTCCATTTGTTAGTTGAGAACCATTGAGTGTTCACAGCCAGTATAGTACCAGACTGTACACTAGATTCACATCCAGAGAACTGGAAACAAACCCTATTTCCTTTATTAGATGGCTGTCCCTTATGTCTTTTCTCAACTAGTAGCCTTAATAAAAATTTAAAAGAAGCAATGTTACCTCATTCAGGATGAGATTTTCTAGTCCCATCCATTTGCCTGCAAAAATCATAATGTCCTCATTTTAATAACTAAATAGTATTTCATTGTGTAAATAAACTACAGTTTCCATATCTATTCTTTGGTTGAGGGACATCTGAGTTGCTTCCAGTTTGTGGCTATTATGAATAAGGCTGCTATGAACATAGTGGAGCATGTGTCTTTGTGATATGGTGGATTATCTTTTAGATAAACACCCAGAAGCAGTATAGCTGGGTCTTCAGGTAGAGTGATTTCCAGTTTTCTGAAGAACTACCAGATTCATTTCCAGAGTGGTTGTAAACATTTGCAATCCCATCAGCAATGAAGGAGTGTTCCCCTTTCTCCACATTCTCACCAGCATGTGCTGTCACTTGAGTTTTTGATCTTAGCCATTCTGATTGGTATAAGGTGGAATCTCAGGGTCATTTTGATTTGCATCTCCCTGACAACTAAGGATGGTGAACATTTCTTTAAGTGCTTCTTGGCCATTCAAGATTCTTCTATCGAGAATTCTCTGTTTAGCTCTGTACCTCATTTTTAATTGGGTTATTTGGTTTTTTGAAGTCTAACTTTTGGAGTTCTTTAAATATTTTGAATATTAGCCCTCTATTGGATGTACAGTTGGTAAAGATCTTTTCCCAATCTCTAGATAGCTGTTTTGTGCTATTGATAGTGTTCTTTGCCTTACAGAAGCTTTTCAGTTTAAAGAGGTCCCATTTTCTCAGAGTGATGCAACCCAAACCCAAAAGAACATGCATTGTTTGTACTCATTGATAATATTAAACAAAAATTATAGAATGAATACTCATGATATACCCCACATACCATAAGAAGTTAAACAAGAAGGAAGGCCCAAGTGAAGATGCTTCAATCCCATTTAGAAAGGGAAACAAAATAATCAGGGAGGCAGAGGGAGGGAGGGACCTGAATAGGAGAGGGAGGGAGGGGAGGGGAAAAGAGGGAAGGAACAGATATGAGGGGGAATCAGGAGAGAAGCCTAGAGGGCCAGGAGAATGAATAGAAATATGCAATACCTGGGGGTGGGGATAGTGATGTGAAGACCTTCTTGAAAGTCCCAGAGACCTGGGATGTGAGAGGTGTCTAGGACTCAATGTAGGTGACCTTAGCTGGAATGCCCAACAGTAAAGAGATGAAATCTGAAGGGCCCACCTCCAGTAGTTAGACAAGGCCCCCAGTGAAGAGATGGGGACACTAATCCACCTTCAAATTTTTGACCCAGAATTGTTCCTGTCTAAAAGAAATGCAGGGACAAAAATGGAGCAGAGACTGAAGGAATGGCCCGCCAGTGACCAGCCCAAATTGTCATTCATCCCATGGGTGGGCACCAAACCCTAACACTATTACTGATGCTGTGCTGTTCTTGCAGATAGGAGCTTAGCGTGGCTGTCCTGTGATAGGCTCTACCAGCATCTGACTGAGACAGATGCAGATATCGCCAAGCAGTGGGCTGAGGTTAGGGACCCTATGGAAGAATTAGGGGAAGGATTGAAGGAACTGACTGGGATGGCAACCCCATAGGAAGACCAACAGTGTCAACTAACCTGGACCTCAGGGAGTTCCCAGTGACTAAGCCACCAACCAAAGAGCATACACGAGCTGGTCCAAGGCCCCCCAAGCACATTGTATGTAGCAGAGGACTGCCTTATCTGGCTCCAGTGAGGGAGGGTGTGCCTAATCCTGTAAAGGCTTGATGCCCCAGAGAAGGAGAATGATGGAGGATACCCTCTCAGAGGTGAAGGAGCATGGGGGTGTGGTGAAGAACCAGAAAGGGGTCAACATTTGGGATGTAAATTAATGAAATATTTTTAAAAAAAAAAAAAACAATGTCTTTCCCCAAGCTTTAAATCTTGAGGCATTTGAATGACAACATATCTCCAGGGGAACTTCCAACTCCAGCAGGACAGAAAACATGTTTTTCTATTTTAGTTCCTCCAAATGATAAGGGACACCACTGAAGATTATATTCGAATAGTTGAAAGAGGACCAGCTGCGACACTCAGCACTTAAGGATCCTGGAAGCATAAATGGTTGTCTCTTTTCACTTCTTAATATCCTGAAAGGCATCTTAGAGAAACTGGAGATACAGAGACTCTAGTGATTCAAAATGGAAAAAACAAATAAACAAAACAAAAGCTGGTCTTTAACCAAAGGACCAGGTGAAGAACAGCCCAGCAACACCAAACACAGCTCTATTTCAGACAGATGCTATAAAGGAAATAGTGACCTCATCTCTATCTCTACCAGATGAGCTCACATTCTTAGTGAGGAACCTAAAAAAGGGTTTCTGCATGTGACACTAACATCAAAAACCATAAAAGAACAAATTGATCTATTGGACTTTATCAAAATTAAGAGGCTTTTGTTCTTCCAAAGACCCTGTAAATAGATGAATAGACATGCTGCAAACTGAGATAAAATAATCCACAAATCACACATTCTAACAACAGATTCCTATGTAAAGCTTGTAAGTACTCTCAAAACTCGACAGGAAAAACAAACAAGCAATCCAATTAGAAAGCAAGCAAAAGCTATGGAGAAACATCTTACCGAAGAGGAAATACAGATGGCATAAGCACATGAGAAAACTCCAACATCACTAGCAATTAGAAAAACGGTGAGATAGCACCCCACATTTGCTAGGCAGCTTTAAAGGAATTACAGAACTGAATGCTGAAAGGGATGCAGAGAAGTTACATCTTTCATAGACTACCAACAGGGAAAGAGAAAGGCCAGCCACTGTAGTTGGTAGAGATGTGCCACATATAGCCTAACAGTAGAGTCTGAGACATGTATCTCAGAGAAATAAAAACTTAAATCCACAAAAATTATGAACATGTATGTTCATAGAGCTGTTTGTAATATCCTAACTAGAAACAAAATATTCTCAGAAGAGTTCAAGAAACTGTAGCTTTTTCAATCCATTGAAAGTTATTTTTAAAGCTTCTGGTACTTGCAACATCTTAGATGGATTTTGTTGGATTGTAAAAGCCACTCTTGGGGCAAAAGAGGTAGCTCAGAGTGTAAAGAGCTTGTTGTGAAAGCTTGAAGACATGAGTTTGTATCCAAGAACTCACATCAATCTGGACCAAGTAGCATAGGGTCTACAATCACAGCATACTTAGAGTGAAATATGACATGGAGACAAGAGAATTCCTGGAGGCTGGAGCAACCTCCTAGCTTGCTATTGCAAGCAGTGAGCTAAAGGAGCCTATTACCCAAGGTTGTCCTTTGACCTCCACCTGTTTGTTATGGTATACACATGTCCACATTTACAGACATTAATACACACACACACACACACACACACAACACACACACTGCAAGCACGTACACATGCACAGGCACACACACACACACACTATCACACACAGATCCACACATACAATCATATATAGGCAGAAAGATTTCTTTTTAGTTAAAAAATAATTTAAAGGTGCCCTTAAAGACTTGCTACTACATGGTTACATTTATAAAGCATTCTTGACATGACAAGATTATGGAATGGAATTAGCTGCATTCCAGGAATTAGGCATGTTGGAGACAATTATCTTTTGTCTCCAATGATATACTTTTAGTGAATTACTCTGAGTATTGTAACCCATATTCTGCAAAGGATGTACTATTTCAGAAAGATTGGCAAGTGAAGGAAGAGACAAAGTAAAGACTTGGCAGCCACGTCCGTTTGCAGAGCCACCCACAATGGAATCAACCCTCTGCAACTGTGTCCCCCTGGCACCAATGGAGAATGTCAGTGACATTTCCAGTAGTCTTTCAGGTGTCAGCATTGTTACAGTAGCCAGATGTTATGATTTGAGTGTAAAATGCTTCCCATAGACTCTTGTGTTTGAACACTTTGTCCCCTGTGCTACTGCACTTGGCTTTACCTAGGTTCTGAGGACTGAAAGTCAGATCCTGACACCTTCCTGGCAGGCACTTTAGCCACAGAGCCCTCTCCAGAGCCCTGGACAAGGGGACTTGGGAGTCATTAGCAAAAGAATGAAAATTGGTTAGTGTAGGGACAGAAGAGGAGGGGAAGCCAGCTAAGAGTCTCTGAGCTATTCTGTTCAAGACCTCTACCTCAACCCAAAAGACAGTTCTACCCTCCCACTACTTTCCATTCCAAGAAGGATGAGGGGAAGAGGTTAGAGAGACAGAATAGGTGCCTATGCTGGACAGGCATGCCAATCCCATTTAACCCCTAGGAGTGAAGGCCAGCCTTGTGCTTGTCTGATCCCCTCTGGGCCCTCCCTTCCTCCCACGCTTGTACTGACGAATGGACCCCAATGAGCAGCTAACACTGAAAAACGGGAGTTTTGAGCTATAAAGTCTATTTCCACACTGAAAAATACAAGTGAATTCGCCACGGGGATTAAGCTGCCTTGAACATTCTTTGCAGCCTGTTCATCACTGGCTGAGTGTGCGTCACCAATGATGTCTGAGTCAGTAATGATAGCATCATCTGTATCCCAGGGTTCCATCGTACATCGATGTCTTACCTAAAATAGCAACAACCCAGCAGCCTTTCTGTCACATAGCACGCGTAGAGATAGATTTTATTGGGAAATGGTCAAAGAGGAAATGAGCAATCACCGGGCCATTGTGTTTTTTTTTTTTTTTTCCAGGAAAAAAAAAATGCTTCTTGGAAGCTGAATATAGCCGAATAATGGAGTCTGAAAGGTCAATCAACCAATTTTAAGAGATATAGTTAAGATAGATATTCTCAAAGAACTGTAGGGATCCAAATTCCTGTGGGTGACAGGCCCACAGGACTGTAATACAAGGGATATAGTGAACATGACAACCCAGGATTTGAGTGTGAAATTCCTAACCCTCAGGTGACATCACTAAGAAGTGCCTTTGGGAGCCGAGTAGCTCATAAAAACATGGTTGTCATGAATGAGATTAGTATTCTTTAAGGAAGAGACTGGAAAGATGGCTCAGCAGTTGAGAGCTTAGTTGCCAGCACTCATGTGGCAACTCATATTTACCTGTAACTCCAGTTGCAGAAGATCCGACATCATCACATAGGCAGGCAGGCAGGACACCAATGCACGTGAGATAAAGAAATAAAATAAAGGATGAAAGAGACTCCAAGACAGCAACCTTCCTTCCACTCTGTGAGGACATAACCAGAAGGTGCCATCTTTGTGTTTAAAAGTGATTCTCTCCGGACCCCTAATCTTCTTGTGCCTTCATCTTGAACCTTCTTGCCTCCAGAGCTTTGTGAAACAAATTTTTACACTGATAAACTCACCCAGATTATAGGATTTTGTCGTTGTTGTTGTTGCAAAAGAAAAGGACTAAGACAGTAGGAAACTCTGGGTAGCTTAGAGGCCCCACTGCTCACAGGAGATGGACTTTCCATCACCTCACCATCGACTAAGAAATTCATGCATGTCTTACAAGTCCCTTAAGCAATGCTTTCTGGCCCAACTAGCCCCATATGAGGCTATCCCTGTCATCATAACCAGAACATACTACAGTTCCAGCCCCTGAGGTCAAGACAAGATGCTGTTCTCATAACTACTCAGGTTGTAGTACTTCACTGTGGCAGCCTTAGGAAGCTCATATACCCGGGTTCCATATCCATCTGTCATTTAAAAGATGTGGACACCCGGGATAGCTATTTCCATTCTCTGAAGCTAGCGCCATCCAATAAAAATAAAACTAGATACATGACACATGTGTCTGTAAGCTTTCTAGAGGTCATATTTTAAAAGTAAAAAGCATGTAGAGTAGAGTTTTAGCAGTATATTTTGACTCAATGTATCCAGTCTATTATATGAGGATGTACTTAACATAAAGCCCGTTGATAGGTGTACTGAGTCTTTGAAATCAGCATGCATTTTATACTCAGAGCACATCTCCATTCAGAATAATCTTGTGTAAATGTTCAATATCCACAGGATTTATACTTCAGCTCTGACCTTTACTTTTTCCATCTGTGACGAGCATATAATACCCCACTCTGGGAGACCTTGAGTCCTTTTGGATTTTAAAGTATGTTGTGAGCCAACAGTGGGGCATGCAGTATGTATGCAGACTGCTTTTATTAAGCTGCCTTCAAACTGGAATATAAGAGATTTTGAGATGGCTCACAAAGTCATCTTTCATCTTTGCAGGTTATAACCTGTCTCCTTTTTTTTAAAGTGACTCACCACAACATCTCACCCATCTCCAGAGTGTGAAAGTCTGAGAATGTAAACCCATTTTTTATTTTGAAGGCAGATGGATCTGAGCTGCCCTGCCATAAGCCTACACTCCTTATACTCTAGTATTTCCTAATTCAACCAGAAATATCTGATAGCTTTACAAAGAGAGATGATTCATTTGATTGTTGGTAACCCCAGAAGTGCCAGTGGCCACTCTCCCACCTTTAGGAGTAAGGGAACCTGGAGAATAGACCTAAGACTGAGAGGAACTACGAGAAGCTCCATCCTTTGACTTCCTAACCAAGAATCATAGTGGAATTTCTGTGGTAATGTGGTATGTGCTATGTAAACACAGGATGAAAAAGGGAGAGGAGACTATTTCATCACTTCACCCAATTTTAATTGATTTCTGTCACTTGTACCCAGCATCCTGCTGATTCATAAATCCACATGAGTTGACATTACTTTTATATGCTATGTTCTGCGTTATAACTGCTGCCTGAGCTGATATGTTTTTCCTCATAAGTAGAGTCTGAAACACAAGAAGTCAGAAGATGATGAGGAAAGATACAAGATGAAAACTTGAGGTAGGAATCGGCCAGAAAAAGGCAGCAAGTCTGAGCCTCCGTGGCCCTGTTTAGGGATTCTGGTGTCATTGAGAGATGAGGTATTTGTGCAGGTATCTATAAGCCAAAGCTACAGGTAATTAGTCAGTAATTAAATGCCAAGTTTGAAGTCCAGGGCTTCCTCTCCAGTACATGGATAGCCTCTCTGCTCTTGTAGCCTTGAGGATAAAATTAAGGATTGAGGACAGGACCTACCTAATTATAAAAGTAGTGTGACTTCAAAGGAATCTCCCTTGTCGACCTTGGAAAGTTTACAGAAGTTCAGGGCCAGGATTAAGATGGGGAAGACTTACAGTATGATACAGGATGTTAAAAAAAAAATCACAGTTAATGCACTTGAAAATCTTTAATCTCAAAATTGTTCTAAATCTCTGTGCTTCTTGATATGTTCCACAATTCTTCCTACTAGAGGATTTAAGATGGTTCAGAAATCTCTAGACTGCAATATAATGCACACCACTCTCCCGGTGCTTCTCAGACAATCAGTGGGATTAATCCACGGTATGGCAAGAGGTAAGAGGTTACATCCCCCAAGATCTGACTTGCACAAAAAGGAAGCAAGTGAGTATTGTGACCTGGGTGTGAAAGATCCTGGCTATTTAATAAGAAGTGGCCAATACAAGGATACATTCTCCTGATCTGGAGAGGCACCGAAAGAATGCTTTGTCACCACGGGTCATGCATGTAGGGATTATTATACAAGTGTAAGATAAGAGCCAGAGGACCAGGAAGTCCACTGTGAGATAGTGCCTTCTAGCTATGACACGGAAAATACATCCATGAATTCTGAGCTGCATGGCTGCCTAAAATAAGACCTGAACAAGCCTAACAACAACAATACTTTGACATCCCAAAGTGGCAGGGAGAAATCTCATGAGTCCCCATCCTGGATAAAGAGCTACAAGCAATTAACAACTGGTGAGAGAGGGAATTACCCTTCCCCAGGGATGAGCCTCCTGATTGGTTATCCAATATTGAGTGGTCAGCCTTAAAAACATACACATGCAGGCAGCACTGAACAGACTCAGTGGGTTGTATACATGTTTATTCATTCATTATTCATTCATTCATTTATTCATTCATTCATATATTCTCATGTGTGTGTGTGTGTGTTTGTATGTGTGTAACAAAAATGAGAGTATGAATTTGGAAGGTAGATGGATGGGCATGAGAGACAGGAGAAGGTAGGAGAGGGAGGTGGCAATGGTGTAATTATGTTTTTATTTGAAACAAAAGTCACTAAAAGGAGAGGAAGGATTCAGATGGAGAAGGAGGCAGAAGCAACCTCCCTCTGACATGGATGGAATTCTGAAAGGATACCTGGTCTAACCAACCTCCAAGATGAGGCTAGCTCTCCTGAAGAGCTCTTCACATTCCCATACAACCTCTCTTTGATACTCAGGTATAGGTATCCTTCACTTTATGAGGTAAACCCTTCAACACCATACAGTTCTGCTTGTTCATTTTCAACCTATTGAACTAAAACAAAATGTCAATCAACTTCAGCTATTGAACTTGTTCTTCTGTGTTGGAGATGGTAGCAATGGCGGTTATTGTCCAAACCAGACCAAAACTTGGTATTCATTCTCCAGATGTCCAGAGTTCTGTCACTTTCATATAGTGGTGCCTTGTTGATATCTATCTGTCCTGGAAAGATCTGAAGGTCATGCCCCATGTTCCAGAGCACTAAGTAGCACACAGCCCAAGGCTCATTGATACAGCAGTTTGGACACATACCTCTTTCCATAGCTGAGACAGTGACAGGGTGCTATTTATCATCTAATGCCTCCATGAGATTGGACTGAAGATCACTGTGAGTTAAAGCATGTTAGCTTTGTCCTGGTCCTATTTGGTCCCCTCCTTCCCAGTAAGTCTTCCTTAGAGCATTCCATCAGCTCATCGTTTTGTGAAGGGTTCCTATCTCACATCAGCTTTGGAATATCCATGAGACTGTCTGATCTAGAGGTAACAAACTCTACTACCTGTTGTAGAGCTGTTGCAAAGCTGGGAATACAATGGGATATTTGCTGTAGTATTGTATATTCAAAAAGAAGGCTTGGTCTCCACTGAAGTAAGTAGATGCTCTCAGTTCCAACAGGATTTCCCTTTGGGAAAGGAGAAATTGCAATGCAATCTGATGATGTCAAGAAGTCAGAAAGCCTGACTTCTGTGAAGCCTCCTAAAATTTAAATTTTGACACTATATTTTAAAAACTCTCCCAATGCCCTCCAAAGCCGTTTAACATCTCTAACTTAGTATAATGTTTTGTGTTTGAAGATGAGGAGGACCTTCACTTTCTGAGGGAAGCTTTGAATCCACAGGTGAAATGAAACCCTTTTCAACATGGCGCTAAACGCAATGGCGAAGGTTAGAGAAGTCCCAAAATGCAGACACTTAGAGAATGAGCTGGGGGAGGGAATCACTAATGTTTACTTCTGGGCCTTTCAAACTTTTTAAAAAATCATATTTTTACATACAATAAAAATATAGTCATTTGACTTGTACATATGTGTAACCAATCATCCCAATGGAAATACATAGCAAAGGTTTCAGTCTTCAGGGGCTTCGGCTACTCCCTCCCTTTCTCTCCTTCAGCTAAGATAATAGGTTAGCTTCATTTCACTTTGTTTCATATACACAGAATTCCAAAATGTATTGTTTCAAAATCTTTGCTTCAGCTCCGCTTTGTTCAATTAAATGTTTGGGGTTTGCCCGTAGACCCATCCTTCTTCCTTGGCAGGTTGTGTCTATTGGTCAGATATGTCGTGCCTTACTTATTGATGCTCCAGTGATGGTACTGCTTCTTTCATAAGCCCAGAGGAAGACACAGCCTCAGCGTTCATGTGAAGCTATGGTAGGGAAGAAAATGTGTTTAGTCAGGATGGAGTGTACTTCAGTCTAACCTTGAGCTTAAGGCACTGACATTAAACGACACAGATAACCTGTTTTCAGCTCAAAGATTTAAGAGACATTTACCGACACATAAAAAGCCATCCACTCAGCTTTGCAAGTTTTTCACTGATGCTTGGACGTGTGATATTTTTAAACTCCGGTAGTACAGGCATTCCTGCTGACTAGAGCCTAGATTTCTCCTTGTGGGGCCCACCATTTTACTACCAGATTTTCCATAATAGACTCCTGCTTATTTCATAAGCAAGAAAGTTTTAATATGTCAGCTTAATATTTTTCTTTAAATTCCTTTTTCTTTTTATAAATCACTTGTGTTCAGCACTAGAAAGACCTGGGCCTGACAAGCTGTCATCCCAGCACTGGGGAATCAATAGCAGGAGGGTTGCAGATTTGAGGCCAGGCTGGCCTCTGTGGTAAACACTTGTTTTAATTAAAAAATAAATTGATTAATTAAAAGTCTGGACAAGCATGGGTAGATGGCTAAAGGTTTTTACACTGTTGTTGGTTTTAATAGATTTTTTTTTCCTGAGAAGTTTTAAATGTAAAAAATAAATAAATTGAAGGAAAATACCATTCTTGTTTCACCCTTCCACATAACAGGGGGGCCAGAGACAGAGAGGAGAGGAAAGAAAAAGTGGAGATTGGGCGTGAGGGGCTTGTTATACACAAGACAAAGGCAATGCCTCTGTCCAAGGTAGTCTGTGTGCTTTTTAGAGCCAGATACAGGGACTAGAAAAATATGGAATCAGCAGGGGTTTGGTGGAGTTCTTGGGTGAGGTGGTTCTGAGGGAGTATTCTCTTTGCCTAAGCTAGAGACTCACAATTTCAGATGCTACTCGACTCCATTTGTCAGGCAGAGAACTGGTCTCTGTCCATCCTCTCACGTACAGGACACAGATTCTGTGTCAGGCATTCCTCTTTCTAGTAGCCCAGGTCCAAAGGGTAATAGATGTGACATCTTCAGTTTGGGATATGGATAGAGCCTCACATCAGCATAAGAAAGGGTACCTGCTTGCCTGTTTGAGAGCTCTTGCCTTAATTAGAAGCTCATTCCACATAACACACCACAGATAGAGCATGAGTCCTTAAAATTGACCACATACAAATATTTGATCTTCTCAGAGAACATGAACTGACCCTCCCAGAACACCCTACCCTCAGTGAAGTTTCTGAAATTAGATTTCTTTTCATTTTTTTCCTTTACCACTTCCACATCTAAGCATAGTCTAATGCTGTAAAGAAGGGATTCTTCTCTCTGGCTTCAGTCTCGCTTCTCCCTTTACTAGCCATTAAGTTACATTCATTTGCCAAGGACCAGCCATGGCTTGGAAAGGGGTTCTGAGAGAAAGGGTGTTTGAGAGAGGTAAAACAAACAACTCAAAGTCAAATCGTGGGTCCGAGCTGGTGGCCTATGTTCTGCTCGAGACAGCTTTCCAGATTGCCATGCCAGACTCACCATTTATTCTACCTATGTTTACCAGTAACCTATCCCAGGCAGACTCTAACATGTCTCAGAACTCGAGCAAATATGGTAGATCTTACCCTCAGCAAGTACATGATGGGAAAGAAGAACAGGCTGTAGCAGTATATCACCCTGACACTCATGACACATTGTCCTGCATACCAGTATCTGTGAGGGTCCACATGAGTAAGGGCTTGCTGATACCAGTTTGATCCATACCCCAATAGTTGCACAAATAATTATTATGCTCCTGTGTGCTGGTCATTCTCAGGAGTGAAACTGACATTCAAGAGATGAGGGAGAGATGGAAACAGGACAATGAGGGAGGCACTCAACAATGAATATCAAGTTATGTAATGGGTTTGTGAAAGAGTTAAAGCAAATAATGACCAAGAACTGGTAGCAAACATTTGTGAGAACATTCAAATTCAAGAATCAGAAAAGGTCTCTCTGAGAAGGCATAAAACTGATGAAGATATAAAAGCTAACATAAGAATGAGACTTTAAAGGAGGATTTAGAAAAGGGAAAGAAGAACCCGTAGTTGAGGTTCCTCTGAGCCATTGGCAGAGAGAAAGACTTGAGCATAGGTCTGGGGTGCCATGATGGTGGATAAATCTGGATTGGGGACCAGGGCACAGATGAAGGATTCATGAGTTCATCCATATCTTAGAAAGTCCTCTATAGGATACACAGAGCTGTGTCCTTACTCTGAACTCCTTTGTACCCTGAGGCAAAGATATCTGCACCAAAATGGTGCCTTTTCACTCAGAAACCAGAGACTCCTGCAAACACATTTCCCAATTGCATAGGCTTTATCCTTCCATCATGTCCTACTTCCTCAATTGAAGCTGTTCTTATCTCAGTCCCTCCATGAGGAGTTCAGATCCCCTCAGCATTCATATGCTGTTGCTGCCATGGGGGGGGGGAAGGATATGGAAATGAAAAGGTTCAGATCTAGACTTTGTCAGCCCTCATTTCTAGGGGGAGCAACTAGAGGCCAACAGAATACACAGGCTTGTGGAGGACCGAGACTCTTTTCAGTTGGGACCCTTCCAATCTGATTCACAATCTTTGCAGCACCAATTGTTTTACAGAAATGATGAAGCCTTGGGTCTAAAAATATACAGAAGTCCTTGGAGACATTGGCTCTGTTTATCTGTCTTTTCCTGATGAGAACTGGTAAGACAGGAGGCTGAGGTAGGAAGCCTCCAGGGAGCCTATGCCTAGAATCTCTCACCTGGCTGGTGTGAACATCTGTCTGAACTTGGGAGAAAAACAGAAGAGCAGCCATCTGTCCCCTCCTGCTAAGATAGGACTCTTTTCCTGTCCTCCTCGGCTGTCCCCAGGGGAAAAATCAGTCATGTGCACATTTGTGTACGCATGTGCTTAGATGTACATATGAACTTAAACTACGCAGTCTTAAAGCTGCAGGAAATATTTGTGTGCCTAGTGTTTCCTCCAGGTTGTAAAGGTAAAGATCTTAAAAAAATTTTAAAGTAGTAGTAATGGCAAGAAAAAATAGACTTAATGAAAATATGTGATTATTGGAAACAAATCTTAAGGAAAGCCTCAGGCAGTATGGACAAACAACAAATCATTGCAGGTCCACAGGCGTGTGCAGAGCTCTGTGACTGATGGTGTGTGTGTGTGTGTGTGTTGTTGTGTGTGTGTGTGTGTGTGTGTGTGTGTAAGAGACAGAGAGAGATACAGAGACAGACAGACAGAGAGACAGAAAGAGAGACTCCAGATTTTCTGCATTTTCCAGAAAAGCTGTTGATTTTGGTTTGTTAGTAAACCTACAAGTTTCTCTATATAAGAGAATGTGGGATACTTCAAAGCCTGCCTTCCTCTGGTCAAGGGTGGATCATACCACGTGCCCCTTGATGTTACTAGATAGACAGGCAGAGGTTTTCTGGTCCTTTGTCCTCATCAACAGGATTCCTCTGCCCAATGTAGAATCCATTATTCCCCAACCCCAACACCGTATCTTTCACAGAGTTACCTGTTTTGGTATATCTTCATCTGTAGGATGCCAGAGATGATACCTGCTTGGGAACTCGGACCTAAGGATAAATTGGATGATTTTTTTACAGCAGCGGTTTTACAGATATAAACCATCAAAGTGTTGAGGTTTGGTCTTGCTGTCTATTGTAATGCTGAGTGTGGGTCCCCAAGACCTGGAGCTTGTATGTAGACCCAGTGACATATGTGACCTTGCCCCCAAGTTACTTCTGATTGGTAAACAAAGACACCAACAGCTAATAGCTGGGTAAAGAGACGTGTGGGGTTTAGGTTTCCTGAGCTTGGGGTTAGGAGAGCAACAAAGAGGGGAAGGAAAATGGAGGAGAAAGAAGCTGCCATCAATTAAGTAAGTTCAAGAGAACATGGTCCCAATGGCTGGCCAATTGGAGTTAAGAGCAGCCCAGATGAAACATAGTAAGTAACAATCTGGGATTATCAATAGAGAAGTAGATTCTAATAGCAGAGAAGGTAGGTATCTGCCCAGCTCTTGTCCTGTTTAAGCCTCAGTTTAAATATAATGGTTGTGTGTATCTTTTATCTGGAACTAAGTGGTCAAAGGTGGGGTAGAAACCCCAGGACAGGATTAAATAATTTCTACAGCATAAAGGGACCTAAAATGCCACAGCACATAGAAACAAACCAACATTCGGTAATTCAGCACTTAGTCTACTCCAGCTACTAAGAATACCACAAACTAGGCGTCTTGCAAACAGTAGAATATGGTTTGTGGACCAGAGAGTGAATGATTGTAGAGCCAGCAGGTGGAAGTGGGGCATCTCTCTGCATGAATATAGCTGCCCTGTGTCCTTACCTGGTGTACAGGGCTAACTGTGTGATTTGTATACATGTCCTTCAAAGGCCTATGAACTGAGGACTTGGTCCCTAGTCTAGGTACTGTTCAAGAAGGGCTTGGGAAGTCTTAGATCATGAAGGGATAGTAGGACTCCAGCTTCCTTTTTTGCCTCTTGAATTTGCATCATGGATATGATGAGTAGTTTCTCTCTGCCATATGCTTCTATCATACATAATGCATTGCTTCTCCACAGACTCAAAAGCAATAGAAGCAACCCATAGTGGATTAGAACTTCCAAGAAGCCAAAATAAATTATATTATCCTGAGTGTTTACTAAAAGGGACAGAATATCTACTGACATACTTATTCCCTGGACCTTTTATATAAAGACAGCAATGTCATTCATGAGCTCAATGCTATCCTGACTCAAACACTTCCTACAAAGGTAGAACTCTTGTGCTTTCTCCATAACTCACACTGAGTCTCTAGCCTCAATACAGCGACACTGGGAAGTGAGGCTTTCAGGGAAGCATTTAAGCTATGAAGACTATGCCCGGAAATACATGACTGCTAGTATAGAAGGACAGAATAAATTTGACCCCTTCCTCCTTCTCTGCTCTTCTGCCTTCCACCACAGAAGAGTCTGGTGTTTCCTCCCTCCAAAGCTCACTGTCCAAAGAGCCATCTTGGAGACAAGCAGCTTGAACAGGCACAAAGCCAGTAGCCACAGTGATATTGAACTTCCTAGGTTTCATAATAGTAAGAAACATGTTTCTTTTCTTTATGAATTTACCCAGTACCTAGTTACATTGCTACAGAAGATTCTTCCCAGAGGCTCCACCTTCTAACACTGTCATTTCAGGGATGATGGTTAAATACTCAGACCACAGCAATAAACAAATGCTGAACTCATACAAAGGTCTTCAGGGTTCTAGGTACCAGGAACAGAGTTAAGAAGTGGATAAAAATGAACCTTACTTGCAAAATGGATATATTCAGGAGTAGAAATCTGGGTAGACAGACCATGAAGAAAAAACAAGTAGAATTAGTAATTTCTGAGGGTTTGAGTGCCGTGATACAATTAAGGTAGAGGGGTCCTGGGATCAACCTTAAAGTAGATGATCCATCAAGGCTAACACATTCTTAAAAAGCAGTGGTTAGGTAAAGATAGAGTTGTATGAATCCCAATGAGTGCAGTTAAGGGTGGGAGAATGAATGAGAAGAATTAGTAAGTGTTAGATAACACTAAACTATCATCCCAGGAAAACTGAGTGACCCAAATTAGAAAAGAGGTCACAATGATTGAGCATTGTCATTATCCATGGAGGGCTACATGGGAGGAGGCACACTCAGGCAGAGTTGTGTCCTACGGAATGGTAGGTAGAATGATGCCCACCAAAGATACTCATGTCTGACCCTGTAAGCATGCTCCCTAAAACAACACAGGGGTGTGATGTGAGAATGAGAATCGTGAGGTGTTAAGAGACTCCTAGATTGTCTTAATAGCCAGTGAAGTCACACTGACCTTTATGTAACCAAGGAGAAGTGGAAAGAGTGACTATGAGATGGAGACAGACGATAAAAGCAAGGGTTGAAACAGTTAAAATGCTAAGCTGCTGCCTTGAAAAATGAGAGAAGGAATGTGTGTACTTTCTACAGGATGGAAAAAGATGGATGGCCCTTCCTTGGGCCTTCAAGAAAGACCACAAGCCTGACAGCACCTTACTTTTGTAATACAACACATGAGTTGCTTTAAATCACTTAGTTTATGGTTATGTTTGAGCAACAAAGACAGTATATACAGTTGACATCTGTCCCTGAGTGGGCACATAGAGACCCATAACAAGGAGGGGGTATACAGAGGGCTCTGAGTGACAACAAGAAACAGTGACAGGCAGCAGAAGTCCACAGTAGCTTCATGGACACTCTGGCACAAGCAGAACTCTTGTTCATTCTCAACTCTAGAGTCAGTGTATATCCACACAAGAAAGGAGAAGGTATGAAGTACTTCTGAGGATAAGCCCTACTCCTTGCTACACCAAACAGCTCCAAGCATAGGCTGCCATCCTCTGGAGAAAGAGACTAGGAAGAGATTCTGAGTCTAATATAAAATCTATTTTTTGAAACGAAGGGGACTAAGTATGGGCTAGAGAAACATTGCCTTGGAATTTATTCTGTATTGCACCCCTCTCTCCCCACCTACCAAAGGAGAAGAAGATGAGACAGAATGTCAGTGAGTGCTGAGGCTAGGTGTTGGTACCTTTCCCTTCACATAGCTTCTGCTTGTGTGAGAAAATTCGATGACCAAAAAAGGGGTGGAGGAGGATAAAGCTGTTTCAAGGGTGAGGAACTAGAAATGTAATGAGTCTCTCAGCTAAAGCAGGGCCTTCCAAATCTAATGGAAAAAGACATGCAGTGATGAAAGAGAAAGAAAAAAATCAATGGGACTTAAAACAAGATTAACTGATGGAAATGGCATGAAAGGCTTAATGAGTTTACCACTGAGAAAGGAGACATAATGCACCTTATCAATAGAAACTCATCCGGGGCTCCAGAGTGGACCAGTAACACTTCTATTCTTTTGAGTCTGGAAATCTTATCAAAGGAAAAGAAAAAATACACATGAAGTGATGACCACACATGTGTTAACATACAACCAGAATTTGTCCCCAGAACTCACAAGGTAGAAGAGAGCTGACTTCAAAAGTTGCCGTCTGACTTTTATGCACACACACCCTCCCCAGGCACCTTCTCTTGTACACACTAGGGCAATCAGTAGATAAAGGTTAAAGAAAACAATTGGTGAAAGCCTAATCTATGGAACTTAGCCAATCTTCCAGCAGGCCACTATATAATTAGCCTTGGAAGAAAGGCTAATTTCTTTACCTCCACCCTTCTCAGTCACCTGGAGTTATCTCTACCACCTCCCAGGATTCCCTAGTGAACTTCCTGTTGGGGCTTTGACGAATAATTGCTCTCACATACATGCCATTGACTGAGAAGCTAGACAAGGGCCTTGGATCTACTGCAGTTACGGATGGTTGTGAGCCTCCAGACTGAGCCTCCTAGTGTGGGTGCCGAGAACCAAACCTGGGTTCTCTGCAAGAGCAGTAAGTGCTATTAACCACTGAGCCATCACCGCAGCCTATGGTGACCTTTTAAAACCTTCAAAACCACATTATCCAATGATCTATGATGACAGAATCTTCTTTCCTACAGTTTTTCACTGTACGAGCAGAGAAAATTGTTCATAAAAATGATATATTTGCTTAGAATCCATTTGTCTTCTCCCATAAGATTATGCACTGATCTTTGAAGAAATGGTCTGTGCCTAGCAAAACAAAGCCAAGTGCTAAACCTCTTAACTTCTGAAGTTCAGGCTCTCGTACTGTAGAGTAAGTAGTCAGTTATCCAGCACACTGAGTCTCATGTACTGCCTGCCAGGGACAGCACTACATGGTCATGTGTACGGATGTGACCTAACCTGGCCCTAGAGCAGTCTACACTATGATATTCAGAGAAGGTTTGGGGAAGAGTAACTGAAAGAGTATTTTTCACAAGGAGCTGAAGTCATATTATCTGTCTTTCCTTTGATGGGTTAGTGGGCTCTGCTGATTCCATTTCCTCGGGGGAGGGGGGAGTAAGATGAGGAGTGTCTCAAATGAAAGATTACTTACAGAGATCCTGGAAAAGTCTCCACAGAATGACCCAGTCAACATGTATATCCGGCTTCAGCACTCCTATAAGAAATTCTTCCAAGCTCCCTTCACCAGACAACCAAGGCCCAAGCACTCCCGCGCCTCACAGTTCTTTTCCTAGCTGCCCCCTTTCAACCCCATGTCTGTCACTCACTGTACTCCTACCATTCCCCTCCTCCTAAACTTTCTAGACTTCAGACTTTCCAACCTGCAGAACCCTAAGCTAACAAACATGTTTGCCTTAGAAATCATCAAGGCACTTGTGTCTGCTACAACAGTGGAAAATGGACTTTCACCAGCCGCATCAGTCATGTTAGCTGGCTAACCCTCTGCAACCTCTGGACCCAATGACCTAGAGAAGGGGTTCTTAACCTATGGCTCACAACCCCTTTAGTAAGACCATGCCGCATATCACATATTTATATTATGATTCATTACAGTAGCAAAATTATAGTTATGAAGTAGCAACAAAAATAACTTTATGGTTGGGGGTCACCACAACATAAAGACCTGAATTAAAGGGCCCCAGCATTAGGAGGGTTGAGAACCACTTCTCTAGAGATTAATGCTTCTGCAGAAGGAATAGTCTGGCTGTGATACTAGATCCTGTAGTTGCTGACTGTGGAAACTGGGTTCCTCTATTTCATAAGTAGGATAGCCATGCCCATGGTGTGAGAATGTGACTCCTGTGGCTGTTGAGGATCTTCAGAATGAGAAGGTGGTGTCTGTTTAGCTGGAAAGAGGAGCACATGGCACCCTTTACCCTGTCTGCTTCCCAGACACTATATATCCTACCCCTAATTCTTCTGAGAGGTTGAGAGCCCCCTGCAAAAGGATTCTTCCTCCCAGGGTCTTCCTGTCCTTGGTGGGCTCATGGTCAACCCTCTTTGACTTTACCAATTGTACTCATGGATGGGCTCCTACTATAGGAAAAGATTACAGCGGGAATTATCTGAGCCACTAACCCACAACTGGTTAAGTGGCAGAGCGGGCTCAGGATTTGAAATTAATCAAGAAGCAAAATGTCAAGTGTCTAAGCATGAAAAACCTCTCAATTCTGCCAGCATCTAGTTATATAGCTCTAACACACAGAGATGTACACACAGGGTGTTCATCTCGGCACTATCTGTAATTGTGAAAAATTGCCTGTAACCTAAATATCAACACAAGTAATGAAAACTGCACATAATGATGTATTAGGCAGTCATTAGGACCGGAATGCAGAGCGTGCTTGTTTTCGTGTAAATTTGTCTAACACATTTCATTGAATGAAAAAGATAAATTAGAGAACAAGTCAGCTAATACCATTCTCCAGAAGTTAGCACCAAGACCCTCCTCTGCTGTGTTACCAACATTTCAGTGTGTTTGACAGTGAACACAGACCCTGAAAGGAAAGAAACATGGGCTGGGTTACAAAACAAGAACAGACTCTATCGTGTTCTGCAAGTTCCTCTTCCGTCAATTGGAGGCATCTATCCCATTTGACTCACATCTAACTTGTTTGAAATGGCCATTCTGAGCTTCATTTACCTGCTTTCTTATTTAGTCTATGCAATTTGAAGTATTTTCCATTACATTAGGAATCCTGCACAGTGCTACAATCTATTGCCAAGTAGCTTAATATCTTAAGTTTATTTCCAAATAGTTTGATATCATTTCAGTATTCTTCTCTCAGTGGTTTCTTATATATAAATAAGTCTGTGGCATGGCTCTGCCTGTATGCAGCACTTGGTCTCACCTCTTGAGATAAATTCTTAACACTGAGGTTGCTTGGTGAGATGGTAAGCAGATCTTTAATGCTGGTGTACTCTTCCCCCTGCATATCTTAACTATAGGCATCTGATCAATAAGGCAATATCGACATTTCACTCTACACCAATGGGAACACTGAATTGCAGAATATGGGTTGCAAAGCAGGACATCTGGTAAAGAAGAGGAATGGAGGCACTAAGTCACAGGCACAAACTATATATTTTCCATGTTTCAAAGATCATCAAATATTTCTTCTCTAAAACTATATAATTCACAGGCAACAACAGGGCAGGTATCCAAAATACTTTTCAGTGATAAGATAAAGCAGATGATGTCTCCACTCTACAGAAAAAAATCCTAGGGACCACATTACCTGCTCAGATCCCTGATACTGTCAACGACAGGGCTCCTACCCAGAGGTCAGGCTCCTACCTGTGAGGTGGGATGACAGGAAAGAGCCTGGTATGGGAGATGAGTCAAGGCTCTTCTGTAACCCTGCTGTCTTGTGATGGGAGTCTAGAATGAGAATGAGGAAAACAAGAAAATCCAAACCATGTTGAGATGTGAGGAGGGAGGAAGAGAAAGACAGAGACAGATACACACAGAGACAGGGAGAGACAGAGAGAGACCCTGATTATGGAGCAGTGCTATCCATCCTTCTGCTAAAGAGGAAAATAGATCTTCTGAAATTGCACATCTCTCTCCATATTACAGATCACTCTTTATCCCCCATGTGCTGTGTAAGCATCCTTTGCTCTGGACCTGTCTGGGCAGCATCAATCATTTTAACAAATTATGTGAGGATGTCTGGCTTCTTGCTCACTCACTTTTGCCAGAATAGGATGGGGCTCTTGATAAATACCATAAGCAGGAAGAATGACTTGATTGGGGAAGAGGGGGCTGAGGAACCTGTGCAACTGAGCCAGCTGTACTGGCCAGAGGTGTCATGGGTGAATCCTAGGGACCACGGGAACTGCACAGATCCCTGTTACTGTCAACAGCACGGCTCCTACACTGCTGGTAGGATTCACATCCAAATTTGGCACCAGGAGCTTGGGTCTGGCATGATGACAGTGTAGTTTTCTCCCACACCATGGTTTCTATTTACCACACTCTGTGGTTCTCAAAAGTATGAAATGGAAAACTCAGACAGGAGTGATTCACAAGTTTTAAGTCACGAGCTATTCTGAGTAGTTTCATGAAATCATACACCTTCATGCCCAGGACATAGACCATCTGATGCCCATTCTGTCCACACTTTGTGTGTGTGTGTGTGTGTGTGTGTGTGTGTGTGTGTGTGTGTGTGTGTGTATTTACCCACCCATTAGTTAACTGATAGCCATCTTGGTTGTCAGACCCACAGATGGAACACAGCCTATTTATGTTCAATTGGTCCTTATTTTACTTTATTAGCCACCCAAATCTGAAAGTTGTGATGTAAGCCATTTGACTGTTAAAGAGAAGCTATGAAGAGTTTTCTTAAAGAAAAAAAAATTGAGAATTCTTGATTGTATACATAAAGCAAAAATCCCAGGCTAAAGTAGCTGAGTCATGTATCAGTGCAACTAAGGAAGAAAGATTTGTACTAGTTGTAGTGCTGCATCTCAGAATACAAAGTTATCTAGTATATAAAAAGAGAGAATGAGAAAAAGTATATAGAGAATACAGAAAGAGATGCAGAAACACTGCATACTGTTTAGCTTTGGGGATAGTATATTATTACAATTGCTCTATTTTATTGATTATTTTGAGTATTTTGCCATATATAATTGATAAATTAGACTCCATTTTAAGGATCTATGAGTGGGAACAGTGCATATCTCAGCACTGGATGTGGCTCAGACATCATTGTAGCTCTTGGAATGAACCCATGGATAAAGGGAAAGAATTCATTAGACCCATGGAAATCAGCACATGCCACAAATCAGCCTTTCCCCAGAGAAGTTATAGAAGTAATAGAAGTTAAACATCTATTACTAGTGTGAGCCCTGTCAATCCCTGAAAATGATATTGGAAGGAGACTGTAGTATATACCAACCCAGGAGCATTTGATCATTTGCTGTAGGAAGCTGGAAATGGAATCCTCATTTGTCCATGAGCAAATAGGTCATGGTAGAAAGGCCCAAGCCTAGAGGCTATGTCTTCACCAACGCCAAGTGCCATTGGCACTCAGTTTACCAGTTTTCCACCTTCTACCTCCCCATGACCTCCTCTAGTACCGCTACTCCTAGCTTGACACACAGCCTTCCTCTTACAATCACACTGCAATGTCTGAAATGAATCAAAACCATATTGTCACTTCCTTTTCCTGTGTTCGTGTTCGATACTAGAGATTCAAACCAGGGTCTTACCCAAGCGAAGGAAGGATCTTACCACTGATCTATTTCCCCAGCCCTCTTTTCTTTGTTATTCTGAGACAGGGTCTCAATAAGGTTTCCAGACTTGCCTTGAACTCAGTCTAGACTGAAGTTCATGTGGTCTTGAACTTATGGTCCCCTTGTTTGAACTGAGAATGCAGATTTGTGCCACCAGGTGTGGCTGCAAGTTTGAAATGAGAAAACTGAGATTTCTTCTACCCACCCCACCCCCAAATGTGTTCACATTTATGCTTCTTCTTTAGAGACAGCTTAGTTGGTTCCCAGTTCTCAGCAGGCAAGTGTTGCTTGCTTGCTTGCTTCAAATCTCAGCCTCCCTTACTGTTCCAGGTTTTCTTCTTTGGTCCTGCCAAGGTTGTGGATGACTTACTTTGCCTGTGTGGATGCTAGAAACGAAGGCCACAGAGAAGGAGGCTAGACCAGAGAAGATTTAGGAAGAGTGTGTCTAGGAGCTTTTTTTCCTATCTCTGGCCTAAATGGCAATGTTTATGACATTCATAGATATAGTACCCTGTGGTCCTGTCCCATGCACATCCTAAGCCCTCACATGTCTGCTGGCTCTGAGCCATGGGCCAATCACTCTGTCCTAGGTACTCTTCTCCCAACAAAGGGCAAATTCCCACCTCTGTCCCTGGGCAGGAAGGGGTTCCCTCCAAGGACCTGGCCTGTTCAAGCCCTGTATATTCAAGGTCCTCAGGATTAACCTTGGACCAGGGATACCTAGGAAAGTCTCCCCTGGTAAGGTTGTCTTCCCGTGCCTTGGCGTTTAGGCCATGCCACATAGAATATACAAGATGGGGCTTACTGTGGATGACTGTGCATGCCCAAAGCCTTAGCATCTGACCTCTCAGTAGATCTATGATATCAGTAAAGAGATCAGACTCTCAAACCCTGTATATCTTCCACTGACTATTGGCTCATCTTTAACTATGTAACTTTGTGTCCTAAAATGTACCTAGTGTTTAACTTTCGGCTGTCACACAGTCCTGTTAGGTATGGTCTCAGCAAGATCTTCTTGCTAAACGGGTTCATGTGACCAGTTGTCTGCCAATCAATGACTCCTCATTCATTGTGAGCTAGCTGGAAGTCAATTAGGGAAGCAAAGGTTAAATCTGTCTCATCACCCAGGAAGCTAACACAAGCTTCTCACATGATAATAAGGTTGTGAAATTCCTAAGTCAACAACCCCCCACCATGTGCCTGTTAACATGTGGTGTCAGCTAATATTATGAGCAAGGTACAGAGTCAACTCAGACTCCAGGAGACATAAAACTAGCTCCTGTTGAATCCACATAGATTGGGAGGCCATGAACTCAAAGAAAGGAGAAATTTGTACACTACCATACTAGGATACTATTGACTTGCCAGGAGCCAGATACCCAGACAGAATAAAGTGACAGACTGGTTTCTGAGCTGGTAATGAAGCCAGCAAACCTCATTACATTCTGATAGTCCCTACCTGGGCAAGACTGTCACCAAAACCTATGTCAATAAAAGAAAGTCAAACAGAGATTATAATTCTCACCACAGAACAGCAAACCATAGTTTCTTGCTATGGTTTCAAAAATAAGTATCATCAAAGCCTTTAGGAATTGCCTTTGGGGGTGCTTACAACTGCAACCAACTCTCATTCTAGGGGATTCTACACTCATTTCTGGCTTCCACCAGCACCTACGCTCACACGTATAAACACACACAAGAGATTTGCCTTACACATAAAGCTTTGTGCAGTTTTCTCTTAATCTACATCCCTGTGTTCTTGGGATTATTTTGTGGGTTAGAACAGTTATATCATTTTACTGATAGGAAAATGGAAGCATGCAGAGGTGGTTAAGATTGTCCTCTAGACTCATACTCTGCATGTGTGCTATGCTGTCTTATCCCACATGCATGTTCCATCCCTGAGTGGATGTGGAAGGAACTCATAGCATGTGGAAGATGGTGGCTGCAACTTCCTTCTGAGTGCTAGTCTGTTGTAAAATCATGGGAAATGGAGTGACAACCAGATCCCACCTTTAAGGTATGCCCAGCTGTCACAATGTATCTCCATAGAGTTTCCCTCTCTTGCCTGTTTAGGAAAATGTAGCATAAAAGGATGTACAGATCTGAGCAAGATAAAAATGCATTTCAAGCAAGCTATTCAGACTGTGTGCAAACATGACGAGTAACCTCCCAGTCTGGAGGGATTATCAGAAAAAGACAGAGACAAATACAACCATGCTGGTAGCACTGACCTCCCCTCACAAGTGAGTTTGGGGCTAGCAAGATGAGTATCCAAATACAAGCATCAAAGAGTCACTGGAGGACTGTGAAGGTAAGGGGACCGAGGTACTACAGGGAACCCTAAGCCTCTCACAAAAAGGTACACTATTGTTATATGGTAGAAGTTGGGGGAGGCGGACCACTACACTTGACTTCAACCTTCCTGTAACTCTGCCAAAACAAAGTCCCTGAAGTCAAAGTTCCTTCTGTCCTGTTTGTAATTCCACTAATCCCTTTGTATAATTGAGCTTGTAGCTTTCACTTGAAAAACGACCCCTTATTTCAATAGAGAAATCAAAGCTCAGAGCCAGCGCTGAGCTGTGACAGAGCATAGCACATAAATATGAACGTGCTTTGCACAAATCCCTTTCCTTCAAGGCACCCTGTTTCTACAGGATGTCTTAGAAAGCATTTTAGCTTTCAGAATTCTGTCCCTCATCTGAACCACATGCTGCAGGATCCCCATTATCATCTGCCAATGGCTCACTCACTGCCTACTTACTTCCTCAAGTCTTTTCTGCTACCTACAGTATGTGTGAGCATGAATCTTCCCAGGAAGAGAGAACACTACAAAACTACCACAAGCCAGTTCATTAGCCGGTATGCAAAGATGGACTAAGCTCAGGCTTTGATGGGAGCTTAACCTGCTTTTCTATATACAATTTTACCATCAACTGCTTTGAAGTGGTACCTAATGGTTTAGAAAGGTACCTTCCACCTCTGATTCCCTTTGTCCTCACATTCAAAAATGGGCCTTCTGCTTTCTTTTCTTTTTGTTTTCCTATACCTTATTTTTTTTTAATAATTTATTTATTCGCTTTACATCCTGAGAGCAGTCCCTCTCCCTCCACTCCCTCTCCTCCCAGTCCCACCCTGACAACCTCCCCTTCCCCATTCCCACCAGCCCTTCTCCTCAGAGAAGATGAAGTCCCCATGGGTACCAACCTGCCCTTGCACATCAAGTCAAAGCAGGACTAAGCACATCTTCTGAGGCCAGACAAGGCAGCCCAGCTAAGGAGAGAGGATCTAAAGGCAGGCAAGAGAGTCAGAGACAATCCACACTTAAATGGTTAGGGGACCCACATGAAGAGCAAACTGTACATCTACTACAAATGTGTAGGGGCCTCGGTCCAGCCCACTCTTTAATTGGTTCAGTCTCTGTGAGTCCCCATAGGCACAGGTTAGTTTACTATGTAGGTTTTCTTGTGGTGTACTTGATTACTCCAGCTCCCTCAATCCTCCCAAGTTTACCACAAGATGACCCAAGCTCTGTTTAATGTTTGGCTGTGGGTCTTTGCATCTATTTCCATCTGCTGCTGGATGAAGCCTCTCAGAAGACAGGTATGCCAGGATCCTGTCTGCAAGCATAGCAGAGTATCATTAACAGTGTCAGGGGTTGGCTCTCTCCCATGGGATAGGTCTTAAGATGGGCCAGTGGTTGGCCATTCCCTTAATCTCTGCTTCATCTTTATCACTGCATGTCTTGTAAGCAGGCAAATTTTGGGGTAAAGATTTTGTGGGTGGGTTGGAGTCTACCTCCCTCCTATTGGACGTCCCATCTGGCTACAAGAGACAGCCCTTCAATCTCCATGTCCCTATTTGCTAGGAGTCTCAGCTAAGATCACCCCCATAAACTCCAGGACACTTCCTCAGTCCCAGTTCTCCAGCATATTCCAGAGATGCAACTCAACCAATTTCCATTCTCTCTCCCAGCCCTCTCCCCAACCCTGCAACCCTGCTCCACTCTCCTTACCCCTAATCTCCATCCACCCCAGTTCCCCTCTCCATCTTCTCTTCCACCCAGTTCCCTCCCTTCATCCACCTCTAATGTCTATTTTATTTCCCCTCTGAGTGAGATTAAAGCATCTTCCTTTAAGTCCTTCTTGTTACTTAGCTTCTTTTGGGTCTGTAGATTGTAGTATGGGGTAACCTGTATTTTATGGCTAATATCTACTTACACGTGAGTACATATCATGCATATATTTTTGGGTCTGAGTTATCTCACTCAGTATGATATTTTCTAGTTCTATTTGCCTGAAAACTTCATGATGTTTGTTTTTAACACCTTGAGTAGTATTCCATTGGATAAATGTACCACATCTTCTTTATCCCTTTGGTTTTGAGGGACAGCTAGGTTGTTTCAAGCTTCTAGCTATTAGGAAGAAAGCTTCTATGAACATAGTTGAGCAAGTGTTCTGGTGGTATGGTGAAGCATATTTTGGGTACATGCCCAGGAGTGGTATAGCTGGGTCTTGAGGTAGAAGTATTCCCAATTTTCTGAGGAACCACTGCTAGTATTCTGTCTAAACTCCACCTCCACAGTTACCTGGCAACAGCCAGGTGTGCTCCTCCCCACAGTTACCTGGCAACAGCCAGGTAGGCCTGGCCCACTATATAAGGGGTTGCTTGCCCCCTCCTCTCTCTCTTGATCTCTTGATCTTTTTCCTCTAGCTTCTCTCTGTCCCTCCCCCCTGCCCCATCCTTTCTCCCTCTCTCCACGTGGTCATGGCTCTACTTCTCTACTCTCTTTCTCACTCTGCCTCTACTACCCTCCTGGCTTCCCTCCCCATGCCCTGAATAAACTCTATTCTATGCTATACCGGTGTGTGACTGGTCCCTGGGGTGGGGGGAAGAGATGCCTCAGCATGGGCCTACTGAGACATCCCCTGCCCCCATACCTCTCCATACACCCACAGAACATATTCTCTTTATCTCTCTATCTTTTTATAAACACATCAACCACCAAATTGATTTCCAAAGTAGCTGTACAAGTTTGTATACCCATCAGCAATAAAGGAGTGTTCCCCTTTCTCCACATTCTCACCAGCATGTGTGTCACTTGAGTTTTTGATCTTAGCCATTCTGCC
This sequence comes from Mastomys natalensis, assembly GCA_021653895.1. NCBI lineage: Eukaryota > Metazoa > Chordata > Mammalia > Rodentia > Muridae > Mastomys > Mastomys natalensis. Next base: position 401,428 of record JAJTUV010000166.1, on the reverse strand, counting down.
TGGTATAAGATGGAACCTCAGAGTCATGTTGATTTACATTTCCCAAATGACTAAAAGATATTGAACATTTCTTAAAGTGCTTCTCAACCATTAGAGATTCTTCTGTTGAAAGTTCTCTGTTTAGCACTGCACCCCATTTTAATAGGGTTATTTGATTTGTTGGTGTCTAATTTCTTGAGTTCTTTTATTTTAGATATTAATCATCTGTCAGATGTAGAGTTGGTAAAGATATTTTCCCATTCTACAGGCAGCCATTTTATCCTTTGCCTTACAGAAGCTTTTAAGTTTCACGAGGTTCCATTTATTAATCGTTCCTCTTAATGTCTGAGCTGTTGGTATTTTGTTCAGGAAGTTATCTACTGTGTCAATGTGTTCAAGGCAATTTCTCACTATCTCTTCTATTAGATTTAGCATATCTGGTTTTATGTTGAGGTCTGTGATCCACTTGGACTTGAGTTTCATGTAGAGTGATAAATATGGATCTATTTGTATTCTTCTACATGCAGACAACAAATTAGACCAGCATTATTTGTTGAAGATGCTTTTCCCCCATTGTATGGTTTTGGCTTCTTTGTCAAAAATCAAGGGTCTGCAGGTTTGTGGGTTCATTTCTAGGTCTTCAATTTAATTCCATTGATCAAACTGTCTGTTTCAATATCAATATCATGCAGTTTTTACTACTATTGCTTTGTAGTACAAGTTGAATCAGGGATGGTGATACCTCCAGAGGTTCTTTTATTGTACAGGATTGTTTTAGCTATCCTGCTTTTTTGTTTTTCCATATGAAGTTGAGAATTGCTTTTTCAAGGTCTGTAAAGAATTGTGATAGAATTTTAATGGGAATTGTATTGTATCTATAGATTACTTTTGGTAGGGTGATCATTATTACTATATTACTCCTACCATTCCATGAGTATGGGAGATCTTTCCATCTTCTGATATCTTCATTTGCTTTCTTCAGAGACTTGAAGATCTTCTCATACAGGTCTTTCATTTTTTTGGTTAGAGTTACACCAAGATATTTTATATTATTTGTGGCTATTTTGAACGGTGTTGTTTCTCTAATTTCTTTCTTATTTCATTTATCATTTGCATAAAGAAAGGCTGGTGATTTGGATTTTTAGTTATTTTTATATCCAGTCACTTTGCTGAAGGTGTTTATTAGCTATAGGGGTTCCCTAGTTCAACTTTTGAGTCATTTATGTATACTGTCATATCATCTTTGAATAAGTGATACTTTGACTTCTTCCTTTCCCATTTGTACCCCCTTGATCTGCTTAATTGTCTCATTGATCTAGCTAGAACTTCAAGTATTATATTGAATAGACACAGAGAGAGTGGACATCCTGGTCTTGTCTCTGATTTTAGTGGCATTGCTTTAAGTTTCTCTCTATTTGATGTTGACTATTGGCTTGATGTACATTGCCTTTATTATGTTTAGGTATGTGCCTTGTATCCTTAATCTCTCCAGCTGCAATCCATGATGGTCTGATAAGATACAAGGGATTATTTCAGTTTTGTTGTATCTATTGAGGCTTGCTTCGTGGCTAAGTCTATGGTCAATTTTGAAGAAGGTTCTAGGAGGTACTGAGAAGAAAGTATATCCTTTTATATTTGGGTAAAGTGTTCTGTAGATATCTGTTAGGCTCATTTGATTCATAACATGGGTTAGTTTCATTATTTCTCTTAGTTTCTGTCTAAATGACCTAAATGGGTGAGACTGGGGTGTTGAACTCTCCCACTATCAATGTGTGGGGTTTAATATGTGACTTAGGCTTTAGCAATGTTTCATTTACAAACATGGGCACCTTTGTATTTGGGGCATAGATGTTCAGAATTGAGATATCACCTTGCTAAAATTTTCCTTTGATGAAGTGTCCTTCCCTGTCTTTTTAAATTAATTTTGGTTGAAAGTCTATTTTATTAGATATTAGAATAGCTATTCTAACTTGTTCACCTCTGCTGGCTGTGTCCCAAGTGAACCCAGCAGGAAGCAGATTGGTGGGGCAGGGATCTAACCTAAATGTTCCTGGAATCCTGCAGGTGTCCTCAGAAAGGCAGACAGGGCTGTGGTCCAGAAAATGGAGGGACAGTGTGCATCTCCAAGTCCTCTACTTTTTTTTTTTTTTCTTCTTTTTTTTTTTTTTCTTTCTTTTTTTTTTCTTTTCTTTTTTTTTTATTATTAATTTGTTTATTCATAATAATTTATAGAAATTCAATCTAGATGATGACTAGGGCATGGATTGCTTTTTTTTTTTTTTTAATAAGCTATTTTTTTTTCCTTCACAAAGCAAATAATATTGAAATAGTGAATCAAGTGTAAACCCAACAAAATATATAAATTGTAGTCCAGTATCCCTCATGAGTATACATACAAAATTCTCAATGAAGTAGTTGCAACTGAATACAAGAGATATAAAAAAATAATATTCCATGAATAACTGAATAACTGTTTTTTTTTTTTTTTTAGAAGACCATACTCTATATACAGGCTGCATGTTTTGGGATAGCCCCTACTCCAGATGTTTGAGACCTACATGAAAACCAAGCTGCACATTTACAACATATGTGCAGGGAGGCCTAGGTTCAGCCCATGGAGGTAGATCTGTGTAGACTAGGTATGCTCCACGGTTGGTGATTCAGTCTCTGAGAGCTCCAAGGGTTCAGGTTCGTTTACTCTGTTGATCTTCCTGTGCAGTTCCTATCTCCTTAGGGCCCACAATCCTTCCACCTATTCTTCTTTAAGAGTCCTCAAGCTCCATCCACTGTTTGGCTCTGGATGTCTGTATCTGTCTGAGTCAGCTGCTGGTTAGAGCCTCTCAGAGGACAGGTTGCCCCTGTCTGTTCTCAGGCTGGAGGTTTAGATCCTGGGAGCCCTGGTTGAATCTTTTGATACTCGTTCTAAAAAGGACAAAGGCACCCTCACTTTGGTCTTCCTCCTTCTTCTTGAGTTTCATGAGGTTTATGCGTTGCATCTTAGGTATTGTGTGTTTTGGGGCTAATATCCACTTATCAGTGAGTGCATACCATGTGTGTTCTTTTGTGATTGGGTCATCTCACTCAGGATGATATTTTCTAGCTCCATCCATTTGTCTAAGAATTTCATGAGCTCATTATTTTTAATAGCTGAGTAGTACTCCATTGTGTAAATGTACCACATTTTCTGTATCCATTCTTCTGTTGAAGGACATCTGGGTTCTTTCCAGCTTCTGGCTATTATAAATAAGGCCGCTATAAACATAGTGGAGCATGTGGCCCTGTTGCATGTTGAAATATCTTCTGGGTATATACCCAGGAGGGGTATAGCTGGGTCCTCAGGTAACACCATGTTCAATTTTCTGAGGTATCGCCAGACTGCTTTCCATAGTGGTTGTACCAGCTTGCAATCCCACCAACAATGGAGGAGTGTTCCTCTTTCTCCACATCCTCGCCAACATCTGCTGTCACCTGTGTTTTGGATCTTAGCCAATCTGACTGGTGTGAGGTGGAATCTCAGTGTTGTTTTCATTTGCATTTCCCTGATGACTAGGGATGCTGAGCACTTCTTTAGATGTTTTCTCAATCATTCGAGTTTCCTCAGTTGAGAGTTCTTTGTTCAACTCTCTACCCCATTTTTTAATAGGGTTATTTGAGGTCTGGAATCTAGTTTCTTCAGTTCTATCAGATGTAAGGTTGGTGAAGATCTTTTCCCAGTCTGTTGGTTCCCGCTTTGTCCTGTTGACCGTATCCTTTGCTTTACAGAAGCTTTGCAGTTTTATGAGATCCCATTTGTCAATTCTTGATCTTAGAGCATACGCCATTGGTGTTCTGTTCAGGAACTTTTCCCCTGTGCCCATATGATCAAGGCTTTTCCCTATTTTCTCTTCTATTAGTTTCAGTGTAGCTGGTTTTATGTGGAGGTCCTTGATCCACTTGGAATTGAGCTTTGTACAAGGAGATAAGTATGGATCAATTTGCAGTCTTCTACAAGTTGACCTCCAGTTGGACCAGCACCATTTGTTGAAAATGCTGTCTTTTTTCCACTGGATAGTCTGAGCTCCTTTGTCGAAGATCAAGTGACCATAGGTTTGGGGGTTCATTTCTGGGTCTTCTATTCTATTCCATTGATCCTCCTGACTGTCTCTGTTCCAATACCATGCCGTTTTTTATCACTATTGCTTTGTAGTACAGCTTGAAATCGGGGATGGAGATTCCCCCAGAAGTTCTTTTATTGTTGAGTGTAGTTTTCGCTATCCTGGGTTTTTTGTTATTCCAAATGAATTTTAAGATTGCTCTTTCTATCTCTGTAAAGAATTGAGTGGGAATTTTGATAGGGATTGCATTAAATCTGTAGATTGCTTTCGGCAAGATAGCCATTTTTACTATATTAATCCTTCCAATCCATGAGCATGGGAGATCTTTCCATCTTCTGAGATCTCCTTCGATTTCTTTCTTCAGGGTGTTGAAGTTCTTGTCATACAGGTCTTTCACTTGCTTGGTTAGATTCACACCAAGATATTTTATACTATTTGTGACTATTGTAAATGGTGTCATTTCCATAATTTCTTTCTCAGCCAGTTTATCCTTTGTGTAGAGGAAGGCTACTGATTTGTTCGAGTTGATTTTATACCTGCCACTTTGCTAAAGTTGTTTATCAGGTTTAGGAGCTCTCTGGTGGAAGTTTTGGGGTCACTTAAGTATACTAACATGTCATCTGCAAATAGTGAAACTTTGACTTCTTCCTTTCCAATTTGTATCCCTTTGATCTCCTTCTGTTGCCTAATTGCTCTGGCTAGGACTTCCAGAACTATATTGAACAGGTAGGGGGAGAGTGGGCAGCCTTGTCTAGTCCCTGATTTTAATGGGATTGCTTCAAGTTTCTCTCCATTTAGTTTGATGTTGGCTACTGGCTTGCTGTATATTGCTTTTACTATGTTTAGGTATGGACCTTGAATTCCTGATCTTTCCAAGACTTTTATCATGAAGGGGTGTTGAATTTTGTCAAATGCTTTCTCAGCATCAAGAGATATGATCATGTGGTTTTTTTCTTTGAGTTTATTTATGTAGTGGATTACGTTGATGGATTTCCGTATATTGAACCAACTCTGCATTCCTGGGATAAAGCCTACTTGATCATGGTGGATAAGTGTTTTGATGTGTTCTTGGATTCGGTTCGAGAGAATTTTATTCAGTATTTTTGCATTGATATTCATAAGGGAGATTGGTCTGAAGTTCTCTTTTCTTGTTGGATCTTTGTGTGGTTTAGGTATAAGCGTAATTGTGGCTTCATAGAATGAATTAGGTAGTGTTCCTTCCGTTTCTATTTTGTGGAATAGTTTGAAGAGAATTGGTATTAGATCTTCCTTGAAGGTTTGATAGAATTCTGCACTAAAACCATCTGGACCTGGACTTTTTTTGGTGGGGAGACTTTTAATGACTGCTTCTATTTCTTTCGCAGTTATGGGACTGTTAAGATGGTTTATCTGATCCTGATTTAACATTGGTAACTGATACTTGTCTAGAAAATTGTCCATTTCATCCAGATTTTCCAATTTTGTTGAGTATAGGCTTTTGTAGTAGGATCTGATGATTTGTTGAATTTCCTCGGTTTCTGTTGTTATGTCACCCTTTTCAGTTTGGATTTTATTGATTTGGATACTGTCTCTCTGCCCTCTGATTAGTCTGGCTAAGGGTTTATCTATTTTGTTGATTTTCTCAAAGAACCAGCTCCTGGTTTTATTGATTCTTTGTATAGTTCTCTTTGTTTCTATTTGGTTGATTTCAGCCCTGAGTTTAATTATTTCCTGCCGTCTACTCCTCTTGGGTGTTTTTGCTTCTTTTTGTTCTAGAGCTTTCAGGTGTGTTGTCAAGCTGCTAGTGTGTTCTCTCTCCAGTTTCTTTTTGTATGCACTTAGAGCTATGAGCTTTCCTCTTAGCACTGCCTTCAGTGTGTCCCATAGGTTTTGGTATGATGTGTCTTCATTTTCATTAAATTCTAAAAAGTCTTTAATTTCTTTCTTTATTTCTTCCCTGACCCCATTATCAACGAGTAGAGTATTGTTCAGTTTCCATGTGAGTGTGGGCTTTCCATTGTCTTTGTTGTTATTGAAGACCAGCTTTAGACCATGGTGATCTGATAGGATGCATGGGATTATTTCGATTTTTTTATATCTGTTGAGGCCTGTCTTGTGGCCAATAATATGTTCTATTTTGGAGAAGGTACCATGAGGTGCAGAGAAAAAGGTATATTCTTTTGTTTTTGGGTGAAATGTTCTATAGATATCTGTTAAGTCCATTTGGTTTAAAACTTCTGTTAGTTTCACTGTACTTCTGTCTAGTTTCCGTTTCCCTGATCTGTCCAGTGCTGAGAGTGGGGTATTGAAGTCTCCCACAATTATTGTGTGAGGTGCAATATGTGCTTTGAGCTTTAGTAAGGCTTCTTTTATGAAAGTGGGTGCTCTTGCATTTGGTGCATAGATGTTCAGAATTGAGAGTTCTGTTGGTTGACTTTTCCTTTGACAAATATGAAATGACCTTCCTTATCCTTTTTTATATCTTTAAGTTGAAAGTCAATTTTATTCGATATTAGAATGGCTACTCCAGCTTGTTTCCTAGGACCATTTGCTTGAAAAATTGTTTTCCAGCCTTTTACTCTAAGGTAGTGTCTGTCCTTGTCACTGAGGTGGGTTTCCTGTATGCAGCAAAATGTCGGATCCTGTTTGCGTATCCAGTCTGTTAGTCTATGTCTTTTTATTGGGGAATTGAGTCCATTGACATTAAGAGATATTAAGGAGAGGAGACTGTTGCTTCCTGTTATTTTTGCTAAAAGGGGAGGCATTGTTTGTGTGGCTATCTTCTTTTGGGTTTGTTGGAGGTGGATTACTTTCTTGCTCTTTCTAGGGTATGATTGCTCTCCTTGTAATGGGTCTTTCCTGCTATTATTCTTTGTAGTGCTGGGTTTGTGGAAAGATATTGTGTAAATTTGGCTTTGTCATGGAATATCTTGGTTTCTCCATCTATGGTAATAGAGAGTTTTGCTGGGTATAGTAGCCTGGGCTGGCATTTGTGTTCTCTTAGGGTCTGCATGACATCTGACCAGGATCTTCTGGCTTTCATAGTCTCTGGTGAGAAGTCTGGTGTAATTCTGATAGGTCTGCCTTTATATGTTACTTGGCCTTTTTCTCTTACTGCTTTTAAGATTCTTTCTTTGTTTTGTGCATTTTGTGTTTTGATTATTATGTGACGCGAGGTATTTCTTTTCTGGTCTAGTCTATTTGGTGTTCTGTAGGCTTCTTGAATGATTATGGGCATCTCGTTCCTTAGGTTAGGGAAGTTTTCTTCTATGATTTTGTTGAAGATATTTACTGGCCCTTTAAGTTGTGAATCTTCACTCTCTTCTATACCTATTATCCTTAGGTTTGGTCTTCTCATTGTGTCCTGGATTTCCTGGATGTTTTGTGTTAAGAGTTTTTTGCATTTTTCGTTTTCCTTGACAGTTGTGTCAATATTTTCTATGGTATCTTCTGCACCTGAGATTCTGTCTTCTATCTCTTGTATTCTGTTGGTAATGCTTGCGTCTGTGACTCCTGATTTCTTTCTTAGGTTTTCTATCTCCAAAGTAGTCTCCCTTTGTGATTTCTTTATTGTTTCTATTTCCATTTTTATGTCCTGGATGGTTTTGTATAAATCCTTCACCTGTTTGGTTGTGTTCTCTTGTGATTCTTTAAGGGCTTTTACCTGTTTACCTGTGTTCTCCTCGGATTCTTTGAGAATGTTATTTATGTCCTTCTTAAAGTCCTCCATCATCATCATTAAAAGTGCTTTTAGGTCTGACTCTTGCTTTCCTGGTGATGTGGGGAGTTCAGGACTTAATGTGGGAGAACTAGGTTCTGATGATGACATGTGTTCCGGGTTGCTGGTCCTTGTGTTCTTGGGCTTGCCTTTTGCCATCTGGTTCTCCTTGGTGCTACCTGTGCTGTCTCTGGCTGGAACCTGTCTTTCCTGTTCTCTTGGTTGTGTCAGAACTGTTTAGGTTGGGTGTTGCTGCTGAGATTAGAGCTAGGGCCCAGGATCTGCTCAGTGCTTTGGTCCGGACCGGAAGGAATCAGTGCTCTGGGCCAGGAGTGAGTTCCTGGATCCCTGTGGGACCTGGTTACTCCCTGTTTGGGGCAGGTGTTGCTGCCTCCTTGCTTAAGAAGCTGCTCGAGTTAGAGCTCCTGGAGCCACGCTTCCTCTGGGTTCTGTGCAGATTGGGTGCAGAGTTGCCGCCCGAGATCTGCTGAGCGCCTAGGCCCAAACTGGAAGGAACCAGTGCTGGGGCCAGGAGTGAGTACCTGGGTCCCGGTGGGTCCCAGTTACTCCCGGTTTGGGGCAAGTGTTGCTGGCCTCCTTGCGTAGGAAGCTGCTTGGGTTAGAGCTCCTAGGGCCCTGCTTCCCCTGGGTTCTGTGGGATTTGGTGTAGAGCTCCCGCCTGGGATCTGCTGGGAGCTCCGACCCAGACCGGAAGGAGCCGGTGCTCCGGGCCAGGAGTAAATCCCTGGGTCTCAGTGGGTCCCAGTTACTCCCTGTTTGGGGTGGGTGTTGCTGTCTCCTTACCAGAGATACTGCCTGGGTCAGAGCTGCTGGGTGCCCCACTTCTGCCGGGTTTTGTGAGGTTCAGTCTACTTTTTTTTCCAATGGGAATTCATGAAAGATACATGAAAGAGAATGGGCAAATGGCTGATACAGTCACTGCTATATGAAAATCCCCAATGATCAGCTCCCTCCCTTAAAAAAAAAAAAAAAAAAAAAAAAAAAAAACCTCATTACAGGAAAGAGAAATGTCTAGTGAGCAGCTGAAAAGAAGCATATTAGAGGAGAAAGCCAGGGCTGGAGGCAGAAAGCCACACAATGCATCATGATTAATGGAGCCCTGCCACACACAGGGCACCAAAACAAGTTTCTTTTTTTAAATTTATTGATTCATTTCACATTTTCACATATGTATTTAATATACTCTGGTTACACTCTCCCCACATACCCTTTCTTATCTTCCCCCCTACAATGCCTATAACCCTTCCTTTTATCCTACCTGTCCCTTCCTCAGGTTAATGACTTTGGGATTTGTTCTATGACCCATTCAGCTTAACTCGGACCATCTTTGTGGCCATTGGATTTGGACAACCCATTGAAGCTTGTTGGAATCATAAAGGGGCACATAACTGAAGGCAATGACTTCCTGTCTCTCTGAATCTATCAGTTAAGAAATAGTTCAGCAATAAGGGATAGGGCCCTACTTAGCAACCATGGCTATTTATTGGTTAGTGTTGTCAGGAGATGTTAGAGGGGAGACCTAGAGTTCAACTCTGGCTTTCAAAGGTCCAAGATCAGGGCTATTCAGGCAGAATGACTGGAGACTACAAGTCTAGACAATGGGCTCAGGCATGGAGGGGAGAAAAGTGTGAGAGAGGAAGAAGGGGAAGAAATAGGAATCACCAGTAGGATTCAAGTCAGTCCTGAATCCCAGGTCTCTGGTGTGGTTTTGGTACTGGAAACTTACAGAAAGCATTGGCAGAAGCTGAGGGAGCCATCATGGAGATCACAAGTCCAAGACTACAGTGAGGGCAGAGGGCTAGTGTTTGAAATAAGTGTCCTATATAGAGAACCATCTGAAATGTAATGAACTATAGGCACTGCTAGCTCAATGACCAGCCAGGGACCAGCCTATGTACTTCTGAGCTCTATGGGATTATGGGGAAAAAAATGATAACCCCAATGTGCAGGTAGCGAGGATGAGCTATGCCTCTTGATCTTTTCTCCTGGTGAAGTCAGTGCTTTGGAGATGTCCTGGTGGACTCTGATGCTGCTAAGATGATGCTGATATAATGAATCTGACACTGATTTCCCAAGCAGAATGCTCTCCTCCCAAGTAAACCCAGTTCCCTGTGGAGACCCTGAGGCAGCAAATGTGTTAGACAGGAGTCTGGGTGAAGTCAAAATTCAGAGGACTGGGACTCCTTTTCATTCCAGAAGGATTAAGAAAATGGTTCTTATTTATTCTTCTACCGTGTCACTTGGGAGAATTTGGGAAATTTGTAGGCACAGACAATAAGCTTAGTATCAAAGGGAGACTGGCATTCCCAGCTGTGGTGAACAATTAGCAATTCTCTATTCTGGGCTGTGTTTATCCTTTCATTGTGATGCAGAATCACTGTTTCCTTACGAAAATCTGTGTGTCTTAATTAGATTTGACTTCGTAAATCTTGCCTTTTCCCCTTAGAGACCATGCAAATGGCTGCTCCATACCTGAAAGCAGATTAACCCCAATCTTGGCTTTATGCAAAAAGGTCCAGGAAATTTGATTGAAGACACTGAAACATTATCATAGATCCCCAAGAACAGGAACTAAGGGAATTTTAACCATTGCTAAATCTAGCTGCTTTCTTACTTAGCATCTAACCTGCAGGGGGCTTCTTCTTCCTGTATACAAGTCCCTGAGAGGCCACTTCCTGCTGGGCTTGAGAATTGTGGCTTGCCAGGGGAAGCTTTCTCTACTATTATGGTTCATGTCTAACTTTGTCTGCAACAAGGGTCTCTCCTTTCATTGTCCCATGTAACGGCCTTGATTACTGGTTTCACCTTTCTGGACTTCAAGTTCCCAGTCAAGAAAATGGGCAAACTTACAACATTTGTGATCATATTATGGGATTGTAGTGACAACAGCAGTGAATGGTACACTTTGGCATATGATGACTTGTCTGTTTTCACAGTGCCATCATCGCCAACATCTTCACAGTCACCTTCAACTTCAACATCATTATCATTGTCTGGAGAGTAGTCATAAGCCTAGCCTACATGTAATCATAGGTTTCGCCCTCATTACCTTAGTGCTGAAATTCTCCTTGACCAATCACTCACATCCCTGCCACTTTGAGTCTACACCTATAAACACAAATCACAATGCTGTCTTTCTTGCCCATTCCTGATCCAGAGCAGGAGTGGAGACAGTGTCAGTCTCCCCATTGCTGTGAGCTCCTCTGTGGTAATAGCTTCTTGGCCTCAGCTTGCCTTCATGACTGAGGGCACTGCACTTAGAAATATCATTGGTGTTTTGATATATTCTTCATAATCTCTGCATAAAGACCATTTGATGATGGTGGTGGTGGTAGTGGTGGTGGTAGTGATGGTAGTGGTGGTGGTGGTGAGGGGATGAGGGTGGTAGTGGTGGTAATGGTGACGGAGATGTCATTGTGTCCAGGAAAGATGTCTTGAGAAGACAAATGTGCGAGCTGTTTAACTCCAAGCCTCTGTAAAGCAAAAACTCACCTGATATTCTCTACCAGGTACTTTCCCAAGGGTGTACTGATCGATTTTGCTGTCAACTTCACACAACATAGAGCCCAATGGGGAAGAAACATCAACTGAAGAATTTCCCAGATTGGACTGGCCTGTGGCCACGTCTATGAGAAATTGTCTTGATTAAAAATAAATGTAGAGGTCTTCAACCCAATGTGGGTGATACCATCTTTAGACAGGTGGGTCCTGACCATAAAAGAAAGCTAGCGGAGCACCAGCCAGGGAACCAGCCAGGAAACAGCCTTCCTCCGGGGTTTCTGCTTCAGTTTCTGTCCTGATTTCCCTAAGGATGCACTGTGACTTGGAAATATAAGCTGAAATAAATGTTTTCTAAAGCCCGAGCTGCTTTCAGTCAGTGCTTTATCACATCAACAGAAAAGCAAACTAGAACAAAAGGGTAGCAAGTTTGACAGTGGTGTCTCTCCCATGCCTACTACTTCAGCCGTTTGCATAAAATCACTTAGGTCTGGCTCTAAAATCTGCCTGGTTGACAGATATGTGTGTGTTTAAGGCTTCATTGTCTCATCTTACAGGGCCATAGTAGTGCCGGCCAAGTAGACAACAAAATGGTCATTTTTGACATAAAAGCAGGGCAAGTAGCTCTCACACCACAACTCTTATGAAGAGACATTTAAAGTCAGTTCAGGACAAGCATGCTAAGCAGCTGAGGCAAAATCACTGTCCTCTTTGCTGTCATTTTGTTCCTAAGCTCCTGCCCTACTACCCATCACATCTGAGCCTCCCTTGGGCATCATGTGGGTCCAGGCTGACAGCAGAGTCAGCAGCCATGCCAACCATCTCTGACTTCTTCGACATTTTCACAAAAATTTTTCAGGCTGAATTCCAGACAGCTCCCCTGGACTGGCCACATTAGGACTCAAAGCCACATACAGGCTGTTTACCCCCCAAAACTAGGCGGCTGTCAGCTTTCTGGCAGGCCAACACACCCAGGCCTGAAGCTACAAGGTGCTCAGGTGGTGGGTAATTGTCAGTGCTGCCAGTGGCTGGGTTCAGATGGGGCATTATTCTAATTCACCTGTCTTCAAAGAGGACATGCAGCCAGCAGTTCTGAGTTGTCAGGGAGTGGCTAGTTGAGAGACACTAGAGAGATAATGGTGGGTTTTCTCTCTCTCATTTTTGTCATTTCTCATCAATCTCAGTCACTCTATCCTTCCCAGCCTTCATCCTGTGATCTCTAAACTTCTTCATTTCTTGGGGTTGGTGGGAAGTAAGAAAAAGAAGAAAGGAAGAGGATAGAGAAGATAAAATAGGAAGAGAGGGAGGAAAGATGAAAAGAACTTTTTGAATACCCACAGATTTATGCCTGCTCTTGATGTTCCCCCAGACTTCCCATCTTCCTGAAGACAGGGCCCAGAACTCACAGGGCTCTGAACAAGTGTCGGCTACCTTTTCTGCAAAGACATTATTACAGTCTGTGTCAGGAGACAACTCAGTAAAAGACAGCCTTTTTACATGGGACCATCCATCATACGCACCTCATGTACTGGCCTTAGGCATGTATTCCAGTTCTGAACACTGATATGCAGCCCCAGGTGTGGCAATAGAAGACCTTCTTATCCACCATCATGAAGTTTAGCCAACAAGAAGCCTCTGGATCTCATTTCTGTCAATATTCACTTGAGCTGCAGAGAGACACTGTATCTGAAGTCCAGCCTTCTGAAGATCATATGGATCCAGAAACAGAGGAAAACATTAAGACACCAATAGTCCAGTCCACTCTCAAACACTGATGAATATTCAGTGCAGGGCTCATACTGGTCCACCGGGGCTCTATGGATATTTGTTGTAATCAAACCTTCTCTTTATCTCCACCCTTATGCCTTCCACTTCAATTCATATATGACAATCCCCAACAAACATCATGACACCCAAACTCTGGCATCTGTTTCTGTAAGCACAGCCCTTACCTAATGTTACAGAGGGCAGACAGAGTGCGACACAGAGGACATTAAAATGGAAGGTAGAGTGTTAGTGCTCGAGACATATCTGTCATTTGAGACGATGAAGAGGCTGCGGTTGGGTGACAAAGACATTCAACAGAAAGACAGTAAACAGCTGGAAGCAGAAAGCAGCAGCTGAAAGCCAGCTGTAAAAAGGCTATCCTGAAGTCAACAGGATTCTCATCTCCTGCAACTGAGAGGTTCGAGTCAAGACCTAAGAGTCAGAACAACTGAATTCAAGAAACTGTAAAAGGCCTAAGCAAGTCAATTCTCATTATGAAAACTTGCAACCACAGCTCCTTGATGACTCCCACAGTTTTGTTCAGAACAGATCTGCATCACAAAGCTGCATCCTTAGCCCACCTTAGCTCCCTATTAGAAGATGACCCTCTTCCGTTCTGGAAGGAAGTAGAGACCTCGACACACCCTGCAGGTTCTCCCTACCCTTCCCTGGCACTAGCAAATGTTTAGGATTAGAACACTTTATAATAAGGGTAGCTTCTAGAAGCCTGGAAACATGGTAACCCCACACTGAGCAAAGCCACAGTGTCACCATGCAGCGTTTCACCTTTGCCCATGGTGACCCGTAGCAGAGGTCTGACAGGTGAATCAAAGAGAATCATAGTGAGAGCTATTAGGGTTGAATTGTGTGGCCACTTATCCCCCATTCATCTGCTGAACCATAACCACCAGAATGTAGCTGAGAGTTACAGTTTGGATATGGGTGCTTATATGCATTTATATATGTGTGCACATGCATATAACTTAAATAATATGCAGCCTTACATTATATCTATGTCATTCCAGTTAACACTTAGTGTGTGCTGTTTGACCTCTATCAGTGTCAAGAGTCAATGTTTTGAGTTCTTGTGAAAGCTTTAATCTTTGTTTCTTACACATAAGTTTAACTCTTCTTCAAGGATGATCCAAATGGTTATCTAGTTGTGTTTGCTACACTTATTGTAAAAACAAATATTTCACCCATTGTGAAGCTGGGATGCCCACATGACAAGGCTGAATGACAGAACATGAATGGGTTTGTGTTCGTACATGCTAACTTTCAGTTTCTACATTTGATTCTTCTCTGCCAGCATCATGTTGCCTTAACTGCTACACATGTAAAACTGCTCTTACACCAACACACAGGAAGTTCTTCACTGTTCTTCAAATTTTTGTGTTTTCCTCTAAGTCATCTGCATGCCCACATAGACAATTATTTGGACAGAGATTGCAATGAATTTCTAATTCATTCTAGGGATTGACATGATCCTGTTTTCCAGCCACGAATTGGGTACCTCACATGTATGTCAAAACTCTTCTAGTTCCTGTGTTTAACATTGCTGCAGATCCAAATCTCAATTTGCATCCTGATATGGAAGCTTGGGTAGGAAGAACTCAGGCTGCCACAAAGCTAGAGGAAACAATGGGGAGGCAGGCAGTAGGAACTTGCCAGCCAGCATCCCAGCCAGCATCCATTCAAAGAATGATGCTGCTTAAAGGGATGCACCTGTCACAGAAATCCCTCCATCCTTGCCCAGGTTCTGGAGAGGCTCATGGGAAATAATGTGCCCATTAACAAACTCAGCATTTGGAGATGTCCATAAATGATAGTTGAAAGATGTAATGCAAGCAAATTAAGCCCCAAATTCAATTCACTTGACCACTATGCAACCTAGCTCTCTAAAACTAGATAAAAAGTAACTACAGCACCGTGTACAGTATAGCTGACCTACATAAGGTCAAGAACTTCAGTTTTTCATTCTCTGCCCACTGACCAGTTGTGGTCTCTGTGTTAACCGTGATCTGCTGGAAGGGGGAGGTTCCATGATGAGGGTTAAGCAATGCACTGATCTACTAATGTAGCAGTCATTCATTAGGAGTCATTTCCTTACTATGGCCATCACACCCAAAGTTTAGAGATCTTCAAGGAAAGGGGAACAAAAAGATTGTAAGAGTCAGAGGCAGTGGATAACTACAACAACAACAAAAAAAAACTAACAAAACCCTCACTGTTTTCTGGATACAACTTAGCTGTTTGCTATATGAACTCACAGCAGTTATGCCAGCATGTTCAAAACTTATATAATCTCAAGCCAGACAGAATCCTAGCATGAGGAGAGAGCAAGGTACAAAGTCCCACCCCCAACTGAAGAGCTATTGATATTTGATAGCTGCTAGAAGAAAAGAATCAGTTTTCTTCAATGATGTAACACCTGATATATTGACCATATTCCAGGGTAAGCCTTACACCAAAGAATGATCGGATGACATACAATGAACTTCAGTGGGAGAGAGAGAGAGAGAATGTGAATAGAAAGTTGAGTGGGGGAAAAGGGAGATGACAGACTGGAGAAACTGGGGGATGGAGTTAATTTGTTCAAAATACATTATATGACATTCTCAAAGAATTAGCAAAATACTATCTTTAAAAACAATAGATCGTGTGAACCATTGTATTCCCAGCCTGTGGTAGCAACACCAATCATTGTGCCTGGTGCATGACCTAGCCCTGTTTTGTTTCAGGCTCAATTGCAGTATGAACAGAAGAAGTTTTTGCCCTGTCAACAGCCATTCTCCCAGATCTACCAACTTTGTAAATAGCCTGCGGTGAGTTTCATTTAAACACAAAAGAGTTATAGCATTGGGCCTTCAGAGACCAGCTTATTGTGTTGAGCATAATTGTTTGTCAGATCCATCTGTGTTAATGCAAATTATAGAATTCCTCTCTTTTTGAAGCAAAAATTTAATATATATATTAATGATATATGATATATATAGTAATGAAAATAAGAACAATGCAAAAGCATTATTTTCTCTTAAGCACTGAGCCATCTCCAGGCTACTGAGACTCCAGTTTCATATATTCAATACATCTGTATACATACATATACATCATACATACATTAACATATACATATACATATACATATATACATAACATATATATATATATGCGTGTGTGTGTGTTGTTGTAATTGTTTGATCCATTTATCTGCAGACTCCATGTCATGAGTGTCTTCAATCATCCCAAACTGGACATGAGGATGCAGACATCATCTAAGATCCTGTATTCAAGATTTTATTTAATGTTTGATTCTGTGTATATGTGGGTTATGTGTGCATAGGAATAAGACTCCCATCAAGAAGAGAAGAGGATGCTGTATTGCTGAAGTTGCAGGTGATTGTGTGCCACCCAACATGGGTCCTAGGAATGCAACTCAGGACCTCTGCAAAAGCATTAGTACTTCCTCTAAACCACTGAGCCCTCTCTCCAGGCCTCTGCATTCCAGTTTCAATTCTAGTGAATATATAGCCCAAAGTTGAAATGCTAGATCATGCAATAGCTATATCTTAATTTTTAAAGGAAATTCCATACCATTTTTGCAGTAGCCTCACTATTTTATAAGATACTAATGGTGTCGACGTGTCCAAATTGCTTTACCTTTTGTGTGTGATCCTCTCATAGGTTTGAGGGACTACCTGGGTAGTTTCGATTTGCATTTTCTGATGATCAGAGAAGCATCCTATGTCCAGTAGCCATTCACATGCATCTTTGAGAAGAACCTATTCTGACCCTTTGCCTGTTGTAAGAACTGGCTATTGAGGGCTTTGCTTCAACATTATCTTTTTTCTGTTGGTCAGAGGCCTTGCTTACCTCTGTCAGATATTAACCCTTTTCAGATAGATGCTCTCCAGATGTTTTCTCCCACTCCTTCACCTTTTCACTCTCATAATCATTTCCCTAGCAGTGCAGAAGGGTTGGGTCTGCAATAGCTCCCTTCTCTATTTTGGTTTTATTGCCTGTGGTTTTGGTGATATATCTAAGAAATCATTGGCAAGACTGGAAGGAAGATGTCCTCATATCTATGTATAAAGGACAAAAGTCAGGCAACTCACAACAGAAAGGATAGAATGGCTGCCAGGAGCCAGAGAGTGTGTGTGGGGTGGGGTGGGGGGGCTTATTCATTTCAGGTTTGCAAGACAATTAAGTTCTAGAGATCCAGTGCCTACAATGAAGTCATGGTACTAGATACTAAAGGACCTGTTAGAGGGGTAGAGCTACTGCAGTGGACTTAGCACATAGACAGACTGAGAGACAGACAGACAGACAGACCGACAGACAGACACACACATACACACACACACACACCACACACACACACACACACTAAACAACATAAAATATAAACCAGTTTCCTCCTTTCCAGCCTCCATCCTTCTCCAGAACACGACACCCCCAACCTTCCAACCAAATCTCCCTTTACTCTGTTGAATAAATACTTAGCTCCAGCCAGACTGGCTGCTATGCAGACATGTCCTCAAGCACACCACCCAGGGTTATTAGGTTCACGCTGTGCAGCTGTCTCCCCAGTGGAGAAGCCAGTGTCCCCAGCTCTGCAGGGAGTCTTCCCAGCAGCTCAGCCCACACAGGTCTCATTTATCTGTCCTATCCACCTGGCAATTAGCCACTCTTTACGGAAGCTAGCTCCTCTATATCGGAACATACATTTGTTATGTTACCTTGAGAGGTTACATATTGTTCTGTAAACCAAAGTGAAAGCTTACTGAGGAGCCCTGTCAAGTCCAGAAAGCTCTTCAATTCATCAGAAGCCATCCTGTCCTACGCTTTGATGCCACACGAAAACTTAGAAAAATCAGTTAGACTCGGCTTCCCTTCAAAGAAGAAATGTGTGAACACAGAATGAGACCCAGGCTTGGGGTCAAGTTTAAATTCTGACTTTCAAATCACTGTAACCTTAAGTTGCTTGGAGCCTGTGAACTACTTGTCCAAGGGGAACCACATGATTGGGGTTGCTTTGCAGGTTTTGTTGATATGAAGTGAGACATCCAAAGGAAAGAAGATAGAATATTAGAAACTCCTTTGGGACAAAAGGAACATGATGTGTCCAAGGGAATGAAAACGAATCAGCTGGTGATTAATTATATCCTATAAACTGACAGTTTTCTTCCTCATTATACTTTACCAATGTTATCTCATTTCAAGTATCATCATAACTCTCACAGATTGAACTTCACAACTGGGTAAACTGAGGTATGGAAAGATTAATAGTCTGGCTACACAGCTGGCACATAATTGAACTGGGATTAAGCTCAGGCAACGTGTGTTTCCAAGATAGACCTCTTGGGCCAGGGTAGATGGTTCCCAGGGGGACCTCCTCTTTCTTAGAGGAGAGGGGAGAGGGGAGGGGCTCTGTGAGGGAGCTGGGAGAAGGGGGCTGTGATCGGGATGTAAAGTAAATAATAAATAAATTAGTGGGAAGAAACTGTTGTTTCAAGGTCATAAACTATTGTTACATAAACTTTTAAAAATTAAAAGAAAAGGGGTAGACCTCGACCACGCTGCCCCTGTTATGAAATCTCCTTGCAGGGATGGATGGGCAGTGCCTGCAAAATAGGCAAGACCCAGGCATTGTGTTCAAATGTCCCTTTACATAAAATAAGATTTTTTATAAGGTGCGATAGGCCACTAGAATGCTATGTTTTAAGTGGGGGAGAGGAGAGCTCCTGATAATTTTATAAGCATGAAAATTACTTTTATACATAGTCTCAGAGTACAAATTACATTAAAAAAAAAACCCAACAGTATGCAATTCAATGAATTACTTCAAACCAAACACACTTGTATTACTGATACTCACATAAACAGACCACTACATAAACAGCAGTTCTCCCTTCCCATCCCTGGCCATTGCTTGAGTACCCATTGATACGTTTTGTAAGGCTGCAATGGGGCAGGAGGGGGCACCTTAACAGGCACATGCTGAGGCATCCCCACTCTAGAGGCACCAGCCATACAATGGGTGTAGTATAAAATGAAGTTTATTTGGAGCATGGGAAAGAAAAGAGAAGCTAGGAACAGAAAGAGTGAAGAGAGAGAAAAGAAGGGAAGAGGTCAGCTGGAAAAGTGTGGAGAGAGAGAAGGGGGAAGAGTACACAGAAGAGAGGGAGGGAGGAGAGAGAGAGAGAGAGAGAGAGAGTAAGGCCAGAGATGGGGTGAGAGAGGGAAAAGGAGGGAGGGGAAGGGGGGAAAATGGAGGAGGGAGGGAGGGGGGGAGGGAGGGAGGGAGGGAAGAGAGAGATGAGACAGAGAAAGAGAGAGAATGATAGAATGAGAGAAGCCAAATAGTCCTTTTATAGTAAGCCAGCCTAGTACCTGGCTTTGCCAGGTAACTGTTGGGCTTAGCCTAGAGGAAATGATAACACCTATGTAATTCCAAAACCAGAGATGAATCTTGCATATTTTAAATTGGGCATATCAGGTCACAAACTGTTCTGTTGGGTTTGGGTTTTTCCTTGAGGTTGTGTTGTAGTTACTCATCACGTTGTCTGCGGCTGTAGCTCGTTTATTCTTAGTGTGCAGTTTGCGATCTGTTTACTTACACAGTCTGCTGTGGGTGGACATTGGGTTTTCAATGTCCTAGTTTGGGACTGTTGTGAAAATGTTTCTCTCAACATGTTTACTCTCAGGATGAGATAAATAATACATTTGCACACCCCATGCATAGTACGCACAGTATATGATATGAGACAATGAAGGTCTCTGTAAAAGCACATGCTACAAGGAGCAGTGGACAGACTGTGGCAAGACTTGGGAGAACTCCACGTTGGGTTCTGATGGTCTAAGTCATGCTGAGATCATTGCCTCTGTACCTTTCTCTCAACACACTCACCAGGCTCCACTCTTCAGAACATAGTTACTGTGCTGTATCCTCAGATGGAAACCACATCCTTGTAGTCAACCAAACACAGGTTTAGGCTTCCCCTGAAAGTAGCTGGGAGTCCAGTTTGTGCTGAGCACAAAAGGAAGCCAGAGGTCCTAGAGCCAACTAAACAGGAACAGAAGGACATCAGACAGAGAAGAGTCAACTAGAAGTACACTGCCATGCTAAGATGACGAGCCACTGAAGGAGGTGACCAGAAGAACCAACACATTGTATTAGAATTTCAAACAACACTACATAAACAGCTTCTCCATTTCCTACCCTGCCATCTTGAAGAACCTTGATCTGGACTAAATGACATAAATATAAACCAGTTAAGTCTGGTGAGCTAATATTTAACAAGAAGTAAGGAGATTTGTTGAATGGTACTGTTCTGGAGAAGATGAGGTGAAGAGGATACTGTTTATTTTATTAGTTTACTACAGTACAACGGTATAGCAATGCCAGGATGGGAATAAGTTGATAAGGTGATCAGAGTTGTGTTATTCACAACAACTGTTCTAATTGAGACAACTGAAGAGACTCAGATGGGTAGAAACTGGAGGCAGCATATGCCATCTATGAGTAATGATAATAAAAAGAAGTTTGATATGCTACTACCTGTGGAGCCATATTTAGATAAGGATACTTTTTCTGTGATGAACCAACATAGGCAAGAGCAAATTGAGGAGAAAAGGGAGTATTTGGCATTTTCACATGACTATTGGTTATTGGAGAAGTCAAGACAGGAACTCAAGTGGGCAGCAACTTGGAGGCAGGACATGATGCAGATTTCATGAAGGAGTGCTACTTATTGACTTGTCTGCCTGCTTTCTTATAGAATCCAGGACCACCCAGCCTGGGTTGACATCACCTATAACCGGGATGGGCCCTCCTTCATCAATCACTAATTAAGAAAATGCCCTACAGCAGTGGTTCTCGACCTGTGAGTGGCAACTCCTTTGGGGGGTCACATGTCAGATATCCTGAATATCAGGATGGTAATTTATAATTTACATTGTGATTGAATTGTAATTTACATGACAATTCATAACAGGAGCAAAATTACAAATAGTAAGGAGGAACAAAATAATGTTAGGGTTGAGGTCACTACATGTGAAACTGTATTAAGAGCCACAGAATTAGGAACGTTGAGAACCACTGCACTAAAGGATTACCTGTAACCCAATCTTATGGGGCATTTTGTCAGTTGAGATCCCCTTCTCTCTGATGATTGTGTTCAAATTGACATAAAATTAGGCAATTCAACTCCATTGTATAGAAAAGGAAACATAGAGTAGATATCCTTAAGGCTAGTGGGTAGTAAGAGTGTCTGTAGGAGAGAATCCTTCTAGGCTCATCACTTCCCAATGTAAGTCAGCATTGACTGCAGGCCTTGCTGTAAACCTTAGCCTGAGGGGACAGAAGTTCATTCAGACTTATATGTTGTCAGAAAATGGCATGTTCCCAGCAGGCTTTGCCCATAGGTGACCCACATAACCTGAGAAGGAGTGGGTAAAGTATTTAGTCATTGCATAAATGCATGACCCTCTGAGGCAGGGTTGCTACTTTTCCCATTTTCAAGCCTCAAAGTGTTGGAGGGTTCAAGTATCCTAACTGAACCATGCTGAACCACCATATTTGTAAGAGTGGCCTATAGCCATACTCCAAATGGTCCCAGCAGGTGCTACTGTCTACACTGTCTCCTGTTCAGCATCCCATCAATTGCAAACAAGTTTATGAAGAGTATTTTCATTACTTTTCTGTTGCTGTGATACAACACACTGACCAAGGCACCTTAAGGAAGCATTTATTTTAGTTTACAGTATCCAAGGTGATAAGACCCCATCATGTTAAGGAGGCACAGCAAGAGCAGGAAGTTGAGAGCTCACATCTTATAGGAGAAGGATGAAGCAGAGTAAGTGAACTGAGATGATGTCAGGCTATTAATTTCAAAGCCCACCCACAGTGTCAGTCCCTCAACAAGGCTGCACCACATAAACCTTCCCAAACAGTGGCACCAACTGGGAAACAAGGATTCGAATAAATAAGTCTAGAGGGGAATTTTTCATTCAGATTCCCTACAGTTAAGGTCACTCTTTTAAGATCAAAGAAAAAAACAACCAAATTAAGCCTGTAGGACCATGGTGTTGCTATTTAGTTCTGACAGCGGGTCTATCTGAACTAGATTATTATGGATATTCCTGGGTGTGTTCTCATGAAGCATCCCACAAGGACATGACATACTTGTAGGTATCTGATGTGATGTTCACACTAAGTATATTCTATGTGAATATTTCCTCTGGGTGTGGAGAGATGGGACACTACTCTCTATCTCTTTAATGGAGAGGGGTCCGGATGGTATATTCATACGTATCCAGGAAGGTAACTTGTAGCTGAAGAGTAGAATTACTTTTGTAGCCTTTTAATGTGCGTTTTTTTTTTTTTCATTGCTTACCTGGCATGACATTAATCATGGCAAGTTTTAAACGACTTTAAATTCAATTTTCCATTTTCTTGAATGCCAGCCACATAGCCTTGTTTACAGGGAACACCAAACAAAGTGGAGGAAGAAAAAAGATTCAATCAATTTTCCTTATCACTAATTGGGGATTTATTACTGGTTCATTTGCTTTCAATAGTGGAAGCAGATACACCCTTTAGCATCTGGACCCTGGGAAGCTGGTGAGTATTGCAAGGCTATGACGACCTCGTAAGGGAGCAGAGTGAGGAAGACAAAATGATATCATTATGTATTTATCATTTTCTCAAAGGGATGGGACAAACTATGTAGAACATGCCAGACCATGCTAAGCTTAGGCAGAAAAGGAGGGGGCTACTCTCCAGTTGTTTTCAGAAGAAATGATCCAAAGATTTGTGTTAGTTCACTCCACTGTGTGTATGTTGATGTACATTTATTTCTTTTTTATTGGATATTTCCTTTATTTACATTTCAGATGTCATCCTCTTTCCCCATTTCCCCTCCCTAGAAATCCCATATCCCATCCCCTCTCTTCCTTTTTGCTTTTATACCATTTTAATTGCATGCAAGTATTAAGATCAGTTCTAGATTGAAGAACTAGCAATACAATAGATGCAAATAGTCAAGAAAGACAATAAACACAAATAGTCAAAGAACAAGCAAGACAATAAACAACGTTCGGTGAATACTCCTGTGATCACTGTTTCTAAGGGCTTATCAGGATGACCAAAATATCTGAGCCTACTTCTTTGTCTTAGCCCAAAGTTATTTTCATGTTTGAAGCCTACTTTTGTAATGAGTTCCTACTGGGAGTGAGCCCTCTTCTTAGGCATGTGGGAGTGGAACACACCTTAATAACAGGTGGGGGTGATGGGACCTTATAGCATTGGACATTGTGGGCTGCAGAAGAAGGTCTGGGGAAGGGCAAAACAGTTACTCGTCCTGCCAGAAAAAGACCAGTTTGTGTGTTTTTGAAAGGTGAATAGAAATACAGAGTTGTAAAGAGACCAGAATAATCAAGAAGCAGCCAGAAGCCTGCCATTCCACCCAGCAAAGAATGAGCAATTACTGAGTAGGATTACCTAGATTGCTATTAGACCTATTAGAATACCAACCCTCCTAGTTGGCCTAAACGCTCCATGGGAAAAGGCTACACCAGGACTAGGGGTTGGTACATGGAACACAGCCCAGAGTTTGCGGCTGGCAGATAAAGATTCTACGGGGCTTTTCAAAATGTGGTCAGGCAGATTAGGAGGTGTAGTAGTTTGAATGAGAATGTCTCACATAGGCTTATATATTTAAATGTCAGGTTCTTGTTTAGTGGAACTGTTTGGAAAGAACTAGGTGTGGCCATGTTTTCGTGGAGTGTCACTGGGGGGTGGGGGTCTGCAAGAATCTGACATATTCAGAGGCAGATGCTCACAGCTAACCATTAAACTGATCATGGGGTTCCCAACAGAAAAGACAGAGTGAAGACTGAAGGAGTTGAGAAGATTCATGACACCATGAGGAAAGCAACAATATCAACCAATCAGAGCCCCCAGGGTCTAAACCACCAGCCTGGGAGCGCTTAGGGAGGGACCCATGGTTCCAGCTATATATGCAGGGGAGCTATTTATAAGGGGAGAAGAGATCCTTGGTCCCATGAAGGCTGGACATCGTGGGGGGTGGTATTCGAGGGTGGGGAGGTGAGGTATGGGGGAGGGTGGGTGGGGGTACACTATCATAGAGGCAAGAGGAGGGAGGGAGGGATAGGGAGTTCCTGGGAGGGAGGGGGAAAAGGGGGTAAGGGGAAAACATCTGAAATGTAAATAAAATTTCCAATTAAAAAATAAATAAATAAAGCTCCTGCCAGGTCTAATCTTTCTCTCTCTGTCTCTATCTCTATCTCTGTCTCTCTCTGTCTCTCTCTCTGTCTCACACACACACATACACACATACACACATACACACATACACACACACACATCACTATATGTAAGTAAGACAGGAGAAAAGAATTGTCTGGGTCTATTTCATAAGAAGAAGATCAGAGTCAGGGCTTCCAAGGCGGAGTAACATAGCTGTCTCCTTTCTGGTTATTAGGTTCAGACTCTGAGGGTGACTAAGCAAGAATCGGAATGTCAAATAGCATTCATCTACTGCTGCTCAGATTGCAGTCAGCCCTGTCCTCACTTACCAGTGACTGAGATTAAATGTTCAGCCCTCCATGGAGAGAACCAAAAGGAGGAAAGATTAGAAGGCATTTGCAGATGCAAGCCAATGACTGTCTTTGAGTAGTTAAAAAGGAAAGAACCTACTTGGAGGCGGATTCCTAGTTTCTGATTGGTTCAGTCTCTAGCTACAATATAGATGGTGGGTTTTGAGCAGATGAATTTGTTTCCCTTGACTCTTTGCAAACAGTCTGGAGGAATACAGGTGCTGGACTCATCTTGGCTAATGTCTTTTAGGGATTTTTCTACCACCATCTTTCACGTGTTATAAATACTTGGCATACAGGACCTCAGGGAGCCTCTCAGCACTGTGGAACAATGTGCAGAAGAGAGATGTCTGCACTCAGCTCATACCCAACTCATCTCAGGCTCTTGGCTTTGGGAGCCCCTGCTGGATGGATCATGTCAGCTGTCTCCTGTTGTGCCCTGAGCTCAACCCTCCAAGATCTGAGACTTCGTTATATATTTGTCTCATTTCCACTGTTGTCCAAATACTCTGCCCTACAACCCCCCCCCCAACAAATTCAAGATTAACTGGCAACAGAGGAGAGAATTTCCCATAGCACCTCTGATGGTTTAATCTGACCAAAGTGTCAGCCATTGACAAATCATTAATTCAATTATTTTCACTAAGATTGTCTGGTCAGGAGACTTTATCACTTTGTTCATGAGTGAACTAGAAACTTCCTAGAGCTAAACGTAATCTCAGAGATGGAATCATCTAGTTTAGGAAAGGCCAAAGTATTTCAATCCTGGCACCCCTTGCTAGCTGCATACTGGCAGATATTACCAATCCATTGCAGAATTCTTTCTAAAACCACCACTGTAGGAAGCCATTAGTAATCAATCTCAGTCAGCTTGTCATCTAAAGCAGTTAGAGTGTCCGGCAGGAAGCAAACCTACTAACACGGAATTTTTGGAGATGGAATGAAGGCACTCTTCATAAAGGGAGGAAGAGAACTAGCAGCAACAGAAATGATGGGAATGAGGAAGACATGGACACCCTCAAGACAATGAAAGAGTCAGTGTGAAAAGAGGTGTTCAAAGCTAGAGCCAGAAGGAATGGTAATTCTGTGAACACAGTCATAGTCATCAATGGAGAGCAAGCACAAGGCAGCAGCTAAGGAACCAATCACCACTCTCCCTCTCTCCTCTTTCCTCCATCCTCAAACAAGTCATTGATGATGCTTCTAGAAGCCAGCAGGCAGTGGCTATGTATGCTTCAGCTTTTGTCTGGCAGATTGACACAGATTGATTGTCAGTGGATGCCACCAATGGTGTGCTTAAAAAGATAGTTTAGTGAGGTCTGCCAGTGTACAACAAAGAGGACGTGTGAGTGTCAGGTACTGATGTTTCCTGAACTAGTCGATCCCATCACTGAGGTCCCTTTAAATTCTGGAACACTTCTAAGTTTCCCTACAGTATAGGGCGTGAAGGAGAAAGATGAACATGCCAAGACTCGTGCATTTCACATCAGGGAAGTCTGCTTGAAGACAGGTTCCCTAAAAGAAACCCCAAGGCAATGAAACTTTGATTTGGAATTATGTGGCTTTTCCATGGCATGAAGCTCAGAAGACACCTAAGAGGCTCCAAAGAAAGCAAGTTAAAAGAGGAGGGATACTGAGCCTGGTCCCAGGTACAGGCAGTCTCTGTGCTCCTGGGGCAAGTAGCCCTGTGCCCCAACATTTGCTCCTGCCACATGTACCATAGGAGATCATGGATCCTGGTAGACAGATTAAATTTCCTCTCTTCTTATAAGGTCATGTCCAGCAGCACCCAGAATTCCTCCTTATGTAAATGAGGCATCTCCAGCACACTGGCCCTAGCCGATGATGTACACTCACCCCTAAATCCCCTCCCCACCCACAAAGGTTTAAGTTGCCTGTGTTCCCCTCGTTAAATGAGCTATCTCACTGAAGCCGGCTCCAGAGAAGGAATGAGAAATGCTTCACATAAATCTTCAACAGAGTTTTACAAGGGACTAACTAAGTGGTTGTTACATTGTTCTCTTAAAGGAAGACTAAACAGGCCAACTAACCCAGAAACAGTTACAAACATCCTTGTTATCAAGCGACATGCCAGTGCTATGTAAACCACTCATGATGGAAAGTCATTTTATAAGATTTCTTTCAACTTCTACTTTCGTTTCTTTCAGCAAATGATTATTAGAACACATATACATTACTCTGAATGAGGATATACATATGTATATGTATAAAAACATTTCTCTTTAAACTTATACAAATGGCACTTTTCTATTTTTACATTTCTTTGTAGTTCCTGCTGTTCATTCAGAAAAGCCTTTGTCTCTCCCTAGCCCACCTAACACACTCTTTAAAGTTCCCTGAAGCCTAATTAGCTACATCTTAAATTCTCTGTTTGGTGTCGTCTCTGAGGGCTGATCCTCTCTCGAGTTGCATATATTATATATAACTATGCTATGTCCATGCTTACCCACTCATCCAAACTAGATGTTCCCTGGATGCAGAATCAAGACTAGCCATTTCCACATGTCTTGTGCTCAGAACCAGGCAAGGTGACTGTGGAGTGTCTGTTGAATTGAGATAATTGAGTCAGAGATAGCCACAGCTTACTCCCATCACATCAAAATCCACCCAAATCCTGGAAAGGAACATGTGTGAATTGCAGACTTTCCCACATTCCCAGCACACACAAAGGTAGATATGCTTGAGAACTCAACAGTGTGGTCTCATCGGACATTGCTTATGAAATCCCATAATTCCCAGAGATCATGGGTTGTGAAACAGGCTAGATACAGCTCCTTGGACCCAAGGAGTGCTGGAGATCTATGTGAAAAAGAAAAAAGGAAAAATCATTCATTTTGTATGTGATTAATTGGGATAAAAATTGCCCAAGGAATGAGAATCCCTCTTTCCCAGGAAAAGACTCAAAATGGCTGCCCTACTAAGATTCTCTACCTACTTCTTCTCTGCCTTTGCTCCATCACCTGGAAAGGACAGAAAATGAGAAGTAGTGTGTGCATCCTTGACTCTTGCACTGGTCCTTAAAAACTTGGTAGGTTGGAGACAGAGTAAATAGTGTATCTTTGGAAAATTGAAAAAAAAAATTCTGCACCCCTCAAATCCCAGCATGGTTCATTAAAACCGAAGGTATCATCTATCCTGCAAAACAGCGAAAACATGTCTCTCCTATCCGTCACCCTAATGAGCAAGGATGAAAAGGACTTGTTTACTGTCAGGGCATGCTCTCTAAAACTAGCAAAAGTCACAGGAGATTGGGCCTGGCTGAGCCCAGCATGGAAGCTACTGAAAAATTGCGAACTCGGAAATAAGCTCCTGGGGCCATTTAGCTCCTGGTCTTTGAGTTATAAAGCAATGGTAATCATTATGCCAACAGTACCAAGAACAGATACCACTTTTAATGTAGTACCTATGTATTCCAGATGTTCACGTTCTGTAAGGTGCTCCAATAAGTACTTGAGATGGCCCAATGTGGTTGCACTGGGGTCTTAGCATATCTGGACAGCCAAGGAAAGCTTTGAGAAACTCTTCAAATTAAATCAAAAAGTAATTTAAGTTTACTTACTTGAAAATAGAATTCATTTGTATAATATTTCATATTTTTTCTGCTCAATGCAATCTTTAATTATAGCAATACCTGGCTAGGTAGCTACCATATTACAGATAAGAAAAATGAGGTCTGGCATGATTGGTCCCAAGGTATGCACAAAGTCCTACAAACCGAACTAAAATTTCAAGATTTCACATGCTCCAGTCTTTACTGCCCCATGTTCTAAGGAAAGCCTGGATCTGGACCCACACATACAGCTCCATAAACGTCATGCCTCTCTGTTACTTCTTGGACCTGTGACTTCCTGTGACCAGGCCCACACAGTTGGGGGACACAAGGAGGAACAAAGAAGATGATCAAAGAATAATACAGCATTCCCTGGGTGCCAAACACTATGCTGAGAACACAGAAATGCAAATACCGTAGCTCTTATTCTATCCCACCAAGTACAGCCTATGTGTCAAGAATTGTTCTGAGCACAATTCCCCTAAGAGTATTAACTCAAAGTTTCTAGAAAACAGTTATTTCTGTATTAAAGATTCTACAAGATTGATTGGCTAGCCAAAGCTTCTGAGATTGTGGAAAGCTACAATGTGACAGTTCAGAGACCAATCAGCTTAGGCTATTGATAGCTTCTTTAGTAGCCATTTGTTGCCCACCTCTGTTTCTGACCTATCATTTTTGGACTCTCGTGTGAATAATTTTGAGGTGCATTAAGTTAACAGACCACTAAATTCCACCAACTCAAAAGCTGAGAATATCCTCACATAGCATCTGAGGTCTATAGCAGGGATTTCATTATTCTACTGTTACCTGATGCTCCTCCCAATATTTCTTGAAAAGTGCCTTGACTTATGCCTCATTCGGTCCTGTTACTATAAAATGTCATGGAACCGTAACCACACTGG
Source organism: Mastomys natalensis (assembly GCA_021653895.1). Taxonomy (NCBI): domain Eukaryota; kingdom Metazoa; phylum Chordata; class Mammalia; order Rodentia; family Muridae; genus Mastomys; species Mastomys natalensis. The sequence continues at coordinate 372,277 of JAJTUV010000166.1, read as the reverse complement.
AACTCTGCATTTAGAAAAATCTGAGTCCATATTGCAGTTCTTTTTATATTTGGCTACAGAATAAATTTTTATACTCTTTGAGTTGAGAACTGTGTCTTCATGCTGCTTTTTCCCTTCTTAGGTATTCTAGGACCCTTGACTCTTCCGTGCCTAGGTCAGCACCAGGCTTTTAACAGCCCCTTAATAAATGCTAGGTGAGTGAATAACAAATCTTGCAGCTTTGACACGAGGTCATATCTTTAATGGGGAACAAGAAATGCCAAAGACACCAATGATTCTGGTAGGCTATGCCTCTGGGAAGCTTTTAGAAATCAATTTATTATATTTATTCATTTTTGGACCTATAGAATAAGTAGAAAATTATCAAGACATTTTCAGATTAAAAGAGTTTAAAGATAGAAGGATGGGAACATACAACTAGGCGCTGTGATCCTGGAAATTTAAGGTCTAGATTGAAGATAAACAGTTAGTGCCTGGATCACTTGCTTTCTAGAGGTTACTCCAGACCTCCTACTTCCAGTCATAGGAGAGTCTTAGGCCAGTCAGTGAGGTGATTGTTGAGACTCTGTCCAGCCTAACCTGACCTGCTAAGTTCTTGACCTTGAACTGTTCTTCTACCTAGCCCTGATAATTAACCCTAGTTCTTTACATTTGGCCCAGCTAACACAAATCTCCCGCATATCTAGAATAACTGCTCATTCCTTCTGTACATGGAACCAATGCAATTTTGTAGTGTGCTCTGTGTTCTCATTTTGAAAATAATCAGTTCCTGTGAAAGGAACCAATTCCCATCCAGATGTTCACTGAATACCTGAGAAGATTCTTAGGGAGACAATAACTGACAAAACGGGCAGCCATTTACACAGAGGGTAACAATCTGTGAACTATATGTAGCATGATTCAAAATTATGGAAGAAAAATTTCAGCATCAAAAAACATTCAAAGAACCAACCCACTGTGCTTATCTCATTCTTTCCCTCTCTCCACGATGAGATGTTTTCTCCTTAAGAAAGAGAAAGATCACCCAATACCTAAAAGGTAATTATGAGCTTATCCATTCATTCTGCATTTATCTAGGGACCATTAAAACTTAGAAATAAGACTACGTACAAGAGATTCAAAGCATCTGGACAGTCAGAGAACAAGTCTTTTAGACTTGAACTCCAGCACAGCCTTGTGAACTTGCTACCAAAAAGATCCTGTAAGGCTCTCAGAGGAAGCATACATCTGACAAGATCTCTTCTATAAGGAATAAGGGACTCTATCCCTGTCAAGTTCCATACTACCCTCACCCCTGCCAATTCCAGGCAAGCAGTGAGAATATGGGATGGGATTGTTGGGTGGAGCTTGGAAGCTTTGGGTATTAAGAAAATTGAAATGGAATCCAAGGGAGGAACGGTGAGGTTTGAGGATCAATGTTGCCATTCCCAAGTCTAACCCTAATACCTGCTGGGAGTCTTGGAACTTTGAACTAACAAGGACCTAGAATAAAAATAAAGGAGAAGGAGAAAGGCGGTAAGTGGAAGAGTGGAGAAAATTAGAGGAAAGTGAGAAGAGGAAGAGAAGAAGGAAGGAGGAGGATGGTAGGAAGAGGAGAAAGGAAAGAAAAAAAGAGGCAGAGAGGAGGAAGAAGAAGAAAGGAGGAAAGAAGTTTGAAGAGGAACAGAAGGAGGTAGATAAATGGGATATAACCAAGGGAAGAATTGGCTAATGGGTCAATGATATTAAAATTAGCAGCATGAAACCAGAAAGCATAGTACCTGTGTTCACCAGCTGAAGCAAGGCTGCTTCGCTAACACATCAAGCACTGATGACAGGCGACTTTGGCATCATGAGAATCAAATGGCAGTTGTCCTCTGAGCATTGTACTGGCATAAAAGATGTGCCTTGGAACCTGCCTCTGTGGTACCTATGCAGGAACAGAAGTAAGACAGACAAACTCGTGTCCTCAGAACCATAGGAGTCATAGGGGTCATCCAAGATCATTGGTTTACAGAGGCCTTTGTGGGTTGTCCTTACAGGAAGAACAAATGGACAGCTGCCTAAACTGTCAAAAAGTGTGGATAACAAAGAAGGAAAATCAAGAGCTATAACAATGTTATTTGCTTATGCAATAACAATGGACAGTTGATATCAGAAAGCCGTTCTCCAACTCAATGGAAAATTGAAATGTTTCTATCATCTGTCTACATGAAGTACCTATTCGCATGCCAGGAAAGTAACCTTTAAATCAAGAAGTATCGGCAGCTATATTATCTTTCTAATAGAGAGATTTGACAGCTATGCAGGGGCGAATCCAGCAGGTATACATCTGTATGCGCACAATGTCCTAGTTTATAAATATATAAACAAAAATTGATAGACTGAAATAAACCAGTCAGTGCAGAATATACTTTAAGATGCATTTATGTAATTGTCTGAGGCTGCACACTGAGGGATATCTTAAGATAACATTCTCAATACTTGTAAAAGACTCAGCCAACCAAAGCTCAATAATTTTACAGAAGATCTAAGTCCCACAGTTAACTTGCTTGTAACAAAATGTGGCCAGCAACATAAAACTTCACCTTCTCTCAAGTGCATTGGAGTCATTTGCTGTGTGTGACTACAGTGGACGTGCATTTCAAATGACTGACCCTAGCTACTTAAGATGCATATACAATTATTTATGAAAGTGTGATGAGATACATAATAAAGAGAAAACTCAAAACATTCAAAAATAAAACATTTTAAATTTGATCAGGTGAAGATGAGGAAAGAAATTTTATTTTTATCTTTGCTCCTCCTTGTTCTCCTCCTTCTCCTTGTCCTCCTCCTCCTTTTCCTCTTCCTCCTCATCTTCCTTCTTGTCCTCCTCCTCCCCCTCCTTCTTTGAAACAAGCTTTCATATATCCCAGGCTGGCTTAGAATCCCAATTCTGATGCCTTCACCTTCCCACATTCAGCATAACAATTTGAATTCCTATCACAAACATCTAGAAAGGAACAGTGGCCATATGAGAAAACTGAATGAGTAACTAATGATGAAAAGTGAGAGGAAACCAAGCACAACACAATATAAAACAGCAAAGCTCAATGAAGCCATGAAGATACCGAAAAATACACATAAGACTGAGGGGAGGAAGCTCTCATCAAGGCCTGGCCTTCTAATCAGATCCCCTCTGTGCCTTGGCCAGCACACTAAATCACCAAGAGGGCAGTCATAAACCCATTCTCTTCTCTATAAACAGAACAGAATCTGAAACTTCTAATCCTCCCAGATGAACAAGTGGCAGGGCTGTTTTGATGCCTGGAGTCCTGTGGGCAGGTTCAGCATCTGAGGGAGAACAGGCTTGGCTCCAAAAGAACGAACTGGCACATTTTGACAGCTCTGAGTGCCAACGGCCCTACTTGAACCTGGAAGACACCTAAATTCACACCTATAATTCTCCTCTCTGTGGTTTTTTTTTTTTTTCCTTCCTGAGGCTGGTTAGGTATTGAACCATAAAGAGATCTTATGAGCTTGGAGACCTTGAACTTATGACCACTATACTTCACTGTCAAACACTAGCTGCTCTTAATGGCCTAGCTTTCACTGCACCCCCATAGGCTAACCATAAAAGTTCCACGGCTTATAAATTACAAAAGAGATACAAATATAAAAATTTTACCACCTTGTGGTTTTAAACAGTTATCTTGTGTCCAGTGGTGGCCATGCCATACTGTGGAGGTCAAAGGGCAACTTGGAGGAGTAGGTTGTCTGCTTCCACCATATGGTTCTGGGATTGAACTTGGGTGATCAGAGTTGGAAACAGTCACCTTTACCTGATAACTCAACCCACCAGTCTCAACTTAACTGTTTTAAAAATTTGTACATATTTCCAGGGTACAGGGTGGTCATGTGAGAAGTGCACAGTGTAAAATGTAAAGTTAAAGTGACTAGTATTTCCATCTCCTAACTCTCCCTAACCTCTGGAGACCACTATCAGTGACTATTTAGTGACACGGGGCTATACAAGGATCTCTCCAAGGAGATACACACAGTTTTAGTTTGTTTTTAATGGACCTTTGAAAGTGAGTTTCTGTACACTGAGAGTCATAACAATACAATCATGTGGTTTGGGGAGAAACTAGAGTTTACAAATCAGAAAGCAAAGAAACTAGAGCATCAAAACACAACTTCAGAGAATGATCCATGTAAACAGCATTGGACTTCTGTGGAACCTGGCCTAGAAACACTCAGCATCATCACCCATCACTCCATACCACCTCCATGCCCCACATACCTCCATCACCCATCACTTCACACCTCCATCACCTCCATCACTCCTACCCCATCACCTCCATCACTCAAGGGAATCACGTGACTTCTTTCAGGGGCATGTGTTCTTGTCTGCATTGGGCACAAAAGCACCGATGTCTGAGGTTTAGAGTAACACCATGTGTTAGTAGTTAGTTTTCTGCTACTGTAACGAAACTCTTGAGAAAAATCATCTTAAAGGAGGAAATGTGTATTTTGGCTCCCTGTTTCAGAGGGTCAGTCTATGGTCACTTGGCTCTGTTGGTTTCTTGCTTCCTGTGGTGAGATAAAGCATCATGGCAGAGTATACTTGGTTCACCAGATCTTCCTATCTCAAGTTATGAAGGAATAGAAACAGGACAGGGACCAGGGATGAAATATGCTCTTAAGGAGCCAGGTTTCCAGTGGCTGGGCTCCAACAGTTGCTCATCTCCTAAAGTTCCCACCCACTCCCAATAGCCCTTTTTTTTTTTTTTTTTTTTTTTGAAAATGCACAATTCAATCTTTACTAGTCCTGGATCACTTTGATTTTTTCCGATAAAATGCTATTTCTCTTCTCGATCACACAAAACAGACATTCTTCATGAAGTTCAGAATGAGGTTTGGGTGCCTGAAATCATTCAGTCATTGCTTTGGATGGTTCTCAAGGCTTGACGTTCGAGGCCTGAATCTGTTTATTGCTCTATCCAGGACTCCTGGCAAATGACCGAGTGGTCCAGGTTCATGCTGAGTTCGGTGCGCAGGCAGCAGCCAATGAAGAGAGTCTTGTCCAAGGTTGTATGCAGGTGATGGTTGAGTACCCCATGCCCTTACTCAATCATCATGGAATGTGTCCATGAGGGCGGGCCTTATGCAAGCAATCCCTTCCCAAATGACCCAGCTCTGAATATTGCTGCATGAGCAACCAGGCCTTCAACTCAGGAGCCATGGATGACGAAGCTTCACGCACATTCTAGAATCTGACATTGAAAGGTATGGCAGTCTCAATGGTATCTTTGGTCCACAAGTCACAATGGCCCTGCTTAGAAATGGCTCTCAGCTCCTACAGACAGCTGAGGCTATAGTTAGTCCCCAGGTTAAAGTCGCCTCTATTTCCAAGGTTGCCACCCAGCAGTTAGCTCACCACTGTTTTCTTGTCAGTCTCATCTAGTCAGTTTCTCAGTTCCCTAAACATGCCCAGCCCTCAGGCCTTTGGACAGACAGCATCGTGCTGGAGACTCCTTCCTCTCTCTTTCCACCTGACCTACCCATCTCTCTTGGCCACTCCTCTTACTTCAGTGTCAGTTAGTTGCCCCTTGCCATCTCCTGCTCATTTTGTATGCTAGTCTGTATTTAACGGCAGATCAACTGGCTATAAATGTACACACTGCATCTGCTTCTGTGGGTGGGTGGGTGGAAAGTGAGGACATCTCTGGAGACATTTTACACAAATTGAGTTAACAATTGCATTCCCTGTTGCCAGACCCAGTTGGCTCTTGGTTTCCTCATCTACGTAAAAATGCGTAGAGGTGAGGTTTCCTGACGTGTGCATTTCCAAGGGATTCTAAGGAGGACCCTAAACCCTGGATTGGGGATATAGCTTGGTGGTCGAATGCCTGCCTCAGAGTCAAGGCCTGGGTTCAAGCTCCAGCATTACAAAAGGAAAGGACCAGAAAAAAATGTAAGCCACTCGTCCTAGGAAGAGCATTCGCATTCGTGAAGTCTGAATGGTAGCTCCAGCAGTCATGTGGAAGTCCTTAGTGCACTGCTCTGGGAGTGGGAATCATCCCAGGGCGGCTTGACCATCATGGCCGAAGCAACAGCCTTCTCTCGGACCTGCGACCTGCCCCTGCCTGCTAGAGGAAAAAACAGGGAAGCTCTGGGGCAACTTCGGGAGGGAGGGAACCCACACCAAGGAAGGGAGCCCACACCACAGCTGCAGGGAATGGAGCTTCCTGTTAACACTGCAGCATGCAGAGAGCCTCAGTAAAACTAAGAGCCGCTCATTAATCAAGGCTGCGACTTTCATGAAGCCCATGATATTAATACTTCCTTTATTTTTTTTTTTTTTTTTTTTTTTTTTGTTTTTCGAGACAGGGTTTCTCTGTATAGCCTGGACTGTCCTGGAACTCACTCTGTAGACTAGGCTGCCTCGAACTCAGAATCGCCTGCCTCTGCTCCAAGTGCTGGGATTAAAGGCTTGCGCCACCACTGAACCTTATTATTCTTATGAATTAACCCATTGGTGTTAATGTATTAATAACTAATAATTCATAATCTTATGAATTAATTTTAATTTATAACTTCTCTTATGAATTAACTCATTCCCATGCTCCTTTTAACTTTTGAGTCTGATTAAAAGCTTTTTTTTTTTTTTTTTTTTTTTGCCTTTTACATACACAGTGAGGGGCTGTAACACCTGTCTCTGTGACAGGCAGTGGTGAGATGGAAGGGAGCTCCTGCCAGAGAAGATGTTTGGTAGGATGAGCCTTGTTGGAGGTCTGTCCTGTAAGTCTTCCAGCCTTTGTCTTCAGCAATAATAGCCAAGCTGAATTGTCCTAAGACTTCATCTATGCTTGCTGGAGAAACTGACTTGGAAAATACAGACTGTTCTATTGTCCCTGCATATTTTATCATGGTGCGTCCTGTTCACTTGGCACTGAGGCAACCTCAGGATGGAGCTTCTAGTTCCTGCACAGCAGCAGGACAGACAAACCAGGACAAGTTGGTAATTAACCCACTCTCACCTGGGCTGGGGGATTACGGTCCAGGTTCATCTTTATTGTCCAGCTACCTAGATTTGGCATCACTAAGGAGACACACCACTGGCATGTCTGTGACCTTCCAGAGAGGTCTAGCAGAGTAGGAAGTCCTACTAGGAAGAGGGCAGCACCGTGGGCTGAGGACTCAGATGGGATAAGAAGAGAAAAAGAAGAAGGAAGAAGCAAGCTGAGTACCAGCATTCATGTCTCTCTGCTTCCTGACTGTGGATGTGGTGTGTCCACCTGCCTCTGGCTCCTACTCCCATACCTTCCCTGTGGTAAGGAAACGTACACTCTGTGAGCTAAAACGAACCCTTTCTCCCTTAAATGGACTCTTGTCGGGTATTTGGTCACAGCAATGGGAAAAGTAACCAAGCTCAGAATCAACACAGAAGCGAGACATTGTTCAAGGTCTCATTTGCAGTTTATAGGAGCTTAGACTTCTCTGCATCCATTCCGGAGTCAATAAAGCTCGCCCACCTGTAACCATGAACTCTTTGATAAATGTCTTCATTTTCCTCTGCCCGCTGCATAGCTTTAGCTTAAACAGATAACACATTTAAAAACATAAGTTGGCCTCTCATCAATGAGTTGTTGAGCTTGAATTTTTCCTTCTCACATGCCACTGTCAGGGTCAGATATTAAGATGGTAGGGAATGAATTTAAATCTACAAAAGCAGCGTATAAAACTGGAATTATAGTTGACACCTGCTCTGGTTTCAGTTACACGTGGTCATCTCGAGTCAAAAAACATGAAATAAAAAAATCCCAGAAGTAAATACATTTTAAATGGAAGGCTATGCATTTCCATTTCATCTTGCTCTGGGTGCAAATCATCCTCTGTGTAGTCATATTGTACTCACTTCTGTTAGTCACTTAGCAAAGTTTTCAGTTACTGGACTGATGACTGTGGCATCATGGTTCTTATGTTCCAGGAACCCGTAGTTTCTATACTAATGGCAAAATCAGTGATGCAGGTAAAACAGGGACCTGGCAAAGAGAAACTATGAAACATTTCCTTTAAGTGGAAAAAAAAAGAAAGAAGAAAAGAAAATTCTCGTATTAAATTAGGTTTTTAAACTCATATGTTTAAGTTGTGGAGACCTATGGAAATTACTATTGTGGACCTCATACTATTTTTATTTATAAGTCATTTAAGGGTAAAGGCTGTATACTCTAGTTGTAGAGATACCCAAATCTTGCTTTTCTAGGCATCGTCTTGCTTTTGTCCTGATTCTAAAGCTACTTGACATGGTACATTTGTATTAGCCTGCTATGGGTGTCTTAGCATTTGTGTGTATGATATACTTCTTTCCATGTGTGTATGCACACGTGTGTGAGGCTACGCTTTCATGTGTACACGTGGAAGACAGAGTTGATATCAGGAACCATCCTCCATTGCTCTCTCATCCTTACTTACTCTTTCATCTTATTCACTGAGGTAGAGTCTCTTGACCAAACCCCTATCTCCATGATTCAGTGACAGGTCTGGTCTTGCCAGCTAGCTTGCTCTGGGATATCCCTTATGTCCACTTCCTAAGATAGGAATTACAGATGTGTCTCCACTCCTACCCAGTACTCATGTAGGTTTCTGGGGACCTGAAGTTCAGTCCTCAGGCTTATGTAATAAATGCCCTGACCATGGAGCCATCTTCCCAGCCCTGCATTTGTACCAATCCCACTTTAACTTTCTTTTTTTTTTTTTTTTAATTTTTATTTTCAGCAAATCAAAAAAATTTAAAAAGCATTCAAACAGAATAAAATGAAAAGAAACAAACAAGCAAAATACCAAGGGTCAGATATACTTATACAAGAATTCTATAGAGCCTTCAAACAAGCAATACTTTTTGAGTTATGTTTAAAAAAATTCAGAACCACAATAAGCTCCTTCACAAAGCAAATAATATTGAAATAGTGAAATCAAGTGTAAACCCAACAAAAATATATAAGTTATAGTCCAGTATCCCTCATGAATATACATACAAAATTCTCAATGAAGTAGTTGCAAACTGAATACTAGAGATATAAAAAAATAATATTCCATGAATAACTGAACAACTGTTTTTTTTTTTAGAAGACCATACTCCATATACAGGCTGCATGTTTTGGGATAGCCCCCACTCCGGATGTTTGAGACCTGCATGAAAACCAAGCTGCACATTTACAACATATGTGCAGGGCGGCCTAGGTTCAGCCCATGGAGGTAGATCTGTGTAGACTAGGTATGCTCCACGGTTGGTGATTCAGTCTCTGAGAGCTCCAAGGGTTCAGGTTCGTTTACTCTGTTGATCTTCCTGTGCAGTTCCTATCTCCTTAGGGCCCACAATCCTTCCACCTATTCTTCTTTAACCACTTTAACTTTCGATGTTATACTGATCCTCTATCATTTTGGTTGACCAAGCTTATTGGATGTTGCTCAAAGTGTTAGTATTCTGAAGAAATAACACTCTCTTCTATTTCCATATAATAGCCTGTAGTTTATAGCTCATGTGTGTTAGAAGGGAAGGAAAGGGATATGCGTCTGTTTTCAGCATTACTGACACTTTAGTCAAAAGGGTTAAAGTCTCTTTCATTCCTAGTATAAAATATATTGGTTATATAAAATTTTCATTTAGAAATTTGCAAAATTTGGCAGTTGTCAATTCAAATTTTGCCTTGAATCCGAGTAATTACCTTCCTTAGGATTATGAAGGAAGCCAGCTCATGCCCTTTTTAGGTCTGGCTCCATATATCCCTGATTTTGCCAGGTGTAACTCTATCATCAAGTTCCTTAGTAAAGTAGAGAAACAGACAGCATGCTGGACTCTCCTTAATTCTTCTGTTTGTTTTTGGAGCATGCCCAACTCCTGTTTTCGTCTGCCCACTGAGAAGTAAGTTCACAAGCCACGTTGCCAGCATTAAGTTGCAGTCTGTGTGGCCCAGTGGTCTTTCTGGTCTGATCCTGAAGGTGATAGGTGAGAGGGTTTTCACAGGTTCCATTGCTTTGTCCAGCAGATCTGGGGAAAAGGAAGTCTAGAAAGAAGGCATCTCCTGAAAGAAAAGCAACTATTGGAGACAGAGCCAAAACCATCCAGCCCTAGGGTTTGTGGTTAGCATAGCCAAGGACGTTATGAATAAGACAAGAGAGGGAAGTACGATCCAGGCCTGTGGAGTGGTTATTCTGATGTCAGAGCAAGGTAGGAGGCAGCCATGAAACTGAGGCTGGTTCAGTTTCTTCCTTTAAGCTCTACAATAACTGTGATTTCTGACCTCCTATCAAGCTGCACAGCTGCTTAGTTATATTAAATGAGGCCACAGTGGACCAAATGACCTGAAACGGAGGGTTTTCCCTGCCAGACCTCAGACATCTTTAAATACTGAAGGACTTTTAAAATGTGAAAACTGACTGGAGAAGCTGAGAAAAGCTTAACGAACGAAATGAACTGAACTAGTGGAAACAGAACATCCAAGGCATGACCTCAGGCAGACAGAGTTCAATGAAGCTAACCTGAGGCAGAGTGCCAACGCCACTCCACCTTCTTCTTCTACAAACCCCTAGGATCCTTTATCAAACCATAGCAGTGAAACTTCTAGGGAGAAATCACATTGCCTGCAGTAAAGAGGCAGAGCCTCAAAGGTATTGATCCGTGTGGCAGAATGTGTTCCAAGATGTAGGGTCCATGAACTCATTCACAACCTTTTGAAAGAGGGTTATTTCTATTGGAACAGAAACATTGACTAAGCCCCAGTCCTCTTAGTTCCCCCCATACCATAATCTTACTTCTAAAGTGCGTCTCTGCCAAGCTTTCTCTGTCCACTCCAATCCTTAAATCCTAAGAACTCTTCTAGGTAAGAACCTAGAGCGCCTTGCACTTGGCAAAGTTCTTTCAGTGAGATCAACTGAGGCCCCCAAAGGTCAAATTGACTATCCAACATCCATCCAGGTTTGAGCCAGCAGCCTCAGAATCTGAAACGTATGTAACCTGTGAGTTACCCCAGGGCATGTATCATGCCCTTCTTTAGCTAACTACATGCTTGTCGCCTCATGTCTTGGTCATTCTCTATTGGCCACACTATCTTGGAGGATGGTAAGTGTCTGGTGTCTCAGTGTCATGCTAGTGTTACTGAGTGGATTCAAAAGCAAGCACTGCCACAGAGAGGCCTGAAGAACTTACCTGGCACTGCTAGGTGACTTTAAACAACTCACTTCCCTCTGTCCCTGTTTTCCTACCAAAGATATAAATTCTTAAAATTCTGCGAATGTTCAGGTTCCTTCTTTCTACCAAAGGTCATTGTGTGGTGTCTCATAGCAAACTGTAAAGTGAGATCCCTTTCCACACTGTAAGTCCAAATCAGAAATTCGGGGGGAAAGGATAGGGAACTCTCTTTGCATGAAGATATTGGGCAGTGAGGCTAGCTACATAATAGATAGAGTTCCCCACAAAGTAGAAGGACAGGGTCCTTCATAAAGATTCTTCATGCATTTCAAATAGCACATGTAGTCATCAAAGCATTCCATATAGCATAGGCTCCTCTAAGCATACACCCCTGAGTGACTATAGTTTGCACAACCATAACTCTGGCCCTGTGAGCAGTGCATATGGTTTAAATCCACTACTCTTGGATTTCTCCTGGTAAAAGCATCCCACCTTTAGAAACCAGGGTCCCTAAAGCACATGTCATCTAATTTCCAGGACTAGAGCTGGTGATAAACAGGATTGCCTTAGCCCATTGTTTAGCCCCTTCCCCTCAGTTCTACCTCCTGGGCCACAGACCTATATCACTGTAGTTGATTAAGGATAATCGCTTACCAGTCTCAAGGAATGTGTGACACTGAAACAGAACCTGAACTGTCATGTCTCAGGGATGGTCACCACCAGCTTAAGAGGGTAGAAGCCAGATCTCCTGTTAAATATCCCTCAGTGCAAAAACTTCATAGCCAATTTACCTGTCTATGTGTAGGCCAAAATGTTAGAATACCTTGATTTAGGAATATTCAGACAGGCATCCTCAAACTTCATTGGTTTAATGTCTATCATACAGAATGCAGGGGTCTCTCTGCTGTGTCTGATGCACATGCAGCTTCTACCTTGACAGATCCATTCAGCCTCCTGCTATCAATACATAGTTGGTAATGTCATATTCTGAGGGATCTCACATGCTCTAGATGCCTTCAGACTGTGCGATGGCAGGAGATGCATTAAATTAGAATCTATACGCATACTGTTGTCTGACTTATGTGATCATAAATATTGATGATCCTGCTTTTCAATTTAATAATGACCAAGTTCACTGTCTCAGTGAAAACTTCAAGGACTCATATCAAGTCAAGGAAGTTTGAATGCTATAGGGAGAAGAATGAGATATGAGGAAAGGATGTGAGAAGGATTCACGCTTGAAAATTCATGGAAAGCAACAGAGCTCTAGAACACATCTGTAGTGTTGAAGAGCCTAGCACTTAGAAATCCCATTGAACATCTCGCTTAGTGGAGGGTCCTACCCATGCATGCCCAAGGAAACCTTAGAACCAGAGAACAGATAGAGGGCAAAGGATAGCAGCTGGTCAGTTGCATTCACATTTGCCACACTTCAGCACAGATGCTGCCTAGGCTACACCAGAGATGGTGAAAAGAGTGGCTAGAGGCAAGGACAACACAGATGCCCCATAGGCTACACCAGAGATGCTAATTTCAGTGGCTAGATATATAGCCCAGTGTCTGGGGAAGGGTGAAGCCATAAGGAGAATAAGAGAGGGCCTTGGGACATGGGACAGCTGCACAGAATGAATGAGTACAGCTGATCCAGCAGACAGCCCTGAAGAATGCCATTCTTTTGAAGAAGAAAGAGAATAACAAGCCTATTCAAGAAAAAGAAATCCTCAAAAGTGACCAGGAGATTGCAGCAGGCAGAGAACTAGACTAGAAGGGAATATCAAAGCCTGAGCAAAGAGCAGCTTCCCAGTGACAAGAGATGCTGGAAGATAAAGACTGAATGTGCTTCTAAAAACATGGGTCATGGTGGTTTTGCTCTTATCACAAGGCAAAGTGTTGAATGAGTTTGGGGGAGAATGGAGACCAGAAAAAGACTCAGAAAGCCAACAGGTCATCACCCTGGCCCCATGATGGTTAATAGTTATCAAAGAAGCCTGACTAATACAGACTGCTATCAGCCTTCTACCACCAACTACAGGTATAGGCCCAAAGTGAATGCCTGTACCTCCCTGGTCTCGGGTTTTACTGTGTGTGGAACAGGTGTGCTAACATCTGACAGCTTGCAAGGTCCAGTAATTCTGGAGGGAGAGAGGGAATGTGAAAGTGTTCTTTGAACTGTCAGTGCTTTGAACACACAGGGAGAGGCTTACATGGGATCACAGATATGGAAACTATGATAGGCACTCACTTTCCTCAGTGCCACTATGGACATCACAAAGACTATGTCATTGTTCAGACTGATGAAAGGGACTTTGAAGTGTCCAAAAATCTAATTGCCAAGGACTTACTCTTGCTTTACTGCTCCCGTCCTGGAACTATCTTGAGCTTCAAGGCCCTGGATTCATGTACACTTAAGGCTGTCTGGAACCTGCCATCCTGAAGAGACAAGACCAAGGCTCACTCATCCTTTATGTCTTACCCACTGAGCAGCACAGGTGTCATATGGGGAAGAAAGAGAAATGTGTGCTGAGACAGTGAAAAGGATGGAGGGTGAAATAATGAACAAAGAGAATTTTTAATCCCTAAAAGAACAGGAAAGAGTTTGTAGTACAGAAAGCAACTGGGCAGAACTTTGAATGAAGGAGAGCCTGGATTGGTACAAAGCAGAAAGAGGAGCTAAGTCTTTAGTTTGTCTAGAGAAGAGAGTAAACAAGAACACAAATTGGGCCTGATTGGATGGTTCAGTGATTAAAGGTGCTTGCTGATGAACCTCATGACATGAGTTCGATTCCTGGGACCCACATCACATATCCACACACACTAAATAAATGTTAAACAAGCTAAAATTGAAAAACAATGCAAGCAAACAAAAGCACAGATTACAGACAACACAGAAAAGTATGTGTTCTTCCCAGCTGATCTTGAGCAAAGTTGTGGGCTGATGCCGCACCCCCAACCTCATCATTTCACAGAGCTCTACAAATGGCCTGGTGACCACATGGCCTCTGAATCTTCTAGCCCAAGCTCCATCACCTACAAGAGGGTAGCCTTGGGAAGTCTAGGGAACTTCTTTAGGCCTCTGGGATCTTTTCTGCCCACTAAAAGCATCTCACTCATTGAGGGAAATGTATGAAAGGTAGGGGATGTGAGTCCCACCCTCACCAAGCAATGAACCTATCAGGTTCTCTATCCTGTCATCCAGTGCTTCCAGGCAGCCTGGGACTGGGATCCTCAAAGGCTCCTGCTACTGTGGGAAGGTGAGGAGCATGGAAATGCAAGAAGCCAAGAATGCAGAGAAGCCCTATTTTCCTCCCAAGTTGGATGTGCATGGTAGCCTTAAAATGGTGCTGAATTCCAGCACCTCCTCTCCCCTTCCCAGCCTCTATTTTTACTTTGCCTCACTTCATGGGATTCTGCTTCTTGCTGCAGAGGCAGGTGTGAGGCTGGGTTGGGAGCAATCAGAGACAGATGGATAAGAGACCTTGACGATGGAATGCTTCTTCCTCTCTGTGGCTCCTTAGGGCTCCTCCAAAGTCCTGTGAGTGAAGACAGAGAGGAGCATACACCTCTGCCTACCTCCAGGTCAGTACCTAAAGAACACACAAGGAAAAAAATAATATTACGCACAATTCTGTAGTAGTAAATTATTTAAATCCTGTCACAGGGCTTCTACCCTGCCTTGTTCATTGAGTTTCCAGATGAAAGACATACTCACAGCCTTTATATTTACAATAAACCTTAAGCAACACAAGAGCTGGGCAGATAACTACCTTCCATGCTGTTAGCATCTACTTTCCTATAGATAACCCCAAATTATTACTTATTATTTACTATGTTCCATCTGGGCTGCTCTTAACTCCAATTGGGCAGCCCTCAGGGCCATGTTCTTTTGACCGTTAGCTCATGGTGCCTTCTCCTTCCTTCTCTCCTGCACTTTCTTCTTCCTCATAGTCCTAAGCCCTGGAAACCTAAATCCCACCTATATCTGCCCAACTAGTAGCTGTTGTCATCTTTATTTACCAATCACAACTACCTTAGCTAGCATTCACACACAGGCTCTCATCTCTGGGGCAACCAGTTTTGGGGGCCGAAATTCATTTAGAGTACAAGCAGCATCAGGTCAACCCACTACCCAATACATTGTTATTTGAGAAGCATTTTGGCAGTTTTAACCCTAATGAATTGGTTTTCATTTATCATTTTTGGAGAAGTTCTTTAAAATCATTTGAAAATGTGTCCCTCAAATTTGTGTATAAAAGGAATGTTCTGAATATGAACACGCAGTGGGGATCGCTCTTAGCCTCCAATGTTGTCGGAACACCTGCAGATGATTTGGGTGAAATGTGGCCCAGAGGTGGGAAACAAGGACCTTCAAACTAGGGAATGAAGGCTCAGGGACTGACATCAACGTTTCTCTTTCACTTTCTATGCATCTTCATCCACTTCATCTCACTTAGCCTTCACAACAGGCTTGCAGGGAAGGGAGAAAGAGAAGTAAATCAGACATTGCTTCCACAGAGAGTCTTGGGTCCAGCAAGGTGAGAAGATTTGACTGTGACCTCCCAAATTACCATAGTGAATTTCACTTAAAAAAAAAAAAAGTACCAAAGCCAGGAACCAAGTGTACATTGATAGAAAAATGTGGACGCTTAATAGGAGCCTGGGGGGGGGGGGTGTCAGGTAAAAGGCAATGTAGGGATTTGAAGTCTCCAGTTTTGCCTCCAAGAAAGGTAGACCCCACCCATGCAAGGAAGATTTTGTAGTATTAATATTTAATAAATCCCACCCTGTATATTTTAATATGCCTTAATCAGCACAATAGCTGGACAACTGTCTAACCTCCATATTGCTAGAATCTACCTCCCACCAATAATTCCGATGTTAGTACTTATTAGTTTCTATGTTCCATCTTGACTGCTCCTGACTCAACTGAGCAGCCCTCTGGGCCACACTTTCCCAGCCACTTTACCTGATGGCTCTGCTTCTCTGTCGTGCACACACCTCAGGTATGTCATCGCTCTTCTTCCTCATTCCTCAGTCTCCCAGACTAAACCCCATCTGCCTCTTCTTCCCAGTTATTGGCTTCTGTTATCTTTATTTACCAATCAGAATTAACTGGGGGCAGGTTCCCAAAAACCTGTGTGAAGACTCTCTCATGCAAACAGTTTTGAGGGGCTCAATTAGCATTAGAAGACAAGCAGCTACAAGATTTGCTAAATCTCCGTGTGGCAAATTCAAGTCCACAGTAGGCCACCCTCCATGGGGCCAGCTAGTTAACTGGGATAACAAAAAGATCATCCAAAGATGATCAAGTTGACAAAACAAAGGGCTCAAAAAAGAGAAAAAGTTAGAAGAACCAAAGCATATAATGAAGTAGATCTGCCCAACTTTTTAAAAATGATTATCATTGTATTTTATTAGTACTTTGAAATTTTTATTCCGTGTATCTTGATCATATCATCAGCTCCACCCAGATCCAAACTCCTTCCTTATCGACCCAACCTTGTGTTTACCCCTCATCTCCATGGAGTCTAATGTATGCTGCTCAAATAATATTGTGTATAGTCATCTATAGGAACGTGATCAATCTAGAGGGAGCCACACCCTTAAAGAAAGCTGACTCTCCCTCTCCCAGCAGCTATCAAACACCAAGAACCTGGGTGGGACTTCATGTTAACCTTCCTGCCCCTGCTAAGGTTTTGTCTGGCATGAGCTCCTGCAAGTCTCCTGCATGACACGAGACTGCTGTTTGTTCATATGGGTAGCTGCCATGTTGTGTCCAGAAAATACCATTTTGTAGTTATCACTGCCTCTGGCTCTTAGAGACTTCGCATCCCCTCTTCCATACTGATCTCATAACCTTGGGAGAAACGGGTGTGAAAAGGAGACCAGAGGTTGCATAAGGTCATTCATTGCTGCTTCCCCAACAGCAAGCAAACATGGGGATAAGAAATAATGACCCAAGACGCTGTATGGAGGAGCCTTTGGGGTCCCTCCAAACTCTGTCTTCAGCTCCTCCAACACAGCAGGCAGGCTTCCCACTGTTCTAGACCTTGCCGTGGGTACCATTTAGTCATCTACGTGTTCATAAGTGACTGTCTCTATATTCTAGAGCTTAGGGGAGTTTTCCTTCCCCCAGGGTGTCTTGGAGACAGGATAAGGGAATACCACAGCTTTGAGTCTTCAGCCCTTTTACCTATCCATGAGGGCAAATCACCAAGCTGGTAGCTAAAATTGATGCCAAACCATGAAGGACTCTTCCCTATAAATAGCCTTGAAAGCTTCTGCAGGTCTGCGTTTTTCCATCCATAAATAAGCATGGCTAGTAAGCCCCTGGTGCCCGTTGTTCATCCAGGAGCATTTAAGGGTCTATGCATGTCCAGTTCTCCACTTCTTCCTGCATCCTAGATAAGCTATGCCTTCAGTCCCTTACCAGCAGGGAATGCCCATGACTACTTCCACTGAGAAGAACGTGGGAATACCTATCTGTCCTATGTCAGGTCTGAGAGGCCATGAGAGTCCTTTTGACTCATTTCCCTTCCATTAGGATTTCATGGATATGTGCTCTAGAGGGCGGCTCCAAATGCCCTCACTAGATACAACAGTAACTCTCATTCAGCTGGTTAGCCAACCATGTGTCTGGGTTGGTAACAGATTCCCCACAGCCCTAGTATCCCGCTTAACATAGGATGTTCCTATTAGGACATAGACCATGGCTCCTGGCCATCACTTTCCTCTCAGAAGGAGCTTGTCATCCTCAAGCAGCTGCCTCCATCCTCCACCTCAGGTCTTTTCCAATCCCTCTTACAATTCTGCCTGCCAACTCCTGCATCCATGGCCTCTACCTCTTCCTCCCCCAGCAGGCCTCTGCTCTGAATTTCCCTGGCCCATCACACTTCCCACTGAGGCCTGATCTCTGAGTCTTCCAGTCCCCACTGAGATGAGACACTGGCGAGGACTTTATCATTGGCTCTATTAAAATGCAGCCCACCCTGGCTGTAGCTCATCCTGGGACTCATTTATCTGCACTGCTCTCAGCAATAACTGGCATATTATGTCCAAATATCTGTACCTGACCAGTCAAATGGTTTATGGCATAATCTTCATGGAGAAGAGAAGTTCAATCCATCTACCATTTCCCCATCTATCCAGGACCTCGAGTTGGCCTAGTACATGGCAGACATTTCAAGATCTATACGATAACATTGCAAATTCTACACAGTACCCAAATTTCGAGGGCCAGGAAAGGGTAAGCCCAGGATTGAATCTAGATTTGTATCTTGGGTCCCTTTTCTGAGCTGTGGACTCTGAGATGAAGATTTATAAACAGGAAGTTTATTAGGGAAGGGAGTAAAGCAGCAGTTTGATATGCATATTTTTGTGCCTGCCCCACTGTACTTCATGTGACATCCCCCAGGCTCATCCATGTTGGTGCAGACAACAGAATCCCATTTACTATTATTGTTGTGGATACATACCCTTGTGAAGTTTAAGGTGTTTCATATGTGAATTACCTTGATTTGATCATTGAATAACTATATGCAGTAACCTAAACATCACTTTGTATACCATAGGTGTCCAAAACCTCCTGTGTATCCATGTTTATTATGTATCAACCAACAGATGACTTGACAAAGAAATGTGGTCTATACATACAAAGGAATATTATTCAATTAGTAAGAAGTCATTCACTGGAAAATAAATGCAACTGGAGATTATCATGCATGTATGTGCATGTGCATGTGCATGTGGTGTGTGTGTGTGTGTGTGTGTGTGTGGTGAAAACAGAGAGAAGATTAGAGGGAAAGAGGTAATGACTGCTAAAAGGGAGAAATACAAAATGAAGACAATAAAGGAGTGATGAATATGGTCCAAAAACATATTACACTTAATAAATGTCAATAAAAATCTTTAAAAAGAAAGGAAGGAAGAAAGAGACAGAGAGAGGTGGGGGCAGGCTTGAACAGAGAGACAGAGGGACATAGATATATGCTGTTGATTCAAAGATGGGTCTGCCAAGCTCCAAAGAGATCTGGAAAGGAGATGGCCTTCAGAACAATTTTGTTAGAAGCCAAGGATCAAGCCAGGCCACTCATGGAAAAGTGATGAGCTTTAGAGACATCCTTGAATTGGGTTAAGACTGTTGGATTTGAGGACAGAAAACAGTTTACAACTTGAACATTATGTTGACTTCCCATCATGTGTTCTATAAACATGCATTAGCCTTTCTTGTTCCTAAGACTGTACTACAGATTCAACGTGACAAGGACTCCTGAAGGCTGAGCATCTGGCCCAGCATATACTGAGATTTCCAATGAATATTTGTTGTTAGTATCTAATACCACTGATATTGGTTGATCTTAGAGGCCCCTCTGGAGGGGTTCTAAGTTTTTGTATCCCAAAACAGAATGGAGCAGAGACACACAGTCACAGCAGAAGTAAGGACTGCTAATCAAGAAAGATCACTTAAGAAGAGAGAGTTCAGTAGCTCAGAGGTTCCACTGCACAAAGGATCGGGGTTTATAAGTCATGGGGCATGGGTTTTTGAGCTTATCTTAGTCAGTGTTCTATTGCTGTGAAGAAACACCATGAGCAGGAAATTCTCGTAAAGGAAATCATTTAATTGGGGCTTGTTTACAATTTCAGAGGTTAAAAGTACATTATCAATAGAGCAGCAAGCATGGAGGCATGCAGGCAGTGCTTGAGGAGTACCTGAAAGTTCTACTTTTGGATCCACAAGCAACAGAAAGACAGAGCCACTGGGCCTAGCTTGAGCTTTCGTTTTTTTTTTGTTTTTGTTTTTGTTTTGTTTTTTTGTTTTTTTTGTTTTTGTTTTTGTTTTTGTTTTCGAGACGGGGTTTCTCTGTGTAGTCCAGGCTGTCCTGGAACTCGCTCGGTACACCAGGCTGGTCTCGAACTCAGAAATCCGCCTGCCTCTGCCTCCGAAACCTCAAAATTCAACACTACTGACTCACTTTCTCCAACAAGGCCATGCCTCCTAATCTTTTCCAATAGTGCCACTCCCAAGCATTTAAATATGTAAGCTATGGGAGCCATCTTTATCCAAACCACCACAGAGCTCATGTGTACACTAGGAGCTTTTTGATTCTTTTGTACACATGGGCATTTTTTTCACATAGCTCTATTCAGCTAAGTTTTACCTATACTTTCTCTTTTTTTCCTCTTTTTTTCATAAAGATTTATATTTATTTATTTATTTATTGTATATGTAATGGGTACACTGTAGTTGTTTTCAGACACACCTGAAGAGGGCATCAGGTCCCATTAGAGATTATTGTGAGCCATCGTGTGGATGCTGGGAATTGAACTCAGGACCTCTGGAAGAGCAGTCAGTGCTCTTAACCACTGAGCCAAATCTCCAGTCCCTCTTTTCTTCTTTTCTATGTGTACAAATTGTATGGAGGAGGAACATTAGGGTGTGGATAGATACACATGTGCATATGTATGTGTGCGTGTGCAGGCTAGAAGTTAAATTCAGGTTTCATTATCAGGAGTCATCTGCTTGGTTCTTATGAGACAGAGTCTCTCATGGGCATGGAGCTTACCAATTCAGTTAGACTGGTTGGCCCAGGGATCCACATGTCTCTGACTCTCCAGCAATGGGATTATAAGTATGTACCCCCAACCCTATTTATTTTCATCGGATTTTTGGGTAAACTCGGGTCCTTTTGTTTGTGCAGTGGCATTTTACTAGCAGAGACATTTTCCCAGCCTACTACATAGGACTTGATGTATTCCATATCCCATTAGCATCTTAAACGTCCACCCAGGGCTGTGCTCTTTAGTATGTGAAGTATTACAGGTCAGCTGGACTGCCTCTGTGAACCCCATTCTTTTACCTCATCACTAATACTAAGTTTATTGTTAGCACGAGATAAATTGTTTCTAAAGATATATAAGGATGCAAAAATCCCTAAAGCAGCCATGGAAAAAAATTAAGCTCAAAAGTCTTAAGTCTCAGAATGTTAAGTTGCAGCTTTCAAATGGAAGAAGACAGATGAATTGGACAAAGGGAGGGGTGACTTGATGGATTCATTGTTATTTGGCAATGTGATAGTCAAAGAAAAAGCTTTTCAACAATCGACAGGAAGTATAGACTAATACATGAAAGAAATCAATTCTTTCTTCATGTGGTACTACAGTGTTATCACAAGCCAAATGTTAACGATTCTTGAAAGATACATACTTTAAGATAATTTGGAACAATTTTAAATAGGACACATGGACTCAAAGCGTGCACTGAGTATCATTAAAATAATAAACTTATCAAATACAACATTAATATAATAAGGTCAATAACATCTGGAAAAATAGTCAAAATGCATCTTACAAAGAAAATGAATACAGGATATATAAAGAGCTCCTTCTAATCAATAACAAGACAAAGGACCCCACTTAGAAATGGGCAAAACACTTGATCAGACTCTTGACAAAACAACTGATACAAATGTCAGATGAGCATATGAAAAGGCCCAAATCTTTTAGTCTAGTTGTCATGGGAACACAAACTGAAACCACAGGAGAAGCCAGGCATGGCAGTCCTCAGGAGGGTGTAACAGAAGAACAGCCAGAAAATTGAAAGCCTAAGCCACATAGTGAGTTCTAGGTCAGCTAGCAACCTGTCTCAAAAATAAAAAAATAAAATAACAGAAGACGTGAGTGCGAGCAAATACCAGTGTCCAATGTGTTCTGGCTACGCTATGCTACAAACTCTGCTCACAAGTCTTCTTACAAAGTCCTTAGGAGGAAGTGAGACAGGCAGATGTAGAGAAAGTTTAGCACTGCATGATTCTGCTGGGCTTGAGTCATACGTATCCCTTTCCCTAACAACATGCTGGGTGACCTGCAGCCCTCAAAACATCTGCTCCAAATAATGAAATAGATTATTTGTCCATAGCAACATTCTGGGAACTGCCTCATGGTTACCTTCCATTCAGACAAACATATCTGGGAAGAGGAGGCAGGGAGTTGAGCTAGCCTGAACTGGTTTGGGACCCATGTACAATAAGGAAGATTGTGCCCTCAAAATGATCTTTTGGGGGAACATTCCTGTTTTCCATCTTATGCCTGTGTGTACAATTAACATCAGATTTATATGGCAGTGGTTCTCACCCCATGGGTCATGACTTCTTTGGTGGGAGTTGAATGGACCAAACCCTTTCAAGAGGACAACTAAGACTATCCTGCACATCAGATATTTACATTACGATTCATAACGGTAGCAAAATTACAGTTATGAAGTAACAACAAAAATAATTTTATGGACGGGGAGTCACCACAACACGAGGAACTGTATTAAAGAGTCACAGCATTATGAAGTTTGAAAACCATTGCATTCTGGGAAAGGACGTGCACAGTGAAGAAAAAGGCTTTCATAACCTTAGTCTGTCAGTCAAAACAGAGAGCCATCCATACCCATGCTAGGTCCCTTAGTAACCAACTCTCTTTCTCCTAACCCCATAAAAGGCAACACCAAATAACAAAGGTCATTCTGGAGCCCTCTGGCTTACACAGCCAGCTGCTCACCTGCAGGGTATCTGAGCGACACTGTTGCTTTGCTTCTGTATCAAACTCCTTGGCATCTGAGAATTTCTGTGTACCTTCAGTTATTTGAACAATATGCTAAATGCTAAGACCATGGAAATACCAGGTCCAGCATGAGGTCACTGGTAACAGAAGCCAAGATTAATTCCTTCTGTTTTTCAAATCAGGAAACAAACTGAAAAGGACCAAATCTCAGGTTTAGTGGCACACCACTAGCATGGGATAGAGTCGTGGTTTAGTAGGAATTTTCTCCTCAAAATCTCTCTGCATGGAGTCCCTTTTCTGCACTCCCCTCCAAGACCTTCTCAAATCATATATATAAAGTAGGAGAGGAAAGAGGATTGTTTCTAAGAAGTAGTACACTTGAAGAAACTGGCCCTGATGATAGACTTGGGGTAGTTAGGTGATCTTCGTAGGCAGTTTGATGGGTCATACCAGCTTATTCCTGTCAGCAGCCTCTACCTCACAAGCTGTCAAGGAATGAGTGTGGACCACATAGGGACCCTTAGCAGCTCTTGTCATTGCAAGATGGAGATCCAAACATGTTTGGTAAAGCAAACCTCAAGAGTTTGCTGAAATTTTTCAGATAATCTCTTGCTGTGGCCCTGAAATTAATTGGACATGTTCTTCAAATTCTAGAAGTGTATGGATGTGACAGCCTTTCTCCAAAAGTCACCAGAACTTACAAATATGATTCCATGGTCTGCCAACTCCTTGATTTCCCCACAGAGTGCCTGTGCCTTTCTGACAAGTGCCCGGTGCCTCTCTCAGAAGCAGGTGTGGTATAAATCCATTTCCTCCCAAATCTGACATGACCATTGCCATCATGGAACTGAGCTGTGGTCCATGTATTCATGGCAACGAGATAAGCACAATGACTGCCCAGTGAGAACTGTTTGGGTGAAATAATGGCCCAATATACATGTCCTTGTAGAAGGAGGAGGAAATCAGCAAACCCTCCTGGATGCCATCCACTAGTTTCTCATACGCATAGATGCTGGTAATCTCAGGTTCTACGGCTTATAATAGGTGGGAAGGTTGGCTGGGCTAAGAATGCCAGGGACGCACCAAACAGCTAAGACGGACATCACTAATCTGAAGAAATCCCTCGTTTCGATGTCTGAAATGATCTCCAAAAATTGCAAAGGACTTTATTGGACTTGATTTACTCTTCTACAATAGAAAAGACTGTGTACAGCTCTTGAGTGTGTACAGCCCTTAAAGAAGAATGTTGCCCTTACATAGACAAGACAGGGATGGTTAAAGAGAACATGAAAAAGGTCAGAGAAGGCCCAGAGAAAAGACAGAGAGAGAAAGAGAAAGATGAGAGCTGGTACAAGGACTGTTTTTCAACTTCTCCATGGCTGTCAACTCTACTTCCTCCCATCTTGGGACCATTAATTGGGTTATTTTTGCTGATTCTTTTGGTCCGGGCCTTAAATAGGCTGACTAACTTTGTGATACAACAGATAGATAATTTGGTAGCAAAACCTATCCAGATACATTATCATAAGTTAGCTATGGAAGACCACTAGACTCAAGATGAGGCTGTTACTTTATCCAGGGTATTCCTCAAACCCATCTCCACCCAACCTAAAAGAGGGGACTTCCCCCCTAGACCAACAGAGAGAGGCTACCCAGAACCCTCTCTGACTGGTGATCTGAGTTCTTGCTTAGGCTTCGAGGCTAAGCACTGCAAGGGAATATAAATAAAACTTAAAAATATCTCTCTGGTTTACCTGAGGGACAAACCTGACTGCATAGGGGTTGATGTCAAAAGTATCCCCTCTCCAGGAAAAAGACATCGGGATGGGTATAGCCCTCATGCCTCACTAGTCAACGACAGGAGGACCGGAGCCATTACAAGGTCCCTTTCAATTATTGGAGGTCAGGCCTCTATCCCCGCCTTCGCAAGAATAGAATCGCCAAGGCCCTTCTATACTTAGAGAAGGGAGGAGATGTCAGGAGCAGCCCTGCATATACACTAAAGGCCTAAAATCAGCCATAGGCCTAAAGTCAGCAATAGGCCTGACATACATACATGCTAACACAAAGTCTTGGGTCTCTGTGGAAAAACACTGAAAACAGAAGGCTATAAGCTATTGTAAACAGGCAGCTTCTGTGGAAATTTACCAGACCTAGCAGTCATAGGTCTTATAAATAGGCAGCCTCGGTGGACAGTACCAACTTCAATAAGGATAAGTGAATCATAGGCAGAGCCACAGTGACCTGTCCCCTGAACCTACACTCAGCTGATACCCTGTTCTGAAAGGTATCTGTACTCCCCTGAACACCTATGCTCCGGTGCCATTCCCTTCCCCACATCCTGCCTTTTTGTGTTTATAACCTCTGTGTAAATAAGTAAATTACGATGGGATTTAAATAACTAAATAAATAAAATTAAAATAAATTTAAAAAAAAGAATGCCAGGGATGTATTTTCCTGCATCAACACCCACCCCTGTTGGAGTGGGACTTTTAAGGCAATGCAGCTGTCTTTGAGTCATCTGTGCTACTATATGTAGCCTCTTTCTCACCCATGCTTCTGTAATTAACCCTGAAAAAAAATTTTCTGGTTCACTAAGATGGACTTGGATGAAATTGTTCTTTGATCTCTTGTGTTTAATGTGAGATGAACAGATGTTTCCTTACATCTCCCTAGGAAAAGCCACATAGCAAGTGCTATGGGCTAATCCCCAAAGACTGTATGAAGGATCACTCACTTTTGACAGTGTATCACATCTGGGAGGCAGCAGAAGCAGGAGGAGCTAACACTTAAACATTTGTTTATCTACAAAGGGGTGGCGGCCCAATTGATAAGAATAGATAATTGCATCTATAAATCTAAAGTATTCGTTTCTTTGTAGGCAATATAGTAAAGGCAAAGAGCCAAAATGATATGCCATTGCCCTCCGTGGTCAGACCAGGCTGAAACAACAGCAGACTTGGGGGCAAGCAAGTAAGTTTACTAAAGACAGAGCATCCTGGCTCAGAAAGAGTCAAAGCCTGATGCCCATGGTTGTGTGGGGGTTGAGGGAGCAGCAGTATTTCATGGCTTAGCATGAGGAATGATGGGAAGGAGAGAGTGAAGCAGAAGATCATAGAGGTGGGAAGGGAAGATAGTCACCTGACTGTACTGGGAACTATAAAGGATGTTGGTGAAGCTGAAGCGAGGACCAGGAAGATGGGAGGCCAGAGAACTGCTGGGTCCTAGAACTTGATCCCAAGTCCATGGGAAGACCCTGGAGGCCCTGAACCAGGGTGACTATGATGTGCATTGTGCATCTGCCTCTTGGGATAAAATGTTTGTTGATTGTAGAAAATGTACAAATAATCAAAGCAACAAAAGAGAGTAGGAAACAGAGATTGAATTAATTGGCCCTGTCCTCCCTCTGAGACAGGATTTCGGGAAGATGTTTCTTTTCCCGGCACACATTTCTGTATCTCACATATATTCTACATCAGGACATTTTCTGTTTCCTGAGATGAAAATCAAATGTACTTTGTTTTCATTTTTTTAAAAAAACAACAACAACAAAAAAATCTCTGCAGACAATGCCTGCTCAGACCATAAGAATAAATTGCAGAGGGAATTGCCCTCATATGACCCAGACAGGGACCAGGCATGCTTTAAACCAAAATAGCAAGGTTTTCTGATGATGTAATGTAATTCTTAAAGTGTCCTTGACATTCTGGAAGATTTTATTGGGCCCTAAGAAAAAAACAATATAGAACTACAGGGCTGTAAGGGCTCTTTCTTTCATTTCCAACAATTCAACTCATGTATTTTACTGCAGTGGGAATACAGCTCTGAGAAGTAGGCATTTCAAGGCTTTGACCTCCCCAAAATCAACAGCATTTCTGCACACCAATTAAAATCACTTACCCAGGAAAATCTGAAGAAATCTTCTGTTGTAAGCAAGTTGATCATAATTGATCATAAAGAATATGAGAGAAACACAAAACAAATACAAATGAAGACTTGGTGTGTACAGTATATGCATATATGTGTGCATACTTTCACATATATAAATGCACACACACACACATTTTACATATCTCCTATAATGGAGACAGGGATGGTTTTCTCCCAGGAACTGCCAATGAACTGACAACTGTAAATTCTTTATGGTGGAGGATCTAATTCACTGGAACTAGATCAGTTCTTCTATACATTAATCATACATTCATGGTCATTCCAGAACAAATCCCTTCACCTGCATGTGTTGGGCAGGGGTAGATGTAGGCTGTCTTTAATTTCCTTCCACCTTACTTGATGAGACAGCGTCTCTCACTGAAGCTGGATCTCACCCACTCAGCTAGATTGGCAGATCACTGAGCCCCATGAATCCTTCTGTCTCCTCCTTCCAAACTCTGAGATTATAGGTACACAGTGTAGCATGTGGCTCTTTAAAAATAGATGGGTGCTAAGGATTTAACTGAGATCCTCATGTGTATGTAGTAAGTACTTTACCAACTGAGCCATCTCCCCAGAATCTCATTTTTTTTCTTCTTAAATTTTATTGATATATAACATACAATACACATAATACACAATTAGCTTCTCTGAGTTCACAGGTGAGTTTTGAGAGATGTCTTTCTTAAGATAATTACCACCCCAGTCAAGACTTCTCTTACCTGTAGAAAGTTAAGACCAGCTATGATGCTGAATTATTTATATTCTTCTGTAGCTGTTTACTCCCTCTCATATCCTACAGAGTGGCTCTTATGCCTGCATTTATATTAAACATTGGCTCTTGGCTCCATCCCACATGACCACATGTGGGGTTGTTTTCTTCTGCCAGAAGAGCATCCTTTGATGTTTAGCCATAGACATGCTGGTAAGCTGGTGGTAAATTCTGTGTGAGTGTGTGAGTGTGTATGTGTGTAGTGTTTTCATTTACCTTCAATGCTTACTTTTGATGTCTTTGCATATTTCTTTTCAGTTTCCTATCCCTATACACACTTGACCTACTATGCCCAGGATACAAATTCTACCTTCCATCATGTCTCCCATAACGCTAAAACCCTGGAATGCTCACTTTCCAATTCCTGCTCTCGTGCTTCTCTCATTTTAGTCCACAGTAGACCCAAATCCCAAGTTCTAGTCATTGTGCACCCAGTAGAAGAACAGAGACAGACGTGTGACTAAACAACAAACAGGACAAGGAGGGGCAGTGGTGAACATGGTAAAAAAGGAAATAGTAATCCTTTTAGTCTAAAAGGTAGGAGAAGACTGAGGAAAGAAAACAACTAGTGGCCAGATATGTCCAAAGAGGAGCAGCTAGAGGGGAGGCAGACAGAACTCCAAGCAGGGTCCTGTTTAATCCTGACAGAATAAAACACTTTGCTTACAGACTTGAGACCACCAGATCAGTATAAAAGCAACCCAATACCATTTTTTGCTCACTGTCATTAAAAATGCAAAAATATAGTAAGCTCAAGAGTGCCATGAAAATACTAATCCAAAGAAAATGGGCTCAGCTACACTATCAGTCAAGGTCAATTTTTAAAAATGCATGGGACTAGAGAGATGGCCTGGTGGGTAAGAACATGCATTGCTTTACAGAGAACCCAGGACCAATTCCCAGAACTCTCATCAGGCCCTTCATAACTGCCTGTATCTTCAAGGGGAAAAAAATGAGTGTGTGTTACAGCATCAGGACCAAAAGGTTGTCAGTGCTTCACAGATTACAGCTAGGAGATGAATTGGAAAAAGTATTTCTGAAACAATTCGATCTAAAGTACAAAATGTTAAAACACTGGGACTCTGGGTGGGGGGCTCTGGCGGAAGCTCGTGGTTTTGAAAACAGCTGTGCATCAGAATCACAGGCAAGTGAACTAAATCAAACAGAAGCAAACAAAACACAAAACAGGCTAATGAACTCAGATGGCTGCACTCCAGCCAGTGCGGATATAAATTTTTAAATCCAACCCTTAGTGTTCCCCACAGTTCAGAAATATCGCCCAAGGCTCTTTATTGCTATTGTTGTACTGAGTTATGTTTTTACTTTAAAATGTCTGTAAGGAGGCCTGTTTGTAGAGAGACAAGATGTGCTTGTACTACCTGTAAGAGAGAGCAAAAAAGGAAAATATGCAAACATACATCAACAGATGAATTAATCATTTGAAAACATTCATTGTTGAAAAGTCAGGCAATGTTTTAAAAAGTAAATGAACTGTGACAAGATGTATTTGCATGGCAAAATCCCATAGATGATAGTGAGGCATCTGAATCAAAGCAAGTGCAGCGTGCCACCTTTTTGTATCCAGTTTGGACATAGGCTGCACATCTGAAGTCGACAGAGCATGATCATTCTGAGCTCGGCATCAGCTTCACAGAACAGCCGCTCCATCTGCAAGAACAACCTTGAAGACTGCAATTTCTGTGCACCTTGCTTTCCTCCTGTCTTAAAAGGAGGTGCGTTATTGCCTGCCTTGCGGGATTGTGGAGAGAGACAGAATGTGATGACCAAGATGCGTGGAGAGCCCCAGGCACATCACACCAGTGATTTGCAGCTGTCTGCTGTTTACCAGTGCTACAGAGCAGGCTTCCAGCATACTTGTAATGTTCTGTTACTAGACAATCCTCTATAGCAAAAACTGCAAGGTGTTAGGACTTAATAGAGCTGGTTGGCTAATGTAGACACTTTCTCTAATGTTTCTTGCTCTATTCTTCCCTGCAGTGGGAGGCCTAGGGAGCATGCTAATAAGGCAAGCACTTTTTGTGGACACTGCCTATACTCTAATTTTTTCCCATTACTGCCCCCAAATACCTGACAAGAAGCACTTAAAAGAGACGAATTACCACTTTAAGAAGGGACACAGTAAGGGAGACCCAGTGGTAGAGCATAAGGCAGGTAGAAATACTGCATTCACACTCAAGGAGCAGAGAGAAAGGCCAGTCTCAGTTCACTTTCCCACTTTTATCCAATCTAGGATCCTCCAAACCTTTGGAATGGTGCAGCCCACATGCAGTGTAGATCTTCCCTCCTCACATACACCTTTCCGGAAGTGGTCTGATAGACCTGCCTTAGACATGTTTCCATTGTGATTTTGAAGCCAGTGACGTTGAGAGTGAAGATGAAAAATCATATGGCCTGATTTCACCCACTTGCTTCCAGAGGTACAGTTTGCAAGGAGCACTGTCCAGTGATCCAGAAGTCATCTTGCCACTGATGTTTTGATGCTAGTTTATCAAAGATGATGTAATAAAATAAACTCGTAATGTAGATTGGAATGATCTCTGCTCTTCCTATAGAAACATTGGCTTCAAGGAGCCTTTGTGATTACTGACTTATATTGTGCTAGCTTATACATGTATTTTATTTCTCTTTCATTGGCTTATAATTGGAATTCTCAATGACACAAATCACTTTAGTTATTTCCTACACCAGGCTAGCTCTCAACATGCACAAGTCAGACTGTGAGGATGTAGCTGGAGGCCCCCATCTTGCTCTTGGCAAGCTCAAGAGGCTCATTCTCAGTAATACATTCTCAGTATCACAGGAATGTCTCAGTAACCCTGTACTAAGGAGCAGGCAATCATAGACAAGGTAGAATCAAGAATTTTCAGTTTCCTTAGAGTATATCAGGTGGGAAGAGCAGGACACTGAGTACCAAATTCTATCACCTTCTCTTTCATTTATCCCTTTCTCAAGGAGTGGGACCATATGGATAGTCCAGCTCCTACATCCTAGCTCCAACAACATCGTCCATATTCTGTAATCAAAACCTCTTGGCCCAGAGTATGTCTCAACCAAGGGTATCAGACCCTGGTGCAATTCATATAGAAGGACTTCTGCTGTTCTTGTTTTAGGCAGTCTTTTAGGTTCCTGACCCTGCTACTCAGTGCCAACACGATCAGGGCTGTCTCCTACTCAGAGATTCGAGGAATTTCTCATACCTCCAAATAAGCTGAGTACCCATCCCAGAATGGCACTGGAGCTTCAAAGACATGGGGAAGTCAAGTTGCATGGTGAGGATGGTCATGGCAGTGTGAGACTGTAAGAATATAAGAGGGCTTAAGGACAGGGCCCCTGTGTTGCTGGCTTGTGCCAGAGCAATTTGTCTTTTCTGAGCTTGGTGCCTCTGGACCAGTTACATAACTGTCCCTGCCTGCGCAGAGGGTGTTCTAGGTGAGAGCTTGCATTAGGCAGTGATTAGACCAGGGCCTGGCCCTGATTAAATCCCTGAGAGGTGTTAGGTAGCTGCAATGGCAATTGCCTTCAAAAGACTCACTCTCTACTGCCATCAAATCCTAGTGGCTTAGAATAGAATCAAGAACTAACATCCAGATTAAATATCCCCCTTGAAGATGGACTCTGAGCTGCGCACTTCATATTTCATCAGCTTCCAGAGAAAGGGCAAAAGATTGGGCACCACAGTCACTTAGAAAAGCTTCTGAGAGGAGGTCAAGGCAAGGGGAACCCAGGAACTTGGGGATTTAGCAGGACAGTGGCTTCCAAGGCCATTCATCCCTGGGCTGCCATCTCATGACAGCATTTTGAAGGACACAATGAACTGGGTGTTCAAGCCCACCTTTGGAAGGACAGTCCTGCAAGGTTGTGATTACAGCACAGCCAATCTCTTCATTCCAAGACAGTGCCCGTATACCCAGGTGGTCACTTGCTAGCACTGTTTCCAGAGAGCTTGTTAAGAAGCCTGCCTGGAATGCTAACTAGGCTGTGTCCACATACAACCCAGCTTTCCAATCTAATTGGAGTTTGCTAACAATGTGCAGGCAGCTAGAGTCGCAGCTCAGACACCGCATCGATTTCAGCTCATCCCTGCATCCCGCCCACCTTGTGCCCACAGTCTGTTCCAGGATAATTAAACCCTTGTGTCCTTGAAGTAAGGCTCTTTCTGTTTCTTACCTCCTCTTTTGTTCTGAAGACTGACCCAAAGGCCAACCCAAGACAGCTATCTTGCATGATGAGGAGCTGGGGAAATGGCTAGTGGATACAGAACTTTCTTTACAAGCCTGAGAACCTGAGTTGGGATCCCCGGAACCATGTAAAATCTAGGAGCAGTAGCATACACATATAATGCTAGTACTTGGGGTGAGGCAGGGATTTGAGAATCCCTAGGGGCTTACTAGCCAGTAGCAGAAATGGTGAGGTCCAGGTGCAGTGAGAGACCTTGTCTCATAACACCAGGAGGAGCCTAGAAAGGATGTCACCTAGCATTAACCTCTGACCTCCTGCAGGGCTAGAGATGTAGTTCAGTTGGAGTGTTGACCCAGCATATAGGAGGTTCTGGGCTTGGTCCCCAACATCACATAAACCAAAGTAGTGGCACACAGGTCTATAATCTCAGCATTCCAGAAGTGAAGGCATTGGGTTGGAAATCTGAGATTATCCTTAGCCGAAGCCAGGTCATAGTCAATCTAGGCTACATGTCTCTTAAAACAAACATAAAGTTAAATCTTGCTCTTTCTTCTAGCTTTCTTTAAAAAGAGAAAAGAAAAGAAAACCGACCCCTAGAACAACACCAATTGTTTCTTAAGAAATCTGCCATATGCAATTTGGATTACCATATGCTAACAAAACATCGGGAATTATTAATATACAGTGCAATCTCCTAGGTCACTTTTTAAATCAGATTTATTTATTTTTATGTATATGTATGGATGTTTTGTCTGCACATATGCCTATGCACCATATGTATGCAGTGCCTCTGGAAACCAGAAGGGCATTGGATCCCCTGGAACTGAGCTACAAAGAAGCTGCTCGTGATGCTGAGAATTGAACCCAGGTCCTCTGAAAGAGCTTCCAGTACTCTTGACTAAAGTACCAGTCATGTACCAACCCTACAATTGTGAAGCCTCAAGTGTCTCAGACATCTCCAATGCCTAAGCATCATGATCAAAGGCAGTGATGCCCTACTAAGTACTTATAGCCCTGAAATGAAGAGGCTGTAACTGACCACCACTGGAGATCTGCAGGTAAGAGCACACAGGACAGGCCTAGACATAGCTCCTCTATCTGTCCCTTCTTTGTCCCCAATTGCTGGACTCATGGTCCTCCATTTTTCATCATGCTCACCAGCCACTCAATTTGTTTAAGCATTTCTGTATCCAGCCCATCCTGTCCATTTCTACTACCCATGGATCAGGATCTCGCCTCTCATAACTTCAGCTTTCAAGCTACCCTTTCTGTTCCAGACAGGAACTTTGACCTCCAGGCTGCAATAGCAGCTCGCTTGGTCTGTGTGTAGTGCAAAGCAGATTGATTGCCTGTCACCCACAATTTCTAAGGCTATCAATAGTTCCCTTGTCCCATAAGAGTACAGGATCTCAGAACTGCTTCCCGTTCCCCAACCCCATCCTGTCCTTCCTGGGTCTGCACCAATTCTTCAGCTGTACTTATGGCTAAGAGTTGTCAGCTTCACCTCTAAGCCACAGTGCTGTACTCACAGCTTTCATCTTTATTCCTTCCTCTACTGGAAACATCCACTTCCCTTCAAAACCCAGCTTGCTGTGGCTCAGCCAGCATCTATCTCTCTAATCCTTGCTCAGCTCTGCCATTCCCTATACCTCCAGTAGGCTCTACAGCACCTACCTCCTATACCTGATCACAATGTGTCTCTACCCAGCTGGCCCAGTCATCACCTTCAATACCTCATTTACTGTACTCACCCTAGCTCCTCTCTAATCTTGCTCCATCTCTGGGGTCAGCCTTAGGTTACCGGCAATGCTTTACTCTCTTCTGTAGCTGCCTGCGGCCACAGACAAACTGGATTCACCTGAAAGGGGAGCTGGAAATGAAAAAAGGATAAAGAGGCAAGAGAAGCATGAAGCCAAGACAAACTTTTCTGATCAAGGCTTAAAGTTTAATATTCAGTGCTTCTATTTAAAGGGAAAGCCCCACCCAACCCATCCTTTGTTTCAGCCAGAGAACCCATCCTTTGTTTCAGCCAGATTATGTCTCAAGGCAAGCTCAGCGGGCAGTCTATTCTTCTAAATTCCTGTAGGAAGTTGTACCTGAAGCCAAGGTGGATAACTCCACCTAGGTCCTATTACTAGGTCTATTGTGGTAAACAAGGTCTTTCTGGCCTGCTCAAGGCTAGGGGAGGGTACACTTTTCCCTTTCCCTTCTGCAACACCGATCACACTCAGGCTCCAGGAAGGGTAAGTCCATCATAAATAAATTTTGTCTGTTCAAAAGATGCATAGAAGTCTTAATCCCCAGTGCCTGTAAATGTGACCTTATTTGGAAGGATGGAGCCTTGAAGATAGAATTAGGTCAAGATGAGTTCATGGGATGGATCCTAATCCAGTTCAACTCACATCTGTATAAGAATCTTTTCAAGCACCACAGGCCACTAAAGATCCCACCTCTGAGGAGCATCTGGGGGGGGGGGGCTTCTTTGCAAGTCTTTCCCCTTCCTACTTTCTGTGATTGCTTCAAGTATGTGTTAAATTGCTCCTTCTATGGTGTTGAACCAATCTATACAAACCACTGTTCAGTTTAACCTGAAGAATCAAAAAGTCCACTGCATAAAAGAAAGGCTTACCCAAGTGAAGACATAGCCTCCTGAATGATCTCTGAGGTTCCTACCTCATCAGAACTACCGTCAGTAAAGTCATCCTTCTGGCTGAGATGTGCTCTTTGGTATCATCGATTCCCCAGACCTGTCTCTTGTACCAGCCTTTCTCATTCATCAATTCAACAAGCACCTATTAAGGGAATGTTGTCTTCTGGATATTGTCCTAGCTGCTACCACTCTGGGATATATAGCCAGGGACAACACAGTCAACAGCCACAGCCTTCTTGGATCTTACACAATAAACATGCCAGTAATATAGAAACTATGTCATTACTTTATATAACTAGTATGTACCTTGTCATATACAGTACAAATTCCACAGGCAAAACTAATCAGAAAGAAGAGCCGGGAAGTTATCTCAAAGTCAGTTCTGTATAATTGGGGCTTTAGCAGCTTTTTCTGCAGTGACAACCAATCACTGCATCCCAGTGACTTAATGACAACCAATTCTCCCTTGAACACAGGTCTCCAGGCAGGTTGCAATTCTAGGTTGTTTTAAGCTTAGCTGGGTTCTTCTGATCCTCTGGAGTCAGAGTCCAAAGGGGTGAAGCCTCTAAGATGGAATTGCCACCCAGAACTGACATCATGCACTTGAGTGGCATCTTGCCATGAGTGAGACCTGAACAGTGACTCATGAGTGTGACTGAACAGCACAGGACAGTAGGACAGTACTCCTACTTAGGACATGGAAGACCTGAGTCTCCAGGCTCCCTCTGAATCTCTCTCTGAAGGAAGCTAGCTGCATGGGGGTCTGCCCCAATGTTCTAGTCCCAAGGTCAGTGAGGGCCTGCATGTCTGCCTCAGAATGGCAGGAATCTAAGGCCGTTCTAAGCAAGAAGGAAGAAGCTGAGTGCACAGAACAGGGGTAGAGGGAGAGACAGCACTCGGGAGGAGGTATTCTGAAGGACAGGATACAATCCATATTTCCTGAATATTCCAGAAGGTGCAGTTTTGTTTCTTTAAAAAAAAAAAGTGAAATACCAAGCAAACAGGAGGATTGTTTTGTTTTATTTTAAGCTTACCCACCAAGGAAACCCTATCATTTTGAGTTTGCTGGTTATTTTTTACTGATTTAGAACCTTTGGTTTTGTTTTGTCTGTAGCTTTATTTATTTTTCTTTCCTTTGACACTAGAAAGACAGTATTTACTACTTTCTCCAACTATCTAAGCTTCTATCTAAGACTGTTTGGAGGTCCCTTTGAAACAAATCTTTATGCATACTTATTCCCTGTGCCAACTGGAGTGAAAGGAAGTCAGGCTGTGAGAAGGACCAGGCTGCCAGCGGTTTGGACTAACTAGCTTGGAGGTATAAGGATATGTCAGAAGCCTTGAAAGGATGCTAGGATGATCCTTTCAAAAAAGAGCTTTTATTGCATTCAGCTCTTCTCTTCGCCTGTCTGCGTAGACTTTGGCAAGACCCTCCACTTCTGTAATTAAGTTTTCTTACCTTGAAAATAAAGTTTGCATCTCAAAGGCATGAGAAACTTGGAAAATTTGTTACATGGCAGAAACAAGAGATAAGCTCAATTCACCTGTGTCGTTGTGTTTAAATACAAGGTAAATGAAACTTCTTCCCAAAGTAGGTCTTGTTTATGGGTTATATCTTGCTGTTATTATCAGTCTATAAAAATGATTGCTTTCTACTTCCCAAGGGACACAGCAGAGCAGAGAACAATGACAGTTTTCAATCTTGAAGGAAAAAATAAGCCTTGACTCCTGAGAAATTTAACAGTGGCTTCCTAGAAACTTTCATGTCCCCAGGTCATGCCTTACCTTGTTCACCCCACTTTTCTTTGCCCTCTTCCCTTTGAGACAGGGTTTCTCTGTGTAGTACTGGCTGTTTTGGAACTAACTCTGTACATCAGGCTGGCCTCAAACTCAGAGATCCACCTGCCTCTGCCTCCTGCATGCTGGGATCAAAGGCATGCATCCTCATCCGAGCTTACTTTGCCCTCCTCTTATTTTCTCCTTCTACCTCGCTATCAGCTGTAGTGTTGTATGTAGTTTTTGCTTCTCCAGGAGAACCATGCTACCAGCCCCCACCCAGATTCCCTTGGATTCATGGATAAACAACAACAACACACACCAGTTAATCTTAAAATGCCTTTGCTAACTCAATGACTGGGCACTCCTAAACCTCCCCCAGGCATAATCAGATAGAGTGGCCACTGGCCACTCCAGCTGAAAACTCACGTGGCTGGTTGGCTTTATCTTCTGCCACTATTGCCTCCTTGTTCTTCCCCAGTCCTCTCGATTCATCCTGAGTTTCTCCCATGTAAGTGTCCTGCCCTGTCCTCAGTCATTGGTCTCTGGTATTTTATTGATCGATAAAGAACCAACTGGGGAACAGGACCTTAGCATCAGAACCACTCCCTACACTGTAGCATCTTCAAGTTCCACTACTCACCTAAGCTGGCAGCTGACACCACAATGGTGGGTGGTTCATAAACCTGTGGCCCCATCCTGCCATGGGCCTTCTTTCATGGATGGTCTTTGCCCCACTGAAATTCTATCAGCTAAACTGGCAAATGAGGATGCTTCTTGCTCTAGACCTCTTCCTTCTGGCTTTCTTTAGTAAGGCATCATCATATCAGCACTAGAATGGATCAGAAGCTATCCTTACCTTTATGTCCTTTTTCTATCACAGTATCCCTTATTGAATCACATTTATCCCATGCTATTGTAGTTTGAATGTGAACTGGTCCTCGTAGGTTCATGAGTTGGAATGGTTGGTCCTCAGTGAATGGCACTATTTGGGGGAGGTTGTGAAACTTTTAGGAAGCAGGGCCTCACTGCAGAGAGTAGATTAGGAACAATGTACCTTAAGGCTGACATTCCTACCCTATTTCTACTTCTTAGTCTCCCAAGATGTGAACAAGCAGCCTCACACTTTTGCAGCCACAGTGTCACTGTTCCTGCTGCCATGGTGACCTATACCCCTAGACTGTAAGAAAAACTTAATCCTTTCTCCCTGCTTCTTGTCAGATATTGATTATAAAAATAATGAAAAAATTAACTAATACAGTTATCTTTTCCTTCTATATCCTTTTATTGAACAATCTGAGCCAACACAGAGATGCATCACTCGAGAGTGCAGCCTGCCCCTTGGGAATCTTTTCTTCCCTTACAGGAGAGAAGAAACGCATGTCTATATGCCCCAGAGGACTTCCCTGGGCAGACCAAGCTTCCTCAGCTCTGCAATGAGCCCAGGAGTCTGAGAGGCTTACAAATATCCCCAAGAACTGCTGCAATTAAGTAGTTTGGGAAAGGCTAGTAATAAATGACTTCCTATAGCCAGATGTGGTCACTGCTAGTTTGGCTGGAATGCAGTGACCTTGAATCATGAATTGTTCTTTGCTTCTCTTATGTTCTACAAACAGAGTAGATTTTATTATACAGGCTGTAGGACTCACACAGCCGAAGGTAGCTACAATGTGTTCTTATTCATAAAATGTCTAAGAAATCTTGCTAAGAGAATGTTGTTTTCAATCGTAGCATTGGGATAACCTGAGGGGACTCTGAAGACTCCCCAGTCCATAAAAAGTTCTGTTAAATGAAGTCCTAATCTCTGAAGCTAGTAGAGTCCTGGTGTTAGACTCTAACATGTTTTTGAGCCCAGGCTGTTGCAGGGTGAAGCCAAGCTTGGAAACTAGAAGACTGAATATGCACATGGATGATGGGCAAGCCACATGGAACCATATCACTCGGAACTTTCTTCCCACAGGAACACTTTTGCTGTAACCTCTATAGGAAAGCCAGATGAAGAGCCTGGAAGCAATCATCTCTCACAGCTGGGGCTTGATAGATGGCTGCCAGCTCTCTTCCTGTGTGCCTCAATTTCCTGCTCAGCTCTAACTAGAAAAGTTAAATGTGGCTGCCAAACCAATAGCGTAGGATACCCACTGCTGGTCAGCTGCCTACTGCTTCCCCATGCTGACAGCTTCCAGAGTACCCCTGGAGCAAGTCTCCTATACAAGTCTCTTGCCTGCCAAATACATGTCATGGTTGCTAGACCATCCTCATTATGGAATGCTTTTCTATAAACAGCCTCACCCCTCTCCCATGAATGGGTTTTGTTCATTTCTGCAGAACCATTGCTGCACAGAAGGGATGCTAGCTCCTTACTGGAGGGACCACACTGCGTTAGAGGAACACTTGCTTCTGACAGTCAGACCAGGGTGATCAGAAGCAATGGCTTAACAATGAATCTTGAATGGAAGCTTAGGAATTAATGGGGAGATCAACACACCACCCATTCCCTATGCTCAGTAAGAGGAGGGGCTAAAGCCCTGGGTGTACACTGCACACAAAACCCACCATGCTTTGTATCTTCATCCTTGCGCAGAGAAAGAAGGTAAGGACAGAGAGGAGGCTGTCTGGGGGCTGCCACCTGCCAGGCCGATCTGCCACCTGGCAATAAGAGGAGGATTGGGAGCTGGAAGCTCAGGGAGGTGAAGAGAAGTAATCTCAGGACTGAAAATGAAAACCAGGCTTGTGTCTGATGTGTCACAAAGCAGTGGGTGGCAGCTGCCAGCATCTCTTGGCCAACTTCATTTTCATTTCAAGGTGATGATGCCGCAGGCACTGAGTCACTCACTGTCTTGGATTTTCATATAGAC
The DNA here is from genome assembly GCA_021653895.1 of Mastomys natalensis. Classification (NCBI taxonomy): domain Eukaryota; kingdom Metazoa; phylum Chordata; class Mammalia; order Rodentia; family Muridae; genus Mastomys; species Mastomys natalensis. The sequence continues at coordinate 333,395 of JAJTUV010000166.1, read as the reverse complement.
GGCACAGCTTCCAGATTGACTGCATCTCTATATGGAGCTGGGGGTGAAGGAAATAGAAGGAAAGACTTCCAATAAACAGCTGGAGTAAGCACCCACAAATAGGTACAGAATCTCAATTACAGGCCATTGTCTTGTCCCTGTTCCCCAACTTGCACTTCAAGTACCCTCAGCCCTCTCTGCTCCTTTGTGCCTTAGGATCTGCATTTCCCTTAAACCAGCTCTAGAGAGATTGATTAACAATGCCACAATCTTCAAAAGCTTACAGAATGTTTTAAGTGATGATTGGGTTTACCCAGAGGGTATCCGCATGTTAACAAGGGTGAAAGACAATGCCTCCAACCACAGAAAAGAATTTCAAGCAGCTTTAGCCCAGCTCTTGTGGGACAAGAAGGTGGTTCATTGTGTTCTATTCTCCAGTTCTCAGATCACATCAATTATTCACCCACGCCTCGCCAACCACCAGGAGGGCCACGGACCCAGGAGGGCCAGCAACCAGCCATTATTGACTGTGCTCTGTGTGCAGCTTGGTGTTAAGCTTTTAAACACATATGATTAGTAAGGTTTATCTTATTCAGACCCTGCAACAGCCCCCTGAGGCAGACATTAAGGAACCCTGATTTTCAGATGGAGATACTTTGGTGGCCAAGTGACTTGCAGAAGTCATAGGCAGGAACAGATTTGGAGCTGGGAGCCAGATCTGGCTGGCTCTGAGTTCACTCTGTCTTCCTTTTTGGTATCTGCAAACACAAGTGTCACATCAGTTGCTACCAAAACTACAAATCTAGGTAGGGGCTCCATCTGGGGCTTCTTATTCAGGCCTGGGAGTGAGGACCACAACCCACTTGTCACTATTATGTTACTTATGTCCAGTACCACAAACCATTTGGTTGTGTGGAGGGGGGCAGGGGTTTAGTGAAGATACACACTGAAGAGGACTCTCAACATTGTGATCTTGTGAGCTTTCTTATAGCAAGTCACTTTTTTTTTACAGTGGAAGCTACCAGAAACTCTAAAGCTGAGTTGGAAGGAGGGGGGTCAGGTGTTCACACAGCACTGAGAATAGGAGCTTCTCTGTATTGTTGGGAATCTCTTCTACTTAACTTCCAAGTCTTCCATGTTCCTATACCTTCCCTGAGCTCCTAGCAAAATGGAGGGGTCCCTTTCTCAGAAGGGATTCCTCTTTTCTACCTTATCTGGGGAGCTCCAAACCCCACAGTCTACTCAATCAAGGAGTGTCACATAATCCTCGGAGAAATTACAGGTTCAACTTCCTGGAACTCCTTTCCATGCAAATGAGCTATCCCCAAAACCTTAAAACTCAGCCAATGAAACTTCACTCTAAGAAGAACTTATTCCCACTTTCCAAGGTTTATATAGTCCTTGTTCACCCTGAATAAAGGGACAATCTGTTTCATTGACTATCATCTAAGAGCACTGTTTTTAAAGGAGCTCTAACACTGAAATCTTCCGAGGAGACCTCCTTTGCCCACCATTCACTGCCAGACCAGGATCCTAATGACTCCAGACTTCACTTTATCCTTTCCCATCTGATGTGCATCAGGGTCCAGATACTCCAAGGACCATGGAACTTGGCTCTGCCCCATCCTTCCCTCTTAGGATGCACCTTCCCTGGACACCCCAAGGGAAGAAGCAAAACAAAAACTGAAACCATAGTATATATTTAGGAATATGATCCAAGTAAGGCCAAGACCGATCACTAGAAGGATGTAAGAATAGATAGGTAGATGGGACCCTGATGCCAATATTACATGCTATGCAAAGAAGCTAGGTGTTACATTTGCTATGCTTTAGGAAGTCTGTTTCTACCTGCAGGAAAGATGCCTCAGGAGATAGTTCAACCTCTTGCAGCCATGCAGCAAATGATATGGACCTTATTATCTAAATCTGAAAAAATTCCATGTGAAGGTAATGATACTTCATGGAGTAAGAAAAAAGTTCTTGAAATTAAGAGAAATTAAACATTTAAAATGCTCAGCACAAACTTGGTCAATAATAGCTGCTCCCTAAATCTTATTAGGCATATTATTTTCATTCTATTCCCAGAGATCTTTGGGATTGGAATTGTGTTGACAAATTGGATGATAAGTATGGAGGACCTTGAGGCTGTTTGTAGAGACCAAGTACAAGAAGGAGGTTTGAAACAAAAGATGAAAGGCAGCTTGGGAGGCAGATACCTAAAAGATAGGGAGACAAGACATTCAGCAGGCAATCCAGAGAGCTTCAGAAGAGAAAAAGGAGTGAAGAAGAAACTCAGGTTGCAGCTATTTTAAAGATGGAAAGGCTAGAGAGGAACAACCTGGACTAGGGCATGGAAAGGTTGCCAGGAAGATTGTAGGGGCACAGGTAACAGCAGTAGTTAGAGGTCAGAGGTCACAGCACCCATGTTGGACAAAGAGGGGCTGGAGAGTAGGGGCAGTGAATAGAAGTCTCAAGGAAAAAAACAGTTAAGGCAGAGACTAAGAACAGGGAGCTGGTAAGTAAGAGTGGAGGAAAATGTGAGAATGAGTGGAGATAGATAGCTGGAGAGAGAGACAGAGAGAGACAGAGAAAGACACAAAGACTGGGTATATGGATGCATAGATGGTGCCTGGATGGATAGATAAACTGAGGGCTATAGACATCTATATCTTAGTCCAAGCTGTCATCTCTCTAAGCTCTTCCTCGCATTATCCTACTTACCCACATCAAATAGTCCTCTATTTTATAAATAAATATATGTGCAAATCTATGGAGTTGGTGATTTGAAAGTCTTGCTCCTCTTTGATGCTGCCACATGCTGCTTCCTTGTTTTCTCACCAACTGTGATTAATGTGAACTTGCTACAGATCCTGGATGCAAATTTTTTTGTCATTTTGTTGATCTAAATGGTCTGTTTAGTATGAAATCATTTTTGTTACTATGGTGTTCATTTATATCTATCTATGAGCATAGCTATAATCTTTCTTTATTATTGTATTGGTCACTGGGGTTTAGCATTAGTGAATTATTGTCATATATTTTGGTCATTTTTTCCCCATTGAATCTTGGCCTTTAACACATTAGTCTGAAGGAGGCATTAATACATTCCAGGGACTAACATTACAAATATCTCCTCCCAATGACTGGGACTGGCTTTTTAATACTTATATATTCATAGGCTATCATGGTAAATAGATATCTTTTAAGTTTAATTTAGTCATGTATGTTAATCTTTCCCTTCATTTAAAAAATACGTGTGCACGTGCACATGAATATGTGTGTGTGAGCATGTGTATGTGGGAATGTGTGTGTGTGTGTGTGTGTGTGTGTGTTCGTGGACACATGGGTCCCCCCAGAAGCCAGAAGAGGGCATCTTTTCCCCAAGAACTGGAGTTAGAGTGAGTTATGATCCACATGGATACTCTGAAACAGCAATACATGCTCCTAACCACTGAGCCTTTTCTCCAACCCTTCATAAGGATGAAATTTATTTTCTAGGTCCTTTCTGCCCTTGAACATCTACCAACTCACTGCATACACAGAGTCATGATTGTGTGTTTTCTGTGTGTCTTTTAGGTTCACTATATATGATTTTCTCAGCTTATTTTCAAATACCTATAATTTTCTCTCTTCCTTTGTAATTCTTATCTCTTAATTCTGCTCACTTTACTGTTGTTATTAATAGGAATTTCAACAACATGCTAAATGCATACACCTGCATATTTAGTCATATTTCCAATGTAGTGTGTATGCTTTTCAGAAATTCAACAGTGCTTATTCTAGTGTTCTAAAATGAACACTACCTTTTTAATATTTCTCTAAGAACGTCTGTTTTAAATATGTTATTTTAGTCAGGTCAAAGGGTATAGCCATATCTGTGTCTCTTTGACAAATTAACTTAATGAATATTACAGTGTTAACCCACCCTTGCGTTATTGAATAAGGCATTTCCATTTGAAATTTATTTTAAAATGAAAGGCAGTCACATTATTATTAAACAGGCTTTATCAATAGCCGTTCTATATCTAGTCATCTCCTCCCCTTTAAACACATTTCATTGTCTCTATCAATCTTAGATCATATCTTTTGCATCAATCTCAAGTGTCTTCAAGACATGATTCCGAAATTACATCTCTAAATACTCTCCTCACCTTCGATGATCTTGGTCTTAGATTATTGCATGTAGCCTGTCCACAAAGCCCATATCATTGCCTTTAAATTGCACTGTTTTAATATAACTTGGTATGTTTGTTTGTTTTCCTCTTGTGTGTGTGTGTGTGTGTGTGTTGTGTGTGTGTGTGTGTGTGTGTGTGTGTACAGGGAGCTGGTAGGTGAGAGTGTCTACAATCAGTTCTTCAGCCTCAAGACACTCTCATCCACACCCATACATAGGCCTCATAAACAGTTATGCAGAGAGGTGCTGTAAAATTCCTAGTGCTTTATGGCACTCACTTATTCATAATATATCAACTGGCAGAGCACAATGGACTGTGGGTGCTTGCAGACTCTGCTATATTCTTTGAATTGTTTTAAAAAGTACTATTCTAGCATTTCTCTGAACACCTCCCATACCCATGAGATGAAGAACACAGTCCAAGGTCAAGTATCTCTCTTAAATCCCCATCAAACTCATCTTTCTTTAACTGTTATAAGCCTTAGATTTTGCAATACTTTCTTCCAGGTTGTCATTTCTTTCATTGTCCTAGAGCCCATGGCCCCTGCCAGGACTCATATTATTGTTCATCACCTCAGGTCACACTCACAGGAACCCTTTTAGCTGCACTTCTGCACAAAGCACTCATTACCCAAGGCTTTAGTCGCAGGTATGTGTCTCTTAATGCATGAATCTCTTAGAGGCATCGCCTTTATTCTTCACTCATGTGGCTTCTCAGACAGCACTGCCTGAGACATGATATGTAGAATGTAAGCATTTTCCAAAGAAGAAAACCAAAAATGATTTTTAAAAGGGGGGGGCAGTGTACTCTTATTCTAGATAGTCTTAATGCAGGTAGAACAATATTCCTCATGTACAGGCAGAGCATCCCGGGCTAACTTGGTTCGAGGAGACAAGACAAGAAGAAAGCCAATTTCTATGGGAAGAAAATAGAAGATTCAATGCCTCTCCTTAACCTGCCAGGTTACTAGCTGCCTCTCTGTGATTGAAAGGAGATGGAAGCTACCCCCAAGAAATAGCAGGAAACTGGGGTGTCTCTATGGAGTCAATCATTCTTTTTATCCAAATGGAAGGAAACCTGGCACCAGACATTCAATCAACCCCCAGAGAAAGTACAAGCTCATTTTTTTTTTTTTGCTAGTGCTGACCCCTAATCAACCTCAGCTGGATTAACACCCTCTCAACTGACCTCTAGCAATCTCCTGAGCCACAAGAGTAGGTGGAATATGTCTCTGAGCCACAGCTATTAGAGGAAAAGTATTTGCCTCAAGTACAACAGGCCATGAGTCAGGAAATCACTTTACTGGGTGAGAGAAAAGAGAGAGAATTGAGCCTCTCAGGATGACAAAACATGAAGAGCCAGGCACCAGGAAAGAAAAGCAGCCATGGTGTGCACTCCAGACACATAGGTGAAATTAGACATCTTCCTGTCACATGTTTAGACCTCAGAAATAGATGCTGTTTTTGAAGAAATGCGAACTCTGTAGATGAAGCACAGTCAGAGAGGAAGCTGACAGAAGAGGTGAGTGGAATCACGGAGCAATGGGCCTTTCACCGAGCTTAGGGAAGTAAACAGAGGGATCAACAGGACATGATGAAGTAGCAAGAAATCATTATGATCCTGGCCCTGGGCGTATGGTGAAGAAGTGAAGAAGCCAGTGCTTCAATCCAGCAAACCAGGAGAAAACACTCAACTTCTAGGCACAGGCATAGGCAGTGTTACTGTGTGATAGGACCGCTCTAGTCCCAGAAATACTACCAAGGATTGAAAGTGTCACTGCATCCAATTAAACAGCTTCTGCCCAGCAAAAGGAACAGATAAAGAGACTTGTACATGGGTATTGGCAACTCTGGAATCCCTAGGTTCTTATGTTCTTGAACAAAGATTTGAACCATGTCATAGTTAAGGTTTTACTCCTGTGAACAGATACCATGACCAAGGCAACTCAAAGGCAACATTTAATTGGGGCTGGCATACAGGTTCAGAGGTTCAGTCAAAGTGGGAGCATGGCAGCATTCAGGTAGGCATGCTGCAGGCAGAGCTCAGAGCTCTTCATCTTCATCAGAAGACTGCTAGAAGACTGGCATCCAGGCAGCTAGGATGAGGGTTTTAAAGCTCAAAACCACAGTGGCACACCTACTCCAACAAGGCCACACCAACTCTAACAAGGCCACACCTACACCAACAAGGTCACACCTCCAAATAGTGTCACTGCCTGGGCTAGGCCTACTCAAACCATCACAGACCAACTCATATGGGTAGTCAGAGGAGAGTTTATTCAAGGAAAGTAACTAAGGAAGGGCTAGACTTTCCATGAGAAATGCTGCCCAAAGAACTGAGACTTTTTTGTCCCAATACCATGGACTTTTAGGTCATTCACATGATGGGAAGTTTTCCTATGCATGCTCTGTTATAGTTTCAGGTCAGCTTTAGTAGGGAGGTGTTTCCAATCTTTTTCTCTGTCATTTAGTCTCCTTCATAGGCTAATCTTGACACCTCCGGAACCTGTCCTTCTGTCTTATCCTCCTTCCTCAAAACAGCCTTCAAGATGGAGAAAATCTTAGCCAGATATTCATCCTTCAATGCAAATTCACAACTCTTACCTCAAGGGGAGAAAAGGTAGGTTTCTTTCTGTAGCCAAATATGAGTGACTATGGTCCTTGAACACAAATTTCTGCATCCCAGTACGGTAACCATTGGATAAAGTTATTTTTTTTATAGCAACAGAACAAACAAAGTCATAATCAACATCTTTTCAAATACATCAGTGAAAACATTAAGTAGGCTGTCATTGCAGAGCAGAGAAATCTCAACTCTGGGTAAGCCTCGGATGCTGTCTGATGACACTCTCAGCCTTTTGATTGGTGCAAACTAGGGTGTTATTAATACACCCTAAAAGGGTTTTTTAAAATTATTTTTTAGTTGTAGGATGTTAGTACTAACATTGAAGTAGATAAGGAATCGTTATCTAGTGTGCTAATCACAGCCTAGCAGTAAATGGCAATTAGGCTTTGAACCCACAACACCCCAATTTCTCCACAATCATTAGAGTTCTAATCAGTCAAAGGCCTTGCGGAAAGGTGCATTTGAAGGTACAGGTGTTTTCTGTGAACTTTGGTTCACACCTCAAACAGGAGATGAATATTTAGAATTTAATGATTCTAAAGAACAAACATCCAAAATGTAATAATCTAGTCCATAAAACGGAAAATGAATACTTTTCAAAAGAACTACAAATGGCCACTGGACACACGCACAAAATTTCAACATTCACAGTCACCAAGGAAATGCTAGTCACACTGACACCCCTTCTCATTCGGGTAAGAATGGCTGTTATCAAGAAAACAAAACATTTCCAGGCCTATGCTCCTATAATCTTGCACTCATATATGCCTATATTCCTATATGACAAGGCAGGGGAACCAGAAGTGTTAAACCTGCTCGGGCTACAGAGCAAGTTCAAGTTCAGTCTGGACAACTTAGTGAGACCCTTACTCAAACTAAAAATATATGATGAGCTGTGACTATAGCTCAATGATAGGATTTATGATAATAGAATGCTAGTATGGGTCAGGCCCTGGCTTCAGTCCCTAACGCCACAGAGAGGAGTGGGGGAGTGAGTGAGGGACAAGGAAAGAAAAGGAGACAGAAGAAGAAGGTAGTAAGCTGTGAGATTGGGGTTGGGAAAAGGAGCCTTGCTATACTGACAGTGAGAGTGTTAATTAGTCCAGCTAATTCTGGAAACTTGGGTTCATAACCCACCATCTTAGTTCCTTTGTGTTCCAAAACGAAATTGGGAAACAGAAATTGGTTAAGGAAAATGGAATCATTAACCCTTTGTTGAAACCTGGAGAGACAGAACCCATTTCCTTTCATCGCCACTATGCCTGCGGTGGTCCAGAATTTTGTGAAAAACATGAGATAATACCACGAAGACATGTACATTTGGCTAAGTCAGTTTAAGTAGCCCCTTCCTGGTGGTAAAGTGAATGGTTTCCAGTTTGCTCCAAGGTCTCTTTTTTATTATTACAGAGAAAGTTACACAATCAGATGCAGGCCTGAAGAAATTAGGGAGGAGGATTGTTCTGACTCTAAAATTCCACATTTTTAAAGCATAAAAGAGAGTCTTTATAGGACCCTGGATACATGGCCCTCAATGTTCTCACTCACTGTAGCTGGCAAGATTCTTTGTCCCAAGGTCCATCACTTGATAGGTGTGGGGTGGGAGTCTTTTGTATCTTTTCTCTAGAGTCAGCTTCAAGTCCTGACTCCTAGTGACCTATTAGACAGATTAATTTTGAAAAAAAAAAACAAAAACATAATAGTATTTCAGCCAAAAGAAAGGCAGGATTACCTCTCTTCAGAGATTGGAGTATTTTCTCTCCAATAGCCCATTCTCTCATCACGGGATACTGTTTGCACAACCATGATGGAAACCAACAAACTGAAATTAGGACTTCCATGGGCTCCAGATGCATATTCACACTTACTGGGGCACTATTGACAATCGCCAAGTACGGAACTAGTGTGTCTGCCCACCAGCAAACAAATAGATAAAGAGAATGTGGTACATATACAGGTGGACTTCTAGGCAGCTGTAAAGAAGAATGGAATTATGTCATTTGCAGGAAAAATGGATGAACTTTAGATTATAACATTAAGTGCAATAAGCCAGCCTTGGAAAAATATTTTTTTTATTTTTATAAATGTTTTCTCTCATATGGGAATTTAGTGAAGGAAAAGAGTATGAACATCAAAGGTGGGGCTATTAGGGATGTGGTAGGGAATTAGAGGAAGAAAAGAAGGAAGGGATGGAGGATAAGAGAGGCTAATGGAGTATCAAAGTATGCTACATGCATGTTTGGAAATGACGTAATGAAACATATTACTTAGTATAATAAATATGTACTGACTTATTAAGAATAGTGACAATATGGGGAAGATCTGCCAGAAGAACCTTTGGCTTCCATAGAGCACAGCTGCTGTCTAATGGCACAGAAGGCACAGAACATTGGTGACAAATGCCCTATCTCCTGTACTCCTCTCTGCTCTCCCAGGAAGTCCTTTTTTTTGGGGGGTCTGAGCGCCACTGAAAGTGTTAATCAGGGGGACATGGGGATCTGTTTTGAAGTTCTCAGCTTAGATAAAAGAATTTAAAGTCAGACTGATAAGTCTAAGGAGAATTTTATTAGTGTTTGATAGAAAAACAAAAAGAAGGCAGATAAGTTGTAAATCTCAGCAGTTCCCAGAAAAGGGAAGATGAAGTAGAAGAGAAAAAGAGTTTTGCAATAGGTCAGCAAGCAGCAGCATGACAGAAAGGTGGCAGGCTTCACAAACTGAGTAAGAAGGCCCAGAGACTCCGGGAAGTAGGTACAGACTTTGGCCAGTATAGAAACAGGAAACAAGGTATGTTTCTCCGAATAGGATGCAGTGGGCAGGCTCTGCAAGCTACTGCAGAGGGAGAAACACTACATCATCTCATTAAAGGGGTAATTAATCCTCCCCCTCTCCTTAACATGCTCTTCACTGATCAGCTTTCCTTGGCACTGGACCCCAGCTGCATTTACTCTGAATAGGAGAAGACAATAGTATATAATTTTTTGAGTATCTTAGAATATCAGGTCTCTGCTCAGGCCAGACACAGAACTGTATTCTTTTGACCAGGAGAAAGTAGTGTTGTCTTTGCAAGCCTCAACAAAGCCCAGAGACCTCTACCCTTTCACACAGAAATCTACTTCCCAAGGAGGTGCTTCTCTGTACAGCACTACCAGGGAGACAGGAGGTGAAGACTAAAGTCTATAAGGAAGAGGTCAATCCCCAGTGGTCTCCAGGCCTCCTAATATCTGTTCAGTTCCCTAACAGGAGGAGATAAAAGAACCAACTTGCAGAGTTTAATCTACTGAAGCTAGAGGCTAACTAGAAAAGTAGAGAGGTAAAAATAGATCACGTACCTGTAAGACTGAACTTAACATCCTGAGCACATGTCAACCACTCTTTGAAGTTATCATTATTCACCTTCCCCCATTTATACAGAGATTAATCTAAATTTCAGAAATGCCATTTATCCAAAAGAAAGCAAGACAGAGAAATTCCAGGAAACTGATTTTTTAAAAGTAACTTCTCCAATAACCCCTGTCATATGAGAATGCACATCCCATGATGAGAGAATGGGCTGTTAAGAGAGAAAAGATTCCGAATTCTGAAGAGAGAGTCATTTAGAAGGACATTTCTTAACTATGGTGTTGTCTGGTGTGTGTCTCTGTGAGCTGAGAGATGTGTCATGGTAATTTGAGGTTAATAACCATTAAATACCTAATACACTTTTGAATGATGATCTTCATAAATAACTCCGAGAAAATCCAAGGTTACCTTTAGACAGCGTCTCCTCCTTTCACCATGATTTGTCTTCTTAAAGTTAAGCTTATACCACCCATTCCCTGGACTCTATGCTCCAGAGGCTAACTTGCCCTAAGAATCTCGAGAAGGGAGACCCATTGCAGATTTGTGCACCATCTTCCATGGCCTCCTTTCCTATGTTCATGCCCTTCTCCAATGCGGCTTGTTGCTCATCCAGCAGGCAGTATTACCTGTTCACATCTCTTCTCCCCATCCTCCAGATTGAGAGTTGGCTGCTGACTCATTCTGACTTCCAGGATGTACCAACAGAAGTTGTATGAGCTCTCAGATTAAGCTTGAAAAGGCTATGCAATGGCTGTATGGTCCAGGATCCCTGAATGTATTGGGCTTATTGGGGGGTCTGGGTTAGCTTTCTTAAGGATGAGTCATCAGGTAAAAAGAGACATCCAGGAGGAGCCAACGCCATCTGTTAGACAAGTGATTGGGGCCCTTTTAAGCCACTCTGTTCCAGATGAAATGTCAGATGTGTTGGACTGTAATGGCCCGTTCTGCTGCTCTGGTCCGCCGATCAGGGTCTAGCAAGAGTGGGGATGGAGGGACGAGAGACACTAAAAATGGAGACAAGACAGAGTTTGATCAAGTCTCATGTATTGAAAGGAAAATCCTGGGTATTTATACCCTTTACCATGTGCCTTGCCCTGGTGGGCAAGCTCAGCTGAAGGCACTACGTCATGCACCTAGCAGCGTGGAGACCACGTGCACCTAGCTGCTGGCGGCACTAAACAGCAAAACAAGATGTTTATCAGAGTGTGCTCAGCTGTTGAAAACAAGTTGTTGCAGGCTGTTGAAAACAAGTCTCTTGTCAAGGTATATGGCTCAAGATGGCTGTAAAGATGATAGCCACTTTCGGTTAAGAGTCGGCTCCCAACATTGGACCACATAAACCAAACTGGTAGAAGTCATCAGAACTTCCCTAAGGAGCCCATTCCAAATTGCTGGCCCTCTTAATTAAATTCAAAGGAACTGTTACAGTATTTCCAGTGATTTCAGAGTCCAGAGCACAGTTATACGTTTCTTCCAAGGTCAAGCCCAGGATACTTCTATGAACAGGCCTAATGTTCAGTGGATCATCAAGCTCTTGTGTCCATTGCAAAATGGAAAAACAGACAGAAAGACAGACAAAAATCTTCTCATCTGACTTAAAACTGGAAGATATGCTATTATCAGTCCATGTTATTACCAGAACTGCCCAGTCACTCAAGCCAAATAGCTCAAAAGAGCTGGTGTGTCTGATGGGCTTTGTAGCATATGTAGACCCTTAGCAGACACCAACAGAAGAATCCCAGCACAGATCTTGAAGAATTTCAAGAAAAACTACACCAAACTCTTTAGATGCTGTTGCTTCAGAAGCTTCTGTATTTCTACTAGCCAAACACAAAATGCTTAGTCATAATCCACCAAGTTACTAAATCACTCAGGTATCCCTACAGAACTTGATAGTTCTGATCTGCAAATGACAGAGATGGAACTAATCCATCATCACTGGAAACGAGATGCCAAAGACTGGGACAGAATGATCTGAGGCTGCATAAGCTGCTTTCCAGAGCCGGGTCTCACTCTCATGTTGCTTCTCTCTGTGTTTAGCACCCTTTTTCTCACACTTCCTATGCCCAGTCAACTGAGGACAAAAAAATATTCAATCTTATTAATAGAAGGTTCAGTTCAAGATTGGAACATATCCAAATTATCAGTAACTTTACCATATTCACAGTGAGATGATGAACTCCAAGGAGGGACATACCTGCAAGGCCAAATACATTAAACAATGTATTCTGGTTATTACATTATCATATATACATATATACACACATGTTATCAGATGCATAGACTTTCTGGTCTTTGACAGTAACTAAAAATTTGACAGGAAAGCAGGAACTTGAAAGTAAATGATTGGCAATTAAGTGTCGGGGAATTCTGGAGAAGAGAGAGGTATGGAAGAAGCTCTCAGAAGAGGCATGGCTGGGATAATATTTGTATCATGTGTAATTGTTTACCAAAGAGAAATATGGAAAGAGAAGCTTAATAATCAGAAATATGTCATCACTGATGCCCTAATAGTTATTCAACTTTTTCCACCTGCCTTCAACCAATGGGCTTGAGACAGAGGGCATGGTGGCAGGGGTGAAATTGTGTAAGGGCTCAGGGGCATGTTCTAAGAGCTACAGCTAGGTGTTCTGCCTGTACCACTTTGCAGATGGATGAGCAGGGTTTCTCAGATTGGTGAGTCAAGGGGTTTTTCTGTTTCCTTTTAATCCACCAACGAGAAGACAAGGACTAAGTCTGTGCATGAGTTCACTACCACACAGCCTTCCCAATCTCATGATGCTTCGAAGGCAGGAAAACAGGGCAGAGGAAGGTCTCTGGATGCATGTACCAAAGGTCTATGAATTAGCATATGAAAAGATCAAAGACAGAAAAGAAGACTGGAATATGTGCCCACATGTAGCAAGGCTAGTGTGTGTGTGTGTGTGTGTGTGTGTGTGTGTGTGTGTGTGTTGTCTTGTGTTAAGTGCTCAACACAAATCAGTGTGCAATGGCATCACATGTTCCCAGTTATCCTGCTTACCTTGTTTCTAGATCTCTCAGTTGCTAAACCAAACACACATCAGAACCTCCCAGAAACTTTTTTAAACCTCTGTGGCCAAAGCCATATTAGCTGTTCTGGAAGTTGCAGGGACAGGAATAGGAAGCCTATCTTCTCAAAGACACATATGGGAAGGTTGCAGCCTTCAATTAGTTCCATGACATGAGCTTGGATACTGCTGCAATAATACATTCCAGGGCCCTGGAGCCCACATGTCTCTCACTCTGGGCTGTGTCCAGTGTGACCCTCTGGAAGTCATCTCTGCAGGCAAGCTATTTTAAACTGCACCTCCCGGGCCTTGCCGGGACCTAACAGAATACATTGGATGCCCCTCTTTGTCTCCATCTCTAGGCTACCTAATCTAATTATCACAACAACCAGATGTGACTGGCTCCTGCTCAAAGCCATTTTAATGTCTCCAATGGTACTTCTCAGGATACAGGTCTTCATCTTTTTCCTCTCCTGTCTCTAGCAGGACACCTTGGCTCAGATGCCTGACCTGAGCCAATTAGCCATGAAGCATCCTTCTGCTGAAATAATCCTATTATGGGACCCTGAGTAGCAGCCATGGACTTTCACAATCAAATACAGGTCTACAAAGGAAAGGTAATTGGCCATCTTATCATTCTAAAGGTGAGGGAGGGCAGGCTCCTGGGATGGGATACTGCCTCTCTGAGACAGCCTTACTTCTGAGTCCTTTCAAGAGTCAGTGCCTGTCTTCCATGCATTTGAAGATGGAATGAATGTAGAATTACCTTTCTGTTATAGGATACTGCAAGCCAAGTTACAATCACAGTGATTTAGTTGGCTCATGATTGTGGAAGCTGGGAAGTCTAAGGAAACAGTGCTGGCATCTGCTCATCTATGAGAGTTTTACTGCTATATCACCCCATGGTGGAACCCAGAATGGCGAGAGAGCTTGTGGTTGAGCTGGAGAGATGGCTGAGCGGTTAAGAGCATCGGCTGCTCTTCCAGAGAACCTGGGTTTAAATCACAACACTCTCAGTAGCTCAGACTGGAACGTAACTCCAGTTCCTGGGGATCTGACACATTCTTCTGCCCTCCCTGGGTTAACAGGCATGCAAGGGTGCACAGACATACATGAAAACACTCATACACATAAAATTAAAATTAGAGAGAGCGAGTCTGTGCTTCAGAGATTAAGCCCCTAGCCTCAGGATCTTTATGTCTGGCATTAATCCTTTCCCACGCCTGAGGACTTCCCATCATGCTCCACCTCCTCCAGTTTGTATTGGGAAACCACAGTGTTAGAACTTGGGTGTATCTCTTTAGACCTGGTCTAAATCAGTCCACCCCTCCTTAAAGCTCTCTCTAAGACAGCTGTTTGCCCAAAGGGGAGCTGAATAAGGACAAACCAACATGTTGAATGGGGCAACATGGATGGCAGCAGGAGCAGTAGTTTTCCCTAAAGAAGAACTCACCAATCAGTTGTCTGTACCATATGGTCACCCCTGAAAACATACATAGCAAGTAACATCATACAGACTGAACAGGTCCTATTAAGAAGTACATATGTATATGCATATATACATACCATAATAATTAGTGAACAAAGAGGCCATGAATTTGAAGGAGAATGAAGAGGATACACGGGGAAGTCTTGGAGGGAGGAAAGGGAAGGAAGAAATCTTGTACCTAGGTTATAACCTCAAAAAATAAAAGTTTAAGCAAAAGAAGCTGACTGTGCTATGGCTTGACAGCTCTCAGTTTATGATACCTGGCTGCTCCATGCTCCTTGTCAAGTGCGCTGTGTTGAGCTAAATCACATGATGTGAATTTTCCCTCCAGCTCTAAAATGCTATAAAAAGCCAAAACTTCCCTTTGTTCTGAGGACTGGTCTGAGACTCCTCAAGGGTATTTGCTTGAAAAGGCTTCTCATCCTCCATCCAGCCATCCTTCTTGTGGCAGTGCTCCTGCTCCCTCTTCCCTCTCTTCCTCCCCTGCCCGTCTCTCCCTCCTCTCTCCCTTATTCTTATCCTTAATGAAGCTCCTCTCCTGGCTTTAAAAGTAATCCTTTCCTTCCCTTGAAAGTCCCATCAGGTTTACTGTCCATATACCATATGCTTTCTGTCTAATGCTCTCCCTCCTTCCTCAAGGGCCCATCTCATTTTAATACATTTCATTGAGGGAATTATGACAGCTTCTTTCTGAATGGACAGCTACTATTTACCTCTGTTATCTTAAACACACAGTAATGTCTGTCTTTCCAAAGGGAAAAGGTGTGTGGAGTGTGTATATATATGTGTATGTGAGTCTGTATGTGTATTTGTGTGATGTCTGTGTATGTGTATTTGTGTGATATGTGTGTGTGTGAATAGATGTGTATGAATGTGTGTGTGTGTATGTGTGTTGATTTATAAGCCATTCAAGTCTCTATGGCTCCTTGAAGACCATTCCTAGACTCTGGGTCCACCATATCTCTTTGTTGGTTTAGTGGCATGCCCCATCCTGGGTACTGTGATTCACTCTCTGAACACAATTTCCTGTCTGTATCACCACTATCATTTTTAATGCTGTGCCATCTGTATGGCATAGGATTTTTTTTTAACTGCAAGTAGACACTGAAGGGTACCCTTCTATTCCAAATCAAATGATCCATCCTCAGTATATAAAGACTTTTGAATCAGCCATGAGGAATATTGGTCAGAAATGGCTTCGGGGAACACCAAACAGTATTTTGAATCACTGTTCAATACAGAGAAGGTCATGTTGTAACAGGGCCTGACATCTGTCTTCATTTCCTGGAAGAGAGATGCATAGTCCTTAGGATGATCTAACAAAGGTCACCACTACCCCGGCCTCCCTGCCACTTCAAACTCCCACACTGGCGTGCCCCACCCACAAACCATCCCAGGGTAATGTATGATTTCCTTAGAGGGCTGCAACCCTTCTGCCATGTCCGCCTGGAATGCTTGACTTTTGTCTCGGTTGCTTGGATGCACTACAAGAGGCACCGAGCCTATCCGTATATATATGGATGAGGAGATAATGCTACTGGAAGGCAGATTTGACATCCACTCCCACACTCCCACTCATGACTCAGCCGCTCATGCCTGTTGCAACCCTCCACACTTCCCAGTGCCAGAGGCAGAAAAGGGACAAACAAAACAAACCAAAAAAAACAAACAAACGAACAGCTGGCTCCTCCCTCCAGGTGTCTAACAAGATCTCACTGAGTGACCGTTGTGAAGCAAGTATGTGAATAAGTGTGTTGGCACATATCTATAATCCCAATACTCTAAAGATAGAGCCAGGTCAGAAGTTCAAGAGCAGACCCAGCTATTTAGCACGTTTGAAGCTACCCTAAGTCTCATAAAACCCTGTCTCAAAAAAAAAAAAAAATAATTATGAAGTTAAAAAAAAAAAAGTCTGCAAACAGAAGCAACCAGCTAACAGCTGTGTGGTGACTATCTGACTGCCCCCCCTCTCCTTTTTTTTTTTTTTTTTTTAAATAAAGATGTCTTATGCATCCCAGGCTGATTTTGACATCACTACTTTCTATCTAAAGGGTGACCTTGAACTCTTCTGAATCTCCTACCTCTACTTCCTCACATTCTGGGGATTACAGGGGCCTGCCACCATGCCTAGTTTACCCTCTCCCCACTTTATGAGGGCATATCAGATGTCCCCCCTCTTCTCCATCAGCATTGCCCCAGGTGGGCTACTCAAGGATTTATCTCTCTTCTAGAAAGGCTACACAATCCACATTGGGCCAAGAATAATTTGTCCCTGGATTGTCTGCTGTAATAAGGGAGCCAGTGTCAGAACGGGACACAGGGAGAAGGGATCTGAGGAATGTCCTAGTCATAGCCATAGGATACTGATTCTTCAACGCTGGCCCAGCTTGCTTTCCATCATAGAGAGACAGTAAAATTCTTTCTCCTCCTTCTTGTTCTAGTGGTTGAATTTAAGTCACTTTGACTCAGAATTCTGACACTTGAAATAAGTATTGTGAAAATACAAAGATCTCAGCAGCTGCTCAGTTCCTTTTTGTTTGATTAAAAGTCGCTGTGTCCTCTGGGCAAAACCCCTGAGCGTACCTTTTTACCCAAATCCAGCACACACAATTGTTTTTTTTTTTTCTTCTGCTTTGAGAAATATGCTTAAGGGCATCTTCTGTGCCGACATCTTCTCAGCTTATATCCCCTACCCCAGGTGTTTCCAAATTATCTCCCTCTAAAGTTTTCCCAGCCACCTGTCCAATTAGCTTCGGGCCAGTCAGTCTCCTGTCACGATCTGAAATTGCAAGCTAGTCTACTGGCTTGCTTGAGATTGAAGCTCCTTGAGAAAGGAAATGCCAAAAAGGGTAGAATTCACATGTGTCCCGAGCTAGCTTCCAGCATCCAGCAGAACACTTGGCATCTGACACCATCCAGGAGCATCAGCTAAATCACTGAATAAAGGAAATAAAAGAGAAAGAACTCTTTCTAAAGCTGTGGGTGTTTTTATGTGTGCACATGTGTGTACAGATGTCACATAAATGTGTGTGTGTGTGTTTGTGTGTATGTGTGTGTGTGCATGCACCCGTGCATGTAAAGGCCACAGGTCAACCTTAGTATCATGTCTCAGGTATGATCTACATTGTTTTATGAGACATGTCCTCCCATTGGCCAAATAGGCTATGATTTTTATGAGACACAGTCTCTCATTGGCCAAGTAGGCTAGGCTGGCTGGCCAGAGAGCCCTTCTGTTGCTAAGGAGATCACCTCCTGTCAAAGAAGCTATTTCTGGTATTGAAAACCCCAGTGCCTGAAAATAGAGCTTCCTACAGAAAATGAATGTTATCTTAGAAGGTTTGCCTGTTTCTGGTTTTCCCTGGAGGACGGAAGAGTGGCTTCTTCTGGTTGATTAGAGCACAGTGGGGTTCCTGTGGTATCTCTCTTCTCCCCACACAGTTATAACACTTCACATGACAACCGTACTCTATGCTCTCCTTCTTGAACTCAAATTACCTTGACCAAGACTTGCCTAGTCCAATTAGTAAAGCAGTCCTTAAAAACTGGAATCAGTATGACTTGAAATGAGACTAACTTGGCACCCTTACCAATCCGTAATTATTCACCCCTAGGTCACCTCCTTCTCCAGCCAGGGAAATGTTAGGGGCAACCTGGAGTTGGACCCAAGCTGCCAAAGGATGAAGCAGTGGACTGAGAGATGCCATCTGTGTCTTGCTGTGAGAGCCCCTGAGAGACATCTGGAGTCAGCACCTGTCTCCAAGCAGGACAGCTGGCCTGGTGCCCATTTAATCCATGGGATGGAGAAGTCTTTACTCTCCCAAGCACACAGGCAGGCAGACAGGGACACAGGAAACACGGTGCCAGCTTGAGCTTACTCTGGTTGGCATGTTGAAGCAGTGGGAGGGCCATGTGGCACCAAGTTTGTCTATCTCATGCCCTGGCTGGCATCCTTCAACCCCAAGGTTCAAGTCAGTCCAAATCATTGTCAGGCTATATGGGGATCTCTGCCAAGGAGAAGGAAAGACGGTGAGCTCTGAGCCATGTTGGAGCCTAGAGAAACCAGGATTCACTGGGGTAATGGAGAAGTCACCGGAGAGTTTTGACTCAACTCAGGGAAAAGAACAGGGTGGATAATCTTTGACTGAGGGACAAGTAAGGTTTCCTTACAAATGCTAGGCAGAAAAGACAGTGAGGTGGATGGGCAGGCTTCTTGGGGAATAAAAGAGCATGTCTCCTCAAACGATTCATGAAAAGTGTATAATTTAAAATACTTCTAGAGGCAAATAATTTTCTGCTCTCAGATGCAAACAAATATACTAAGCAAGATAAGAAATGAATACATAGCCAAGAGTCTCAAAGATTTATCTTTAATTAGATTACCCTGTAAGGAATTTCCTTTTTAAGAAATATTTTTTATTAATTCTTGGAGAATTGTGTATTTTGATCATATTCACCTCTCACCTCCTCCCAGGTCCATGCCCCTTTCCTATCTCATTCATCTTTGTGTCTTTTTCCCCTCATGGAGTCCAATTTGTGCTGCCTATATACAACTTGGGTATAAAAACATTCACTGAAGTGTGGTCCTTAAAGAAAAGAGACTCTCCCTCTCCCAGCAGCTCGGAGTTACCAATAGATTCTTAACCAGAATTGGAACTTTATACCTACATCCCCACCTCATTGTTGATATTTTGTCTGGCTTGAGAGGTTCTACAGGTCTTGTGCATGCTGTTATAATCTTGTGACTTTATCTGTGCAACTGCCAATCACATGTGGCTAAATAGATCCCAAGTCCTAAAGGAGAACTTATTACTAATCTTCAATAAATGGCCATAGAATTGACTGACTCCTAAATGATTTATCACTATATCTGTAGATTGCTCGTCCCATACGCCCTCATCCGTCATCAGAGAAACTTACTTTTGTAGTAGATGGTGATTAAGAGAGACCCACAACTAGTCAAGATATAGAAAAGAAGA
The DNA here is from genome assembly GCA_021653895.1 of Mastomys natalensis. NCBI lineage: Eukaryota > Metazoa > Chordata > Mammalia > Rodentia > Muridae > Mastomys > Mastomys natalensis. The sequence goes on along the minus strand of JAJTUV010000166.1, from coordinate 313,786 downwards.
AACTGTATGCAGAATGTTTAGACCTAAATAAGACATGTACACCACATCCCCTCCTTCCAAGCTAAGGGATTATCTTGGAAGAGAGGGCAGAAAAATAGCAAGAGTCAGAGGTGATAGCGTCTTCAGAACAAAACAAAACAATGCTTCCGTTAAGCGTTTCTTAAGGTCATTTTCTGGTATGCATGCACATACCCTATTTAGTCCGTTAAAGCATTCTTCTCTCAAAGGAGCAGCACTGGCTATGAAACGCACTGACGATTTCAGATAAATCAATGTAGCTCAGTTGAAAACAAAGCTGACCTCCCTGCAGATTAAAACCTGACCAAACCTTATTGATGGACACAAAGCAGGTTTGAATAAACAGAGAAGGATAATGAGTTCCAGGCAGGCACATTCAGTGCGGAGAATTAACTGTCAGTTTTCATCAAATTAAGTTAAGTTTGTATGACTCCAACCAATGTGAAGCTTCAAGAAGTATTTCTAAAGTTTATCTGAAAAGGATGTTGAACACAGAGAAATAGCCAAAATATGTTTTCAATAAACATACCATGTAGAATTTGTCCTTTGAAGCCACAAATGTAGCAGGCCTAAATAATTTAAATCGTGGAGTGCTATTCTGAAATTGTACAGGAAGGCTGAATAAAACAGATAACCTACAAATAGGCTCGAGCATATAAAGTTTAATCATGTCAGATGTTGTATTTAAAGTAAGCATGTTAAAGAAAAGAATAGTGAATCATGGGTCTTTGAAAAATTGGTAGGTTTTAGGTAAGTGTTAACTTAGATGCTCATCTAACACTATCTATGACCCACTGTAGAAACTTTGTAAGTATTGTGGTGAGGTACTTACGGAAATACCACAACAGAAAAGGTCTTATGTTTAACAGGAAGCAGCGAGCTTTTAAAAGTAGATACAGTTCAAACATCTAAAAGCATGTGTTCTTACTAATGAAAGCTTTTTAAAAAAAAATAAAGATTTATTTATTTTATGTATATGAGTGCTCGATCTGCCTGTATGTCTGCATTCCAGAAGAGGGCATCAGATCACATTATAGATGGTTGTGAGCCACCATGTGGTTGCTGGGAATTGAACTCATGGCCTCTCAAAGAGCAGTCAGTGCTCTTCACTGATGAGTCATGTCTCTGACCCACTAATGGAAGCTTTAATGGTGTATGCATTAGGAACAATGAAAAATTGCTGGCTAAAGGAAAAGTACAGAAGCAGCAGTTCCCTCAGGACCTGTGGGAACAGTCCTGTAGCGATAAATAGTCACTGAAGGCATCAACAATAAGACCCATAAAATAGGGTGAGGTTTGTCTTTCATTTCCCATTGCTGTTATGTATTGAACTTGACAGTAAGTTCTACTACTCAAGGTTTTTCAAGAGAATGTTTGGGGAAGTACTTTGAAACATTGCAATTGGGAAGCAACTTTGGGGGCAGGACTGCAAATCCTAGAAGCACAAGAGAGAGAAGAAGCCAAAGTAAATCAATAGACTAAATACATCAGCCTAGGGAGATAATCAGCGAGACAAAGAGGCAATTTACAGAGGGTAAGGAGTGTCCTTCTGATCAGGGTCCACATTCAGAATATTCCCTGAGAAACCTACACAACCTGCTTTTTAAAAAGTAGGTGTTTCTCAGAAGACAGACAATTGACCAGTGGGTTCACGAAGAAAGTCTCAGTATAACCCATTACTGTGGAAATGCAATAGGATACCACCTCGCTCCAATGAGAGTGACTATTAGCAAATAGAGGGCCAGGGAATAGTTGTGACCTGAAAGCCAAAGGATGGACTATCTGAGGGGGAGGGGAGAAGAGCAGCAGGGAACCAGGGATCTACCGGGAACAAACAGGAAAGCAGCAATGTATAGCAGAGGGACAATACACTATTGGGAGAATGTTAATCAGTACAGGCATTATGGAGAACAGGGCAGAACCTTCTTAAAAGAGTAAAAGAATTCCTATATATTCTAGTAGTCCCATTATCTGACATCTTCCCAAAGGAAACAGAAACAATGTGAAGGAGACGTCTGCCTGCATTCCCAGGCTCCTTGTACCACTAGCCACCATGGCCCCAGAAATGGAGTTAGGGAAAACATGCATGCATTATCTGATGAGCAGATATAAACAATGGGATACTATTCAACCAGAAAATGAACCTGATACCATCATTTCCAACCACATGGAAGGAACTGAAGATTGTGAAGTTAACTGAAATAAACCACACAGAGAACAAAAAGAAATATGTATTCTCAATCATACATTAACTATTAAAAAGCAGATGTCATAGGAGTTGAGAGTAGAATGGTATCAAATTGAGGCCAGGGAAAGCAGCAAGTAGAGCATTTGGTGACCAGGTACTGAGCTGTTGACAGAGGAAGCAGCTTCTGACAGCTATGGAACACCGTGGTGCCATATGTGTTTATGTGATGTGTGTTTATTTTGAAAATAGAGATGGAAAGATTTTGAATGTTTTCATAAAGAAATGATGAATGTTTGAGGTTATCTGCATGATTAATATTTAAAAGCATAAAATGAATACCTGTATCAAGCACAGCACCCCATAAATATGATTCCCAATGTAATTATAATTATAGTCTATCATGTATGCATTATAAAAATAAGCTTAATTTTAAAAATACTCAATAAAAATAAAGGCATATCAAAAATATGTCTCTATCACCATAATTTTTAGTGACAAATACAGCATCCTTTAATGTATTCATGCAAGCAAATCAACTCTCTAAGCAGAAGAATCTAATCAGGCAGAGTTAACCATCCTTGAGATCAAACAGCTACACAAGAGTGCAGTTGATTTTCTAATCATTCCGTCTTCTTAAAGAAATCTTGTTTAAAAGCAGAACAGAGTCTGATTTTGTTTTTTTGTTTTTGACACAGGGTCTCCCTGTGTACCCTTGGCTGGCCAGAAACTCAAAGGCATTGGCCTGTTTCTGCCTCCCCAAGTGCTGAGATTAAAACTATGTGCAATCACTTCTCACTGGATAATGGTTTGACTCATTTGAAGCACCTCAAAGTTTAGACATTTACCATGGCATGATTTTGTGCTCCTGAGTCTGTGGGGATTTTGCCTTGGGCTGGACTCCACTGGACAGTTGTGCACATCCAGCCAGACTTGGTTGGGTTTGGCTGGGCATGAGATTCTAGAATGTTGAATTCCAACAGAAACTTTGCAGGGGCACCAAGGTTTGTCACCGCACAGGCTCTGCCACCTATAAAAACCAGAACTGTCACCATGGAAACTTCTGTATGTAGGATAGAAGCTCACAACTCCAGTGGAGCCTAGGCTTACCATGACATAACATCATAGCTTTCTATTGGTCAAAGTCAGTCAGAAGGTAGAAACATTCATTATATTCTTGATACTCTGGAAGTGCTGAAAGAATTGTGTTTGTTTGTTTTCCAACCTACTACAAAGGCCCTCTTAGCATATGTAAAAAGCTAGCCAATAAGATGAATCCATCTGGAAAGACACTTGTCTCACTGGCAACCCTGACTTGATGCAGAAACTCATGGAATGTGGAATGAGAAAACTCACTTACTCACCAAAGTTGTCCTCTGATTCTATGCATGTACCATAGCATATATGCTTTCCTAATATACATATAATGTACATCATCATCATCATCAATAATTGAAAATAATTTTAAAAGGTGCCCAAAAGGTTGTGAGTCCCATGAGGATTTATATGTGTATTCCTCAGTTCTAGAGTCTCAGCAAATTAATTACTGAGGTGTAAATTGTAGCACATGGACAAAATCAGACCTGTTGCTTCATAGTTGTTGTTCTTTAAATAAAGCTTTCTGTATTCTTGCTAAAATAGCCTAGTTTAATTCTGGCATTTGATGACCCACAGAGGCTTAACCTATCTGGACATTTTGCTATATAAGACCAGCTTGTAATATTTGATCTTATATGTGTCTTGTTTATGACCACATTGAAGCCAAGTATCAAGTTATATTGCTTTAATTGTCTAAACCAATGAATGAAGATGAAAGTGGATGAACGTGGAGGTGATGAATCTGTTTGTGTCTAGAAAACTAAGATGTTAATATAGTGAGCTGTATGCATGATTCTAAATTGTTCAGTAGTTTGCCTCATAGATTGTGCTCTGAGTAGTAGATGTCTGTTTCCTATCTCAGAAGCAATTAACTCGGAACACTTGAAGACTTGCAGAGTTCTCATTGCAGTTTTGACTATTAAAAATGTGCTCAATAATTACTATGATTTTAGGAATTCTTATAGGATCATCATTAAGAATTAAGAATCAGCTATTTGTCTATATAGCATCACTACAAGACAGTACATCTTTGTTGTTCTACAGAGATCTGCTTAAAAAGGTGGCCTAATACTTAGTGATTGCTATACATGTTTAATAATAACATGAAAGGCATATTAATAGCAGGAATCTTTCCTAAAATGAAATTCTTCTGGGCCTTGCCTGCACGAGAAAATCTGTCATAGATTTTTTTTTTAATCCAAGGCAGACCCATCTCAGTAAGATCACCTGTTAGTTTTTAGCTTCTCCTTGATGGCTCCTGACAGGGAAATATTTAATAGCACCTACAGAGTGAACACATGTATGTAAAACCTTTGATGACATTGGTATTAATCATTAATGGGATTTATAAGAATTATTTATGAACTTATAATACTAAATGTATATGCATGTAACAAGAATTCAAATCATAACAAAAAACTGATTTAAAAAGAAAAGACAAAGAGAAATGCACAGATCTATGATTTTCTTCAGTGTCTCTTCTCTGTAATGAACATACCAATCTGTGCGATCAATTATACACAAAAGACACAAGCCACATGAACAAGTCACTGGAACTACCATGCAAGGTGGAACATTCCACATGAGAGCTGCAAAATACCTGTCTTTAGACTATACAGATGCAATGCTGACCAAGAATGACCATAATGTTAGTCCAGAAGCCAATCATAAATACATCTGGGAAATCCTGCATAGAATACAAACAACAGAATTCTAAATAACCAGAACTCAAAAGGAAAAATAAGGAAAGTTAGAAAGACTTTAGCACTGGATAAAAATTATGTCACAAATTTCAATATCCCAGGATGTCATTTATCCCAAAGTGCTCATAAGGTATGAAGAACCAAAGTGTCTGACCTAGAAAAAAAGTCTGTGACATCAGTTTTTGCCTCAGAAAAATAGACAAGAAAAAAAATCAAATCAAAAGGAGGCCAGAAGGGGATCACAGACAAAGCCTAAAAGTTGGTAGAACTGAAGAGAGAGAGAGAGATAAAAGGAATTAATTGAAATCCAAGTCTGGTTCTTTGAGAAGATCAATATACTGAAATCTCCTATCTGACCAATCATGGGCTAGCAATTAGTAGAATGATAATAGGGTACCTATCTTACTCTTACTTGTATCTTTTCTCATTTTCTTGTCCATTCTTACCAATTACCAGGTAATAGGATGCATTGTTTTGATTTTTTTAAATATCAAAAAGTTGTGACAATTCAGAATGAAGTCAATTTGCAGGTTCTGGTGATTCAGTGGGAATTGGGGATGTAAAGGTCTCAAGTGAGTATAACTAGGTATCCCAGACCAATTCTTGGACTTTCTGCCCTCAGGACGTTAATGCAAAGCAACACCAACAACAAATGCAACATCACTTGCTCACTAGCTCAGATATGGCATTAGCATGGTTACCCATTAGCAAATGAGTGGATAACACAAATGTGGCATTTATACACTGTGGAATATGATTCTACTTTGAAGAATGAAATTGCATCACTTATAGAAACATGGTTGTATTCAGTGGGTTTTGTGCTATGTGAAATAGACCAGACAGAAAGAGAAAAAGCCATGTATTCTCTCTCATACATGGAAGTTAAAGATGAAAGTCAATCTGAAAACAGATTAATGGTTCCAAGAGACTCAGATGGGAGTGTAAATGGAGGGAGAGTAGTCTGGCCAGTGCCATTTAATGATTCATGGGTCACTCTGAGTGCCAACAAAATACACAATTCATATATGTTACTGAAAGCTAAAAAAAAAATATTAAATTAGATCTAACTTTATTTAAGATTATATAGCCTGGTCCAATGAGGTTATTCAAGTAAGCAACATCTATTTAACATTCAAAACTCAATCATGGTAGAATTATTACTGGTTTGATACCCATGCACATACCAGTAGTACTGGACTCAGTGATTTAAAAAATAAAAGAGTACATGTAATTGGTCTGGGGGAGGGAGGGAAAGCTTGGGAAGGGAGGAAGAGAGAGCAGGGAGGGCATTGGGATCGAAAAGATGAAAATGAAAAAATAACACTCTTAGTCAACCTGATAATTTATATGGAAAATTCCACTGTATCTACAAAAATGTCCTGAGAATTAATGAGTGGGCTTAGCACAGCTGCAGGATACATAATCGATATTTTAAAAATCAATTGTGTTTCTTTCTACTAGCAAAAAGCAATAAAATATTGTATTGAGCACAGTGTGGTGGCTATAGTTAATAATAATAGATTGTGCCATAGTTAATAAATAATAGTTTATTTCGGAACTGCTAAAATAGTAGATCTTAAGTGTTCTCACCACAAATATAGGTAGGTGAGGTAACAGACGTGTTAAAGCTTAGCTTGAACTTTCTACAATGTATACACATACTAAACACCACATTGTCCCTCATAAATACATACAGCAAGTATTTGTTAACTACAAATTTTAAAATGTAATTTAAAATAGCATCATTGGATTTTCCACTTCCAAGAAGATAAACACCTGGCTTCCCCTATACTCACCAGAAAAACACTGGCCCTTATCCACTCACCCCCCAATTATTCGTAGGGCTTTGGTACTCCAGTCCCCTGTTAGACACAGTCTCATCTATGCACACTTTCTGTATAGTTTTGCATGTGTGTGGACATATGTGTACACAGGTATGTGCAGGTGCAGCCACCCGTACAAGCCAGAGGCTCAAATCAGAAATCTTCCTCTCTCATCTTCCACCTTTTAATAGCATCTTTCATTTTTTTAAAAAAAAGTTTCTCCTGTGCTTTTTAATTTCATTTCATTTTCTTATTTTCACCAGTTCTTTGAGAATGTAGTAGAATACATTTGGATCAGAAGCCCACCTTAAAAACCTGACACTTGGTCTCCCAGCAGCTATCAATGGCCAGTAGCTACTCAGCTAGGGGTGGGACTTTGTGCCCAATTCCCATCTTCATGCTGCGGTTTTGTCTTGCTTAAGCTTAAAAAAATAGCATTGAGATTTCATCTTGCACCAGTCATAATGGTGAAGAAGAAGAAGAAGAGAGGAGGAGGAGGAGGAGGAGGAGGAGGAGGAGAAAGAGGGAGAGGGAGCTGGCTGTGGTGCGCACGCTTTATCCCAGCACTTGGAGCAGAGGCAGGCGGATTTCTGAGTTCGAGGCAGCCTGGTCTACAGAGTGAGTTCAGGACAGCCAGGGCTATACAGAGAAACCTGTCTCGAAAACCAAAAAAAAAAAAAGAGGGAGAGGGAGAGGAAGAAGAGGAAAAAGAAGGAAGGAGGAACAGGAGGAGGAGGAGGAAAGGGAGAAGGACATCATTGATGACAACAAAGATGAAGAGGAAAGCGACAAAGATGACAAATGCTAGCCTGGACGTGGAGAAAGAGGAACACTTTCAGTGCTGCTGGGTGTGAAAACTGGTACAATCACTGAAAATCAATATAAAGCTCCTCAAAAATCTAGAACTAGATCGAACTGTGTTACATAGCTATGCCACTCCTGGACTTATAGCAACAGGACCAATATCTGCTTGTCCATGTACATTGCTGCTCTAGTCACAAGAGCCAGGAAAGTAAACATGTCCATCCACTGATGAATGAATAATAAAAATGTAGTCCACACATACAATAAAGAATTATTTGGTTGCTTTTTAAAAAAAAAAATGAAATTTATAGGGAAATGTTTAGAGCTGGAAACAATTGCTCCGATGAGGTAGCACAGACTCAGAAAGACAAATGTTACCTGTTTTCTCTTATTTGTGAAAATTGGCGTTGAATCTGCCCATATCTGTGTTTCAATCATTTTAGTTTTTTCAGTCAGGGTCTTAGGTAGCACGGACTGGACTTGACTATGTAGCCGAGCCTGACCTAGAATTCCTGGTTTGCTTGCCTTATTCCCAGTGCTGGGACTACACCATGCATTTCTTTTACTGAACTTAAAATTTTGGCTAGACTAGTTAGCCAATGAGCTGCTGAGACAGCCACCTGTCTCTACGGCCCAGTGACACTCCCACTGCTAATATAGATGCTAGGAATATGGACTCTAAGTTCTCATGCTTGCAAAGCAAGCACTTTCCCACTGAACCATTTCCCCAGCCTCCTCCCATGTACTTTAAATCACCTACATAGGATATCTAATTCAATAAGCATATAATGAAATAGTTACACTGTATTTTTAGAGACTAACAAGTGACATGTACCCAGTGAGCACCAAGGCACTATTTTATTATCTATCTGTAATTGGTTGACTCCACGGATCCAGGATTCTTGCACACAGAGGCTGAGTTTTATAATCCAAACACGAAAGACTGAGAGGTAAGAAGAAGCTGGGGTGCCTGGAGTCTGAGAAGTGGCATCAGTGAGCCCTTGGGTTGTTTTTATTGTTCCAGCTCTGTTTACCCCAGCTGTTGAGATTGACACTGATGTGATCATCAACTGTCTTCTTCAAGCACACCTTTACCTTTAAACTGAGGTAGGTTCCTCTACTTGAACCCCAAACTTACTAATGTACAAGTGTACCTCACCCCAGTCTCTGACTCCCGAACATTGGAATGACAGAAAGTCCCCACACTTGGGTGGTAAGTGCTTTGTTCACTAAGTCCTCTTTCTAGCTCTCCCAACAAAAAATTCTTAAAAGAATTTTTAAAAAGAAACATCAATGATCAATAACCATTTTGAACAAGTGTTAAACGCACTTAATCATTGGGGAAATGCAAAGTAGAACTACTCACCTCATCAGAAAGGCTAGAGTCAACAAAACAAAACAATAAATGATTGAGAAGACATGGAGAAAGAAGGACCTACCATTATGGTGGGACATAAACTCATACAACCACTAGGTGTATCAGAATTGCCATTGCTCAAAAATAAAACTACGCATGATCCAGCTATTCACTCCTATGTGTATAATATAGTGCATATTTACAATGGAAAATTTTAGCCTAAAGAAAATTTTAAATGCATCTTCAAGAAAATAGAAAGAACTGAAATTATTATTTTAAATGAAATATACCAGACACAGAAAAACAAACAAGGCTCTTCATGTGTAGGAAACCAGTATTTTAGTTTGTACAGTCAGTGTGGGCAGACTTCATAGAGCAAGAAAAGAGACTGAGCTGGCTTACTTGTAGTTAAGCACACGTTGGAACAGCTAGCCATCCACCAAAACTTTGGTGATAGACAAACTTGTATAGTCACGCAATGAACTATAACTCAGAATAAGATAAATTAACTATTGTTACACACAAAGATATGGGTGAATTTCAAATTAATTATGCCAAGTGAAAGAAACCAAACAAAAGTAGTCCATACTACATGCTTTCCATTTAAAAATTTAGTATGTGAACTGACAGAAAGCAGATGAGGTGTTGCCTAGGAATATGCTGATGGGGGAGGGGAAGGAGGGACTCCTGGGAGAAAAGGGATGTGTTGGGTCTAATGGGTTTGTTCAGTATCTTCATTTCCTTTGTTCAACCTATGAATTGAATAGAAGAGTCTGAAACATTGATAAATTAAGTTGATTGCCTTCATTAGTAAGAACAAAACAAAAATAACCCAAAAGATTAAATTCCCCTCTTATCTGAATTTGCAAATAAAAGGCAGTTAAGTGGGCACATTTATTTGGAGTAAAGTGGAAGATTGTATCACAAAGCATGGTTGAAAAGCTTTGCTCTGAAAGGAGCCACTCAGCACTGTGGTCATGTCTGCGTGGGCCTGCAGCTGGGTGTTGAAAGTCCACAAGTCAGGTTAAAGATGTGGGATGAGGGAAGCAGGCAGCACAGCCTAAATTCTCCAAATCCAGGAAAACCCGTTACCACCTTTGTACAGAGTAAGCTGGGATGCATAATGGATCGTGAGCCTACATTCATTTTGATAAATGGTCTGATAACTTGGAATTAAAATAAATAATTCATTCTCTTCTCTCCCTCTGCCCATGGCTAGAGAGAAACATGGTAAATTGACATCATGGTGCAATCGTCAGCAGACCCTTCTGAGGAAATTTGTTCTTCTAGGTAAGGAGGGGTGTTCCTATCAAATCACATGCTAACCACATTCTGCAAATACTTGGGTAAAATCAGGTTTGTGATGCAGCCCTGGCCTAGAGATGACAGTGGAAGAGCACCATCATGGTTCATCAGACATTCCAACTGCCTACTTGCCTCTACTTCCTGGAGATGTCCTTGGATAATCTGCGTTGGAACCTCTGCTATATTCTAGCCATGCTCCTCCTGGTTCTACTTCCTGTCTTCCTTTGCTGGAATTCAGTCTCTATGCATGGAATGAGGGACAAGAACATCCCAAGCTATGTCATAAGCAAAACCAAAGAGCATATTCAGAGTAAGCACAAGAGTATTTGTCCTTGGTAGCTCTTCTTTGAAGCAGAGAACTTCTATTAAACCTTCCTACATGGGAGTAAATTGCTAAAGCATAAAAAAAAAAAAACCAATGAACAAACAACAACAAAATATAGAGAAGGAAGCAGAACATTGGTTCTTCCATAGGGTCTCTAGAGTTGAGCATCATGGTTGGCTTATCGGCAAAGAACAGGGCTGAGGAAGAAGCTGCAACCATATACAAAGATTGGAAAGACAGGCACAGGGAAGGTGGATCTGAAAGCTGAAAGGAAATGAGGAAGAAATTATGCAAATAGTGAATGGGGTTACTAGAGTAGTGGCTCAGTGGTTAAGAAGCTGGCTGCTCTTCCAGAGGACCAGGGTTCAGTTCCCTGCACCAACATGGCTACTCATAGCTGTACAAGTCCCAGAGAATTTGGCAGCCTCTACTGGCTTTCATGAGAGTTGCATGCTTGTGGTGCATAAACATACATGCAGGCAAAACACCCCTGTGTGTAATATATTATAATCATGTACTGGAAGCAGAGAACAGTAAAATCTCCTGTGCCAGTATCTGTCCTGTTGGAAACTTCAAGAGACCCTGTTGCAGAGGAAGAAATGAGGTTACACAGTTAAGGTTTGGTCCTGCTGTCTATTGTAATGCTAAATGTGGACCCCAAGACCTAGTGATATTGAGAGAATCTGCATGTAGAACCAAGTGATACTGTGTGACTTTGCCCCCAAGTTATCTCTGACTGATAAATAAAGATGCTGACAGCCAATAACTAGGTAGTAGAGACAGAGGTGGGGTTTAGGATTCCTGTGTTGGGGGTCAGGGGAGAACCATGAAGTTGAAGGAGAGGAGGAAGAGAGAGGAGAGGAGAAGCCGCCATGGGTTAGGTAAGTCATGAAAACATGGACCTGAGAGCTGGCCAATTAGAGTTAAGAGCAACCCAGATGAAACATAGTAAGTAATAACTCAGGGTTATCAATAGGAAAGCAGATTCTAATAGCATAGAGTGTAGGTATCTGCCAGATTTTGTGCTGTTTAAGGTTTGTTGTAAATATAAAGGTTGTGTGTGTTTTTATATGGGAACTAAATGACTAAAGGTGGAGTAGAAACCCCAGATTGGGATTAAAAATTTCTACAACATTATACAACAAATTAGACCAGATCACTAAGGTCCCAGGCCTTACTCTAACCAAAAGAAAGTCACTGAGAAGGTCTGAGCAGGGGAGGCTTGAAGATGTACTTTTTAATTTGTGATCAAACACACCAAAACAGGTTCACTGGATGAAATGTTTGCCAGCCACTCACATAAGAGTAGGTATGGTTGCTCAGATTTTCAATCTCAGCATTGGCATGGTAGAGACAGTCAGATCCCTGGGGCTTGCCAAATCAAGGTTCAGTGAAAGACTCTGTCTCAAATAAGGTAGAAAGCTACTAAAAAATGACACATGGTATCAACCTCTGGTATATATTCACACACACACACACACACACACACACACACACACACCATGAAACACATTACCTTAACCATGTTTGGATATATTGACCTATGTCATGAATATATGTTTATAAAGTGGTACAGTTATCACCATCATTCATCTTCTGAACTTTTCATCTTCCAAAATTGAAAACGTCCGCATGACACACCGGCTCCAGGCTGCACTGCACTGCACAACCTCAGATGTTCTTTTCTTTAAAAATAAAATTATTTTATTTTCATTTATGTGATGAGGGTAGGGAGCAGGGTGTGGGAAATATGTGCACATGAGTGCAGGTAGCCTGTGGAAACCAGAAGACAGTGTCTGGTTCCCTGCAGCTAAAGATCTGAATGTGGGGACTGAACTCAGGTCCTCGGAAACAGCAGCACAATTAACCCACTGAACCCTTTCAGCCCCTCTTTTGGTTTTGAGAGCTTAACCAGGTTCCATCATGTGGATATCTCCCCACCCCACTATCTACCCCCTCACTCACAAAGGACACTTGGGTCATTTCCACTGTGGGGCTACTACGAAAAATGCATACAAGCTTCTTTCAAGATCTCGATTTTCATTCTTTGTGTCTGAACAGCCAGAAGTACAGTTGCTTCTGGAGTTTTCCTATTTTTAACATTTTGGGGTTGGGGGGGCACCATGTTATTTTCTTGCTGCAGGGTTTAGAAATTGCTTGACCCAAATAAGAAAGATATTTCTTCAAGGTCATCAAGGGAACTGTCTTGAATCCGCACCCATAACAGATCTGGAAATGAGAATTTTGCATGCAAGAACTTGCCTGGGAAGCTCACTGAAGGAGAAGGATGTAGGTAGGAAGATAGGAGATTGGGATGCTGCAGAAGGATGGTTTGAAGAGAAATGCAGGTTGGAAAGGTGGTGCTTGAACCTACAGGCTAAAGCTGCAAAGGTTCTGAGGCCTATAACCCCACTCTGGGCTGTCACTGGTGCAGGCTGATTGCCTGAGTGCTTAGATTCATGAAAGGTTATTCCCAGAGGGGAGTTCACTGGGATTCTACAGGCACCAAATTTCTAGTGCCCATGGGACTGGGAGCTTCAGACTGAAAGCACAACTGCATCCAGTACTGAGAACACTGCCATTTTCTGTTCAGCTGGTAACAGTGGCTTGGCCAAGGTACTATCAGTAGATCTGTGAACAGAATTGGGTATTTTTTTTTAAAAAAAATATTTTCAAAGTAGAGAAAATATTATTGGGTCAAAAATTGGATATTTGCTATGTGTGAGAAAGGATAAGCTAGTCTGAGCTCAAAGTTGTTGGTGCAGAGACTAGAAGCATCAAATCCTATTAGCCGAGATGAAAAGGACAGAAGGAGGAAGGCGGTTAGGTTGGTTCCTTATGGGTTAATCATAGATGTGTTCTATAAGAGGTGCCTGGTCCTAACCAAAGGCAGAGGTAGTGCAGGTATCTGAATACATAAGAGGAGGGTGATTCAAAGAAAAGCAGGGGTGTGTAACTATGGAGGGGCACGAATGGAGGGTAAACAGCTCATGAATAAGAGGCAGGAAGGAGCGAGGAGGGCTCTGGTAGTCCAGAAGACACATGAGGGGGCAGCTAGGAACAGGGAAAAAGGCAGAGATGATGGAGTGGCTGTGACTCTCACCCTGGACTCCTTCATCCTTTCCATATTGAGTTGCCTTAGGCAGCTGTCCTTTTCATTCAACCCCTGGGCTCTGCTTAGGTCTGACCACAATCCTGGAAGATGCAGCCTCATGGCATGGTGATCATGCTTGTGCCCCTGCAAAGGCATCTCTCCTCTGTCTCCAGTTCTTATCTAGGTTTCTGCAATATCACTACTGGTCCAGGAGTGTTGGTGACTTGTTAGAGTTGTTACGCTCTGCAGAGAACAGCATCTCTTTCCCCATGACTCTTTTCCAAACAACCCAGATATTTCCATTTCTCTTCTAAAATATCTCTTCAGGATTCCACCTAGATCTGCCAAAACCGACTAATGCGTATGCTGTCTTGAAAGAAAAGTTTTAAAAGAACTATCAGAAGGAAAACAAACTAGGTTGTTTTAGGATCTACTTGCAGTTTATGAACTGCCTGAGAAATGACCGCAGGATTTCACAGTATAGAAGAATGTTAGTTTTTTATCAAGAGCAATTTCCTCAGAGATTTATGGTGAACAGATGCTCGAATGTGTTTAAGAGGAGGGGGAAAAAAAGGAATCTGAAAAGGCAAGAGTAGGCAACTATTTTAAGGAGCTTAGCTGTAAAGCAGAGTAGAAACAGAACGTTTGGGAAAGAGAGGAAGCAACCCATCCTGAAAGTGAAAAAAAAAAAATCTTCAGTTTCCCTGCTTATGGGAACAAGCTACTGTAGTGAGGAAAATGACGATACAGGGACATGAAAACCAACTGTAAGCCTGTCTTAAGTAGAGGAGGTGCATGTTGAGCTGTGCAGGAAGGGATGTGCCTGTGGTACTTGGAAAGAAGACAGGTAGGCCAAGGCTCTGACGCTGGTGGGGGGAGGTATGCAATAGAAACATGACAATACTACCTTTTGGGTTTTTAATCATGCCAAGTTCTGACTTAAAGCCACAGCATAGCCTGACAGTGAGGATGAGAGGGGTGTCAGAGGTTGGAGGAGGGGAGGTTAGAGAGTGGAATAGCGTTGGACCTAGGGGAGCCCCTGTGAATGTGAAGCCTGTGGGGTTGTCACAGGGTCAGTCACAGCTTTAATGTTCATTCATGTGGGGCTGTTTCTCGGCCATAGTTCATGAACTGGGTGCAGACAGAAGGGAGGAAAGAAGCCTTTTGTTTTCTACAGCCTTAGAGGTTTTTTGGGGGCTTCTGCAAGAATATTTGTGCTTGCCCTGGAATAGCAGCAAGTGGAGAAGAATGGACAACCATAGCATAGAATAGAATTGACCCAAATAGTAGTGGCCTATTAAATATACTGATCACCACACAACGTGTACTGAAGGACGACGCAGGACAGCTTTGTGTATGCATTTCTTATTTCCAGGCTTAAATTTGGATGGGTGAGAAGGATTTCCTCCTGCTATAAGAGAAATGTTCATTAGTTTACTTTGACTACCTCCAAAGCTGAAAAACCTTCTACAATTTCCAATGCACATCAACTCACAAAAGGTAATGTGAGGTAGTACGGTACTCTTGCTTTGTTCTACAGGTGACAAATTCCATAACTTCCTCGTGTTTTCTGGATGAGTGGCAGTACCTCAGCTCAAGTTGCTGCCACATGTTAGACTGGGTATCCTCAACTAAGGACTCTCTCTCTGTGTCTCTCTGTCTTTCTGTCTCCATCTCTCTCTGTCTCTCTCTCTGTCTCTCTGTCTCTCTCTTCTCTCTGTCTCTCTCTCTGTCTCTCTCTCTCTCTCTCTCTCTCTCTCACACACACACACACACACACACACACACACACATTTGCTGTTACTCTTTCTCACATGGTATCTCTCATTTCTTGTAAGAACATCTTACTTGGCCTCCTAAAATACCCAACTCCAAGTATACTCATTTTGGGGTCAGATCTTCAGCAAATGAATTCTGGAAGATATACCATTTAATCCACAGCAGCGAACTCTTTTGGTTCCAAAATTCCTCACTCTTGCCATCTGGTCTGTGTAGACAAACTCAGAGAACATTTCTAGATGAAAAACCAACACAATGTCTGGGCTTGCATTTTTATGTTGACCTCAAATTGCTCCCTATGTCCCTTTGCACAATGGAAGCTGTAGCACAATATAACTAGACTCAGGCTCCAAAAAGAATGGCATAACAATAGATTTTATGTCCTACCATTGACGCCTCTGAGGAGGCAAATGAACACATCCAGCTTCAAAGGGTCAAACTCATTGAAGCAGAAAATTGAACGTTGGTTTCTAGGGTCTAGGGAGAGAGGGCCATGATGAGTGAGTTGTTCAAATGGGTATGGAATTATAGTTATGTAAGGTAAACGAATTCTGAAGAGATGCTCTATAACAAAGAGCCTGTGGTTATCAACACTGCATTGTATGTGTAAGAGGATGATGGGTCATATGTTTAAGTGTTCTTATCACAAAACACAAGCAGTAAACAGCCCACAAAGGACCAAAGGGAACTTTTAGAAACAGTAGTTGTACTTACAGTCTTCATTGTGGTAAATGATCCCAAATTTACATGACTGTGTGCCTTCAAGACTCACAGCCTCTCTAGATCTCAAGGATGCCTCAATAAAGTGGATTTTGAAAAGCAAGCTCTAGAACACAAGCGTGCTGTGACACTACATCTTCAGGGAACAGTGCTCTATTCTGCTATAGTAGCCAAACAAAGTCCCACATCTGGAGTAGATTAATTAACAGACATCTATTTTCTGATCATCCAGAAAGTCTGACACCCCAGTACCAAAGGGTGGTGGCTTTGGTGTCCACTCTCTGGGTGGAGATGGCCATGTTCTCCTCCTGCCCCTATATCTTTACATGGCCTTCCTTCCATATTTGTCTCTACCTAAACTTCCTCTTTCTATAAGGACACCAGATTTGACTGATGCTCATGCATGCAGCTTCATTTGAACTTAGCTATAAAGCACTTTATCTGTAAAGCACTGTCTCTAAGGACAGTTGCATTCTGAAGTACTGGGAGTTAGGTCCTCAACATCTGGAGTTTGAGCATTTCAGCTCAGCCCAAAAGAGGCATCAACATTGCATGTGTGTAGTACCCGTGGTGAGCACTGCTGTTTATGAAATAGGTGTGGTTACAAAGACAAAAAGCAACGTTAGGGAAGTTCCCAAAAGTGATGTGTCGTTTGCTCAGATGAATGAGATAAATGAACTTTTCTTTAAAACTCTATGTTGGTTTCATTCTTGACAAATTTTTTTTCCATAAGAAAATAATTTGTTTGAACTGAAAAGAACAAAATGTTTTGAAAACAATAAGGGGAGGAATGTGGAGCATGAGATACCAGGCACTTCATTATGTTAATAAGGCAATACAGACACCAAGCTTGCCCGGTTTAGTGCCATGTCCAGATGGTTGCACTTGATATTACAGCCAAATAATGGCACTTGGGATCTCTTGAGGATCCCTCCTTATCCCTCTGTGGACATCATCTGGAGTAGGAAGCATCTGGCTATGTCATCTATGCAGGTCAAAGTGAGAAATGAGACAGGAAAGACAACTGAGGAGCCAACTTTGTGAGTGGCACTCCAGCTGGAGCCTGTTCCTCTGTGGGAGCACAGCGCTCACTTTCTCCTCCCCCGTTTTGGTTGCATCAACAGTAAAAGAAGAAACTTGTCTCAGCAGTAAGTTCATCAAGAGTGACTTCACATAAGGATCACAGGACAGGACAGATGACTGACATCTTCCTCACTCATGAGGAAAAGTTGGAAAGAAAAGAATGATCACTATTGGGGTGAAGAAGACAAGGAAGAAGAAATCAAGGTAATATAAGATAGGATAAGATGGGGCTAAATGCCCAAGGATGAGATGCACACTACCATGATCAAAGGTTTCAGTTTCAGGTGGACAGATGTGAGTTCAGTCAGGTCATTTCTGTTGCCCTGTCAAGGGCTTGGGGAAATCACTGCTTCTTGGCCCAGGTCGCACCCGTTGTGCTTTGTGATCTCATTGTGGATATAAAATAAACTAGAGCAGTATTTGCCACAGAGAAGAAGCAAAGCCAGACAACTAGAAAACTGGGAAGTGATCCTTTGTTTCCCACTGACTTCCTTTTCCCACTGGAGATGAGGCAGCTAACTAGGTCCCAGAGGCAGGAAGCATCAGCAATGAAGAAGGAAGTTGGAAGGATGCATCACGGAGAAGGCTAAGAACTCAGCCAAGTTTTAATCACTTTGTGTGTGTGTGTGTGTGTGTGTGTGTGTGTGTTTGTGTGTGTGTAGAGAGGAGAGAGAACAGAGAGACAGAGACAGAGAGACAGAGAGAAACAGGGGTGGGTGGGAATTATAAGTACATGGCAGGCGTGTACACATGTATGTGGAGGCCAGAGGTCAGCAATGGCTCTTCCTCTGTCATTCTCCACTTTAATTCTTGAAATAATGTCTTCTCCTGAACCTAGAGCTCATAGATTCAGCTGGACCAGCTAGCCCTCAAACTGGAGGGACCCTCCTGTCTTCTGCCTCCTCAGCTCTAGGATTACAGGTGCACACCACAGAGCTTTGCTTTTTACATGGATGCTGGAAACCTGAACCCACATCTTCATGTGCACACAGAAGCATTTTACTGATGGAGTCATCTCCCTAGCCTCACAAACCAACTTTTAAGCCTAAGATATTTTCCATACGTGGCTACTAAAGGCGAATTGGAAGCAGGTACAGAGCATGACAGCGAGGGCTACTTCTGCCGCTTCTCATTTTCTTTTCTTGATGCAGCTCTTGTAATTAAACACGAATCCTGAATAATGCAAACCTATAATTCATGCAAATTGATCCCTAATGAGATGGAAACAAGCCAGGATTTAATTTGTTGAACTTGTGGGGGATAGGATAATGAGTTGCAAAGAACAGATGCGAAAAATCCGTCCGCTTTCATCTAAAATGAGTCGAACATTTCATGTCTGTGCTCACTCCCAAAAGCTTTTAATGCCTTCAATTCGATATTAAATTATTTTGCTAAGGAGATGATTGTGAATCAAGGATCCTCTGAGTTACCTGCATGCAAACATCACCGTCTTTCCAGATCCTCAGTGTTCCCCATAATCCTCACAACTTGCTTCCAGGAATTTTGAGCTCTACAGAAAGACTTGATCCATTAATAATAGGTAGCCAATGAATTCCGAAATTGAACCTTGACCAAAACCTTTTTTTTTTTTTTTTTTTTTTTTTTGTGGAAAGGGCAATTGGTTCTAAACATGAGAAAGACACCAAAGCCCACCCCCACTGTCAACAGTTATGATAGACAGAGGGGGCAGAAGAACCATGCTAAGCGTGAACACACATGCCTTGTTTATCACGTAATGGCTGGAGTGAGGTCTCTCTCTCTCCCTCCTTTTCAGGTTGATCCATCTCCTGAGTACACAAGACAAGCTCAAATACACAGAACACCTCAACTGATTGTCTCCAATTACAGTGCCCCCAGAGATCCACTCCTGTCCCTGTAAGAGTCGAGAATGTTTCTCTGCTGGAACTAAATTAGGACCCAGAGTGCCTTGTGCAGGCTATGGTTGTTAATGTCCTAAATAGTCTCCCTGGAGGTTGTGATTAGCACTTAACAGAGGTATATGTCTTCCCCAAGACAATTCGGTGGTATAACTCAGCTCATACTGCTACTCAAAGCAGTGTTGCTATGGTGAAGCAATGTATGGTAAATTAGCAGTGAGAAAAAGCCCAAAGAGCAACATAGGAACAGGGACTTTTCCCAGGAGAGTCAGTCAGGATGCACCTGACTCCCCCCACAGTGAACTGGGAAGCTTCCTCCCACATGAAGACATATTAGAGACTTGATGTCCAAGGTATTCAATGATGATGTTACTCCAGACTTATGCCAACCACCACATAGCAGAAGAAATGCAGGCACGCAGATGAACCCTTGCTATCTGGATAGTTCATTCACACATACTCTCTTTCCCATTCTGGGAATGGTGGGTGGGAACAGCCCTCAAAATGCAATGTCCATCTCCCACCCTCAAGAAGTTTTTCTAAGACTGGGAGTTCCTAGGCCAAGCTTTTCCTTCATGGGACATTATAAGCATTATGAAGTATTCAAGTAGCTATCATACAATGAAGGATATGGAAACTTAAGCTCGTCAGCAAAACTTAGGCTGACTAGAAATAGAAGCAAAGGGATTCTCTCTAGTTTAGGACAATTCACCATGAGTTACAGCATACAGCGGAGCATGGTGGAGACAGCATACATTCTTGGGGCCCAGAAGAGAGGACACTGTGAACAGAGGTGAACAGAAAAGTTTCTTTAATATGAAGGAAGGTGAGTGGAAAGAACACCAGGAACAAATGAAATGTCATTGGCAGTAGACATTGGAGGTAACTAGGATGGGATGTAGTACTCACACAGTTATTCAGCCCATACCAGCTCCCAGGCTTCTGTGAACATCTATCCCAAGTGGTGTGCCTTCACATAAGATGCATCTATCCTCTTGTGGTTCTGGAAGTTGGAAACCTGAAATGCAACCTTTCACTTATTTATTTTTGAATTGATTTATTTATTTGCTTATGTGTGTATGGTACATGCACATATATCACAGAGCACTTTGGGAGGTCTAAGGACAACTTCAGAACCAAGTTCTTGGTTCCTCCTTATTGGTTCCAGAGATGGAACTCAGGTTGTTGGGCTTGGTGGCAAGCATCTTTACCCACTGAACCATCTTGCCCACCTAGAAATGCATCTTAAGGATCAAATTGATGAGTCAAAAGATTATTTTCTTTTGTGGATTCTTGAGAGTATCCATCTCTAGGTATTTTTCCCAGGTCCTTATGGCATCCTATGTGCCTCAGATGGTGATCTCTGCTACCACTCTGACAACTCTTGACTCATTATTGTATTTCCTCCATGATCTTGTCAAGTGAACTGGATCCCAGAATGTCCAGGACACATCCCCTTTATCTCAATATTCTTAGCATAATCACAGCTACAAAATGCTGGGCCATCAACAGTAGGAGTCACATGTTTTGAAGACTAGGGCATGGATATCTCTGGGAACCTTAATTCAGACCACCACCTAGGATAGTTCAAATCTAACAAATGTTATTCTCTTGAACATAATGCACTTGTATAAGCAAATGGATTTTTAAACTGATGTCAATTGGCAAATATTTATGTGTGTTAAGAACATTGATCAAGGTCTGCCTTGTTAGAAACTATAGGCAGACCTTGGAAATACTATGCCTTTAGTTCTAAACCACTGCAGCAAACCAAAGGCCACAGCAGAGTGAAGTCTACAACTTTTATGACATTTTAAAGAATCATTTATTTATTATATATATATATGAGAACACTGTAGTTGTCTTCAGACACACCAGAATAGGGCATTAGATCCCATTACAGATGTTTGTGAGCCACCATGGTTGCTGGGAATTGAACTCAGGACCTCTGGAAGAGCAGTCAGTGCTCTTAACAGCTAGGCCATCTCTTCAGTCCCTTTGATTTCTTAATACATATGAAAGTTATACTTTACTGTAATATAAGTGGGCAGTTTGCCTAAAAACAACCAACATACCTCAATTTTAAAAGTAATGGGCTGAGGAGTTGACTCACTGGTGTCTGTGAAGGCATGCAGTCATAAATTCAAATCACCCAAATCCATGTGATAAGCCAAGCATGTGCATGACTATAACTCAACATTGACCAGTGGGGACAGTCAGATCTCAGGAGCTCGATAGCCAGTCTCCCTTCCTAGCCAAAATGAGAAACTTGATGTTGGATAAGAGATCCTGTCTCAAGAGAATAGGATGAACAGTGATAGGACACCCAGTTTCCTCCTCTAGCCACCATGCATGCACACCTGTTGTGGATAGCCCCAGCCTTGTATTTTGATCCTAGTTCCACCCCCTTGAGAGGGGCTCCAGAGGAGGATTGAATCAATGTTGTGGATACCCCCAGCCTTGTATTTTGATCCTAGTTCCACCCTTCTGGGAGGGGCTGCAGAGGATGATTGAATATGTACACAGACGATATCTTGTAAACCTTCTGTCCAATTAAAACCTGTAAAATAAAGACTAGAGCCAGAGATTGGGCAGTAGAAGGGGAGGCGGAGAAAAAGGCTTAGAGGAGGAGACAGTGAGAGGAATTCGATATAAAAGGAAGTCGCCAGAAGAGCAGAAGCAGAAAGAGAAGCAGAGGGAGAAGCAGGAGGAAGCTGAAGCAGAAGGAAGCCAGTGGTAGAAGGAAGCCGACAACAGAGCTGGACAACCATGTGGCCTGCTTAAACTGTAAGTTATAAGGGATCTCGTAGACAGGGATTAGAGTAGTGTAGTGGTAAATCTGCCCAATCCAGGCATGCTATTTATACCATTAAAAAAAAAAAAAAAATCCTCTGCAGCCCCTCCCAGAAGGGTGGAACCAGGATCAAAATACAAGGCTGGGGCTATCCACAACACACACCCATACACACTCACACACCACATGCCTACAGACACTACACACACACACCACACACACACACAACACACACACACACACGCATATGCATACACATACACATTAAAAACATACACATACTTTATTATTAAAAGACTCTTGGTTATCTAGATGTTGGAAAACTGATCCCAGTGGGCTTGCTTATCAAATGGAAGGCTTACCACGAACCTTCAATCTCTGAGAAATACAATATCTGCAAAGTGTAGTAAAATAAAATGAAGCAAAGTGAGGTGTACCTGGACAGAAGTCCCCTTCATCCAGATTTTGTTTTCTAAAACCTCAGATATCCATAGGCAACTAGATTCTGAAAACATTAAATGACAAGCTCCAGAAATAAAAAATCACAAGCTTTAAATGGTGTAGCGTTCCTATTAGTGGCATAAAAGCTTATGTTATAATGTAACTTCTCTCTTTGTACAGTGTATCTACTTGGTATATGCTACACACCTGTTAGTCACTAAATAGCCAGTTCGGGTACCAGATCAACTATAATGGAATTACGGTGCTTATGTTTAAGTATCCCCTGTTTTACTAAATAATGACCTCAAATCACAATAGTCATGCTTGCATTTCAGATGTGCCAAAGAGAAGTTGATAAATTCTTCCTGTAATTGAAAGGGTGAAAGTACAATAAGCTTTTAGTGAGACCGATAAAGATAACTATGCACATGACTTATCTTATCATATATTACTATAATTATTCTACCTTATGATTAGCTATTGCCATTAATCCTTACTCTGGCTAATTTGTAAATTAAAACTTTACCATAAGTGTTTATGTATAAGAAGAAAAAACATTGAGAAGTATAGGAATTGGTATTACCTCAGAGTTTAAACACCTTGGGATCTTTAAATACATTTCTTATGGATAATTAAGGGTTTCCTACTGTCCATATTAGGCACACAGCCCAGCACAGGGTAAACAATGCTGGCCAGATGTGGAGAATCATCAGAGGGGTCCTTGAAGCATTGTGACGAACAAGTCAGGAGTGGTCCTGAAAACATAGTTGTCACTACTTACAGAAAGCCATTCCACCTACCAACCACCAGTACTCCAAAGTGGCCTAAGCCCAAAAGATGCTGCTATAGATAATGATATATAAAATATGATATAGACCTGGAGCAGCAAGACTTCCATGCTGGGGCTAACTGCCTGAGTCCAGTAAAGAGGCAATTTTAAGAGTAAGTCAAGGAAAAACAATGATCAAAGATTTTAGAATCTGTTTATTTGCCCAATTCTTAGATATATTTCTTCCAGTTACTTCATTAATTCACTGAGAGCTGATGGTAACTTGAGCTGATAATTAAAAATCTGAGTGTGTCTATCCATATCCATCATTGTAAAGGTATAGAATCCTAGGTGTTGGGCATTTGCAGTATACAGAAGAGACATGGAGCCTGTGTTGTAAGGATATGAGGAGCAGGGTAGGTACCATATCTATGTGAATTGTGCAGGACTTCACTTTTCAGCATGTACTCAAGAGATTATGAGGGCTAGGATTAGCAATAGAATACTCTCGCAGCATGTACAAGGCCTTGGGTTCTATATTCACTGCACACACACACACACACACACACACATGCACGCATGGGCACACATATAAAATTACAAGTTAAGTATGCTGCTTAAAATCAGTTTGTATGGATAATAATAAGGAGGAGATGCTTGAAGACCATCTCACCTCATAAGTAGCTTTGACAGTTCCAAAACATGATTTAAGGAATCTTACAAAACACTCAATGCTGTTTTAAAAACAAAATCCTAAATGTTTGATTTTACCAAATGAAGACTCGGGAGCTAGATTCTGTGCTGAAAGCCTGCTAGCTCAGAGAGGCATGAGAAAGCACCCAGCTAACCTTCCTAGAAGGAAAAAAACATGCCTCCTTTTCCACACTGTCTTAAAAGACCTTTCCAACTTAGTGCCCTTCCTTTCTACTCCCTGTGTATCTCTCTATCTGTCCTCCTGACTTCCTCTTACTCTCTATGGTTTTTTTCTTATGTTCATTCCCTGTCAACTGATTGCTTGTTCTGCCTCTTGACCTTTGGTTGAATTTATTCAATCTTGTTTACAATAAACAGAAAGCTCTTAGATTAACGGGTGAGCTAGGGATGAGCCACACCACAGCTAGAGACAGGCTTTTCTAACATCCAGTCTCAGGGTTCACAGTGTGATCAAATATCCTGCAACAATTCAAAGCAAAGCAAAAACTGCACAAACACAATTGCTCTATTTTATTGAAAGTTTAAACAAATGAGAAGCAAATGTGCTCAGTTAGAGGTCTTCTTGCTTGGAGCTTTGTGCTACAGCCAAACCTGTGAAAGCACCTCTCCCACTCGCCAACTCTATTCTGGTTCTAAACGCCTTTCTTCCTTCAGAGTCAAGGATTAGCAGAGTGTGTAGCATAGAGGTCGTGGAGGGTGTGGGTTCAGATCTCAGTCTGCCACTAAGGAACCACTGGGAAATGCTGGTTTAACTAAATTATTTAGCTCTTTATTTGGGGTTTGAGGTTCTTCTCAACAGAATGAACCTTCAGTACGCAGGATTAAGGTTGGTCTACACCCTGCACACTCTTGCTTTATGTTCCCATTTAGATCTCAGACATAAACAGAGAAACTGATGTCCAGGGCAAGGATGAATACCCATGTGATTTTAACCTCCCAGTTTGGGCTTCTGTCAATCACAATGTCCTCTCTATACAACAGTTCCGCGCTCATTCAGAATCTTCCAGCTATTCTGACCTTGTGTCCCTTCTTCAGTTCTCCAAGGCCGTCATCAGTGTGGATCCCACTTGCTAATTTAGAAGAGAGCATATACTAGATCCATGTATGTTCTTGCTAACACAGGCTAATTTTTTCCTGTTAAGCTTTTCATGAGAAAATTTGCTTCAATGTGGATGATTTTTTGGGACAAGGTCTCAAAAACGTAGCCCAGGCTAGCCTTAACCTAGATATTCCCCTGGCCTAGCCTATTGAATGCTGGGATTATAAGACTGTGCCACTGTGTCTACTATGAATTACTATTAAAGGCTATAGACTCACAGGGTCTGCTTGGTGTATGTATCAGTGTGTTATACATTGGATCTCTACATCCCATGGAGCTGGAACTGACCTCACAAGCAAAAAGGATGATGTGTTCATTTTTACTCTTTTTGCAATTTTTAATAATAATAAAACGGCTAATAATAAAAAATGCCTTTATCACTTTTCCAATTGTTGAGATAAAATACCCTGACAAAAAAAACAACAGAAGGGAGAAAAAGGTTGATTTTGGCTCACAATTCAGCCCTGCACCATCGTGGGTGGAAGCGCCTGGTGGCAGGAGTTGGTCACATGACAGCCACAGTTAGGTAGCAGACAGTGATGATTGCTTGTACCTCGCTTGCTTTCTCTTCTTTATGCAGCCAAGGACCCAGGCAGAGAACATACTCTGCCCACAGTTAAGGTTGGGTCTTCCTATCTCAATTAGCATAATCTACATCAGTGGTTCTCAACCTAGGGGCTGAAACCCCCTTGGGGACAGCATATCAGATATCCTACATATAATATATTTACATTATTCTTCATAACAGTAGCAAAATTACAGTTATAAAATAGCAACAAAATAATCTTATGGTTGAGGGTCACTACAACATGAGCAACGACTGTGTTAAAGGGTCGCAGCATAAGGAAAGTTGAGAACCACTGCTCTAGATAATCCCTCACAGCAAGTCCAGAGGCTCATCTCCTAGGAAATTCAAGATTCTAGAAATCAGTATTAGCCATCACAAATAACTACTATAAATATACAAACGTTACATATTTCAATTTTTATTAATTACGTACACATTAAATGATGACTGTAAAAGTCTATTATAAACCTCAATGGAAAAGCAAGAAGTGGGAACCATGAGCAAGCAGCATTTTTCTGTCTACCATGAGATTAAAAGAAAAAGCCACAGTTTTTTCCTCCAAAAGGTGGTACAACTAAATATAATCTTGGCATCAATAGATGCTTGCTAAAAAACCCACCCAGATACAGAATTCAAGCCAAGCATCTCGGAGATGTCTCTGGCTGTGCTCTGTGACATCGGATGCAGCACAGTAGCCTGGGGTGAAAGCAGCAGTCATTAATCTCTGCTAGTGGAACAGAAGTAGTTTCAGAGGTTTTATTAAGTTTGGAATGTGATAGAATCTAAGTCATATAGGGAATCCAACATAAGTTTTAAACAAAAATTCTAGTGGCTATAAAAAACAAAACAACAAGAAAAAAAAAAACATTTCCCAGTAATGCCTCCTAAAGATATGTATGTCTTTATAAAGAATAAAGCTTAAATCTGGGATGACAAAGAACCCATTTGCTCTGGTTTTCTTTCATGAGGTAAAGCCATTGCAGGTCTGTGATCTTGGGTCTGCAGACAAAAATTCCTTATACTTTAATGGAGAAGTGATCCTATTCTTATTTTTTAAGCAGTTTTTTTCCTTCAGTGAGTTTTACCCTGAAGACAGTTTTAATGAATAATAGTAACTCATGTTTCCAAAGACAAGTTGTCTGGAAGTTGTCAACTGGGAGCTGGTAGTAAAAATCCTAAAAGTAGATGACACAGGCAGCATCTTGTCAGCAGAGTCCCAAACCAGATGGCCCATCTACGTACCTGGCATTACTAAGGATGAGTCCCAAATCTGAGGGTGTGTATCACTTAGAAACCTGAAGTAATAAAAAATGAAAATGAGGTTTTTTATATACAAAGTTTATGAATCACCAGAAAAATAGAAATGACTAATAAATCTAGAGGTTCCTTGCTCGGGGCCTCCTCCCACTCTCAGGAAGCAGAGGCTGTTACTCATCTTTTACTTTTTACCTGAAATCCTATAACACCACATACAACCACATCAAAAACTGACTTCTTTGTGCAAGCTCTTTTATCACTAACTAAAACACACAGTTAGGATATAATCTCCTTCCATGGCACACAGTGGCCTTGGGGTTTTGGGCAACGTTACATCTACTGCAAGCTTCATATGACAACTGTACACAAAACCTGAAATCTTCTTGATTTCCCCATGGTAAGTCCTCTCAGCCTTTACCCTACTCTACCTAGCAATGCCCTACTGTTGTCTTGTTCAGATTTAAGCAGCCATAGCAGCACCTAGAGAGAATATCGCTAAACACTATGCTCAGTGTACAGTACCCTGTCTTATCACAAACACGATCTCATTTTTTTCTCTCCAGAAACTGAGGGAGAAATGTAGCTCCCCCCAAAATTAAGTGATTGATCATCATCTAGTTTTAAAGACTATGTATTCAGTACAAGGAATAAGTTCTTGAACCTTGATTTTCCAGTCTAGCATTGTAACCCAGAGAAATCACTTCACTCTGATATTCAATGTTCTCCTATGATGTGGAGATGTCAATCAAACATACCTACACTCTTGAGCTATTTGTTCTTAGAGGCATTTCTCACCCTCCTCTTCTTCACTAGCTATTGTTCAAATGTGTTATCTTTGCTTCACATTCATCCTATGGAACCAATTGCTAAAAGATCACACAATGTGGTACCCAAATGCCAAAGATGCACCTACCAGGTAGACAAGATGTCCTGCCTATAATGTTATGATGGTCAATCTATCTTTATTGTCAACCTGATGGAATTTAGAATCGTCTAGGAGACAGCTCTGGCATATCTATGAGGGAATTCAAAGAAAGACCTAACTGAGGTAGGAAGACGCACGTAGAATGTGCACAGTATCATTGAATGGGCTGTGCTCCTGCAATGAATAAAAAGGAGAATATGAGCAGAGCATTGGCATTCATCTCTCTCTGCTTCCTGGTTTCAGAAACAATGTAACACAAGATAAATCCCACATAGACATAATCAGAGGGCGATTATAGTTTTTGTCAATTTGATAGCTCATATTAACCATTATACCTTCCCTGCACACCATACTTGAGCTAATAGTCTCATCTGTGGACTTCTTCATTCACAAGCATGGTATAGCATGTTTTGACTTTGGATTCTGCCTAACCAATACACATGGCTCTTTCTCATGATATTTCCTCATCTACCTGTACCAGCTATATCTAGAAGTAGTAGACCACAAGACTAATGGGTGGGCTGTTTTGCCAATCTCTGGAAGACACCATTAACTGGAACAAAACTTTGCAAAGATGAAGTCCTATGCTGTACTGTTTGATGTACTTTTGAGCTAGTGACCAAAATATGATGATGTTTTTCCTAAAAGCAAATGCATGAATCCAGAAAATTGAGGATGAAAGTAGGTATCCTCATGATGATGATGAGGCCTAGTAATCCACTGGTTAAAAAAAAAAAAAGTTCACATCCTGTGTTGAAACTTTGGGTGTTTCTGAGTTAGATGTTTAGGTTCCAGACACAAAACTCTTCCATTAGGGCTACAAAATTGGTCTAATTACCAGGTCTAACCACACCTGGCTCTTTCAGGTCCCTTGTGTCGTAAAACAACAAGCACAGATGGGCTTTCCATTATGGCTGGGATGATTGATTCAAATTACCCAGGAGAAATTGCTTGACTGCTCAGGGCAGAGCAAGGAGAACAGTGAGTGGCATCCAGCGGAGGTCATTAGGACACTTCTTAATGTACCTATATCCATAGTAAATGCCAACTAGAGATAAAATCAACCTCCCCCAAAATCCGGACTACTGAGGACACAGAAACTTTATAAATATATCAACAACACCAGATTGAAATTTGATGTTTTTCTTCTAAATACATGTGGAAATTTTTCTACATGAAGTATATATTTTCCATCACAAGACCTCAGTGGGAGGCAGGTAAAAGATAAAAGTAGCATACAGTGGCAGAAAGCAATGGTTAGAGATACCAGTAATGGCCTCTCCAACAGTACATGTAAAGAATACTGTAGAGCTATATGTATTTTAATACAAACCAACAACTCTTTTCTTCATCTGTGGCCTTCCACTCTAAATGAAGAGTGCTGCTGACACTTAACCTTTTAATCCAGCTCATGCATCAAGGGAGGACCACTAAGCACCTACAGCTCCTTGATGTCACTGTCACTCATTCATCTCCTGTGTCCACGGCCAGAGGCCAGATGGCAGCAATATACCTTAGTGACACTGTGAAGCCTTACTTTGTGCCAGCAGCTGACAAATGTTTATGAGCATGATGACTGAAGAGTCAGAGGCTTTGCCTATTCTAGACTCATGTTCTCTTAAGTAGAATCCATGCTCTCCTTGACTGCCTGTATTGAAAAGGCTAGCCCCAGAAGGGAAATTTTCCCATGTCCGTCCAATGAGAAGTCCTGGGGTGGGACTATAGGACTGAAGAAATAGGGAACTCGGGATGTTTCTCTTCTCTCCATGTGGCTAGTTTTTCTTACTTCATGTTTCATAGGACCTCCAACTCTCGAGGGCATAGGGTATCTTTACTTTTCCTGAGAGAGTCTGGCCTCTGGAATATAGTAACAGCACTGTTTACTTTGTCTTTGTAGAAAAATATAGACAGTAATGCTAGATGTTACCAAATCTAGGCTGATTTACCATACCTCGTATGTACTACTTTCCTAATCAATTTCATAACCACTAGCCAACACTAAGTACCTTCTCTTTGAAATATTAAGAATCGTGTCTTGTTTCTGGGGTCTATATGACTGGCACACTACTTTTCTGAGTTGTTATAAAACATGGAAGCTAACATATTCAAGTGCCTAGTAAAATACTAGGTATCAAGACAATGCCCAATAAAGTATGGGACAGAAACTGAAGGAGGGGCCATCTGGAGACCATTCCACCTGGGTATCCATCCCATGTGCAGTCATCAAAGGTAGACAATGATGTGGATGTCAGGAAGTGCATGCTGACAAGAGCCTGATATAGCTGTCTCCTTAGAGGTCTGCCAGAGTCTGACATATTCAGAGGCGGATGTTCACAGCTAACCATTGACCTGATCAAGGGGTTCCCTATGGAGGAGTTAGAGAGAAGACTGAAGAAGCTGAAAGGGTTTGTGGCCTCATGAGGAGAGCAACAATACCAACCAACCAGAGCTCCCCAAGGTCTAATCCACATAGAGAGCACATAGGGAGGAACCCATGACTCCAGCTGTATATATAGAGGAAGATAGCCTTGTCAGGCATAGGTGGGAGAGGAGATCCTTGGTCCCATGAAGGCTGGACACCAAGTATGGGGGAATTCGAGGGTGGGGAGGTGGGAGTGGGGGGGGTAGGTGGGAGCACATCCTCATAGAAGAAGGAGGGGGGGTTGGGGTAGGGGGTTCCTGGGTGGGAGGGAATGGGGTAAGGGGATAACATCCGAAATGTAATTATAATATCCAATTTAAAAAAAAAAAACATATTCAAGTGCCTAGTAAAATACTAGGTATTAAGACAATGCCCAATAATTTTGTAGCTGTTTTGCTTAGTAGAAATTACCAGCCTGTATAGATCTAAAATCTGGTTCTATCACTGATGCCACTGAGCACATCATTTAAAAATTATGTGCTTCATGTCCAAACCCTGCAAAATTGAGGTGACAAAAATAGTTACTCAGGATTGGCAAGATGGCTCATCAGGCCACCACAACAGCCTGATGAACTGAGTCCTATTCCAGGAACCCACTGTAGAGGAGAAAACTGTCTCTTGGAAATCATCCTGTGACCACCATGTGGTGAGGACGCTGATGAGGATGATAAAATATTAAAAATCAGGATTGCTTCCTCATAGAGGCATTGTGATATTAACCCGATTCATATAAAGTTCACAAAACGGTCCCAGACCCAAATAGGTCCAATAAGTGTACTCATTCATGTCATTCTTATCCATAAAAAATTTGGTTGCAAAATTCCAATAGAAAGGGGAATGAGATCACCTAATGTGTGCTACTTGAAATCACATCACTCCCAAAGCAAGGCACTTCCATCTTAAATGAGTTCAAGAGATTAGGTGTATGACTCTGGGTGAATAGCCTCAATATGGTCTCTCTTATTCCTTAATGAAATACAGAAATGTATGGTGAAGATGGTGTGTGTGTGTGTGCGCGCGCGCGCGTGTGTGTGTGGTGTGTGTGTGTGTGTGTGAGAGAGAGAGAGAGAGAGGAGAGAGAGAGAGAGAGAGAGAGAGAGAGATTTGCATGCATTGAACCTGCCTAAGCACTAGTGTTAAAGCTTTGGACCCTAGGAAGGCTCTATGTCACATCTAGACTCCATAATTGTGTGCTAAGAGAATATATAGACAACCAAGACAACCCTTCAAGGCAGGTTCGTTTATCTCTGCATGGATAAATGCAGTTCTGCATCTGTAATCTGGGAATATCACCTACCATGTCTCCTGCAGAGCTCTACAGAAATAAGCAGCTAGAAATATAGCTCACTCATCAGAGACACATGCTTGCCAAATGTTTCCAGATATAGGTTCCAGATACAGTTGAACCTGACATGACCCAACCTTATAGATAAAATCTGACAGTGACCAGGAAGAAGAGTGGTAAGAACTTAATCTGTTATTTTAATTATTATTATTAGTTAATCCTTCAAACAACTCCATCTGACAGGAAATAAAACCTACACAAATGAAAACATGGGCTGTTTAGGTCTTCCATCTAGGATTTTACAATGTGAATCCAGGTGCAGAAAATAAGCTTGCAGAAGCCTTGATGCAGACGGTCAAGTATGGGACCAGCCATGGTCTTGCACTGTATCTGAACTCCACCTCACATAAAAGTGGCTGAATCAACAGTGCTCAGACTACAGAGGGAGCCTAATGCATTCCTGTAGTATTTCATTGCAGCTGTTAATGATACAACTCTACTACAAAGCTTAGCAAGGAGCAAGAGAGCTAAAAGATGTAAAAGAGGATGCTGATACAATTGAGGAAAGCCTATAAGTGTAATAAAACAGGTCCTTCATAAGCAAACCTGTGAAAGCATATAGTTAAGCAAAGATCTTTCTTGTTTCCAAATAGCTTCTGCAGGTGGCTAAGGAGCCCTGCAAATAAACAGCTCTACTATGGCACAGCTAAGTTATTATGCATCTCCTAAAGGCCAGTAGGATACAAAGAGGACCATGGAAACCCCAGTGCAGTGCTGGGAATGGAGCCATCATAGGGCATGAGATCACCTTTGAGTCTCATGAATAAGCTTGATGAGGTCTAGCCTTCCTGGCCCTGAGAAGGTATGGAAAAGAGAGTGTGTAGGGAAAAAACACTCGAGGCACCTGCCCCAAGCCCTCGTGGCGGAGACCCTGGTGGGGGGAATGGGGAGGCAGCGGAGTCTCGGAGGCTTTCCACATACACAAGATGGTCTAAGGTTGCAGAGGCTGGAAGCTTTGGCTACAGCAGGCGCCAATGATACGAGAAGTCCAATGTTCCAAGAAGTTTATTGTTCATGGTGTGGTAGTTGGTTCTGGATGTGCGCCCCGCCTCCCCCCTTCCCCCACCCCCCGGAAAAGCCAGGGGGAGCTGGCTTAAATAGGGAGGGGGAAAGAGGGGCTGGGAAAAGGAATAACTTAATTAGCTACACCCACACCCCATCCTGCCTTAGGTAACTCATGAATATTGAAATCTCTGTTAGTCATGCCCTCTACCTAAATGGTGACCGCAAAACCTCTCTGGGAGGAGCTACTCTGAGCCAAACATGTCTGCAAGGTGCAGGTTAATGGAGATGTAGGCCGCATGTGGGGGTCTGGAATCGGGGGGCATGGGGAGATAATGCCATCCCTCACCAGGCAATGGTCCACCTGTTGGGTCTCCGGCTATCTCAAACCCAGTGCTCTACCGGGGAGACCAAATCATCCCTTTGCAGCCCCACAAGAGTGGGAGGAAGAGTGATGACCTTGGCAATGAATGTTGGGGCTGTGATAAGCCCCACTGTAAAAGATGAAGGAATAAAGGCATTATTGATCTCAAAAGTAACGTAGACCCCTGCAGGGATCTGCAATGGAGACCAGGCCCAATAGAAACTGAAATAGCAGAAAGTGCTGGCAGCAGATTTTAAGTAAATTTTTTCATACAATATATTTTGATCATGGCTTTCCTTTTCCACCAATTTTTCCTAGATCCTCCTCCCTCCCTACCCACCCAACTTCCTGTTCCTGTCTTATTCTGTGTATCTATCTCTGTCTCTCTGTCACTGTTTCTCTCTGTGTGTCTGTCTGTCTCTCTTTCACTGTTTCTATGTTTCTCTCTTTGTGTTTGTCTCTATGTATGTCTCTCAATCTCTGTCTCTCTTTCTCTTACCACTCAGGGCTTCTCATGGAACATGATTGATATTCTCATTAACACTCCATTGGGGAACACTTCCTTCCCCTTTATGCTGGTAGCCCTTTGAGTGACAAGGTATTATAGGTAGTAAATAGAGTAAAAGCTGCCACCACCTGCAGACAAGAGAGGAGAAATTGGAAAGGAAGGGTGTGGAGAACATATGAAGTCTTGTCTTTTCTCTCAGCACAAAAAGCAGGAAGAAGAGCATGGACAATAGCTTCAGCCCCACACTGCTCTTGAAGGTTTGAAGGAACATGTTTAAATGAGTGTTCAGGGCGGAACATCACCAGAGAGCAAGTCAGGGGTTCTACATTGGTTCCCAGTGGATGTACAAAGGTGATGAATGAAGGGGCATAGGATCTCTAGCGATAATGCTGAATGGTATGTGTAAGTTCTCAGCTGAGAGACCTGGCAAAAAGCAACTTCTGCCACAATAATGCTGGTCTTGGGACAGAGCACAACTCTATACTCTTCATGTACCCATTGGGACTAATCATAATTAATTTAGCATCTTTCTTTGGAGTCCCTTAAAATACTCAATATCCTGTATCCCACGTTATTGATTTCACTTCAAGAAGCCCCAAATCAATCTCTTTTAAAGAGGAAAGATTTACACAGTCTCCAGATGAAGCTCTAAGGTGTTTTCTATGTGTGCTGAGCCATTCTTGACACTCCGAGAGAACCACCAATGTCAGTGTCCACTGACTCAGGCTTATACCCGGCTCCCCTTATGAAGGCATGGGCATTGGGAACTCGCATACTTAAACTTGAAGTCAAGCAGAATGCCATCAATATTACTTTCAGTAATCATGAGAGGAATTAGCACACTCTGAACATCTATTAGCATCAGGCTCTGAGCTAAGTGGTGGGCATATGGGTGCCTCATTTTTATTCTTATGACAATCATTGATTAGTTAGAATTAATGCTAACTGACTTAATGCTTTTAACTCAGTTCCTAATGGGCTATATCTAAACCACAGACCCCTGTGAGGGTCAGCTCTACATTGTCTTGAGGATAAATAGCCTTCTCTAATTTATTATATTTATTGGTTTATTTATTTGAGATAAGGGCTCATGTAGCTGACCTTGAATTCCTAATCTTCTGCTTATGAGATTACAAACATGTACACCAATCCTAGCTTCATCCCCTTTAGCAACCAAGGAAACTAAAGTAACATCAAGGTTTCCCAAATAATAAACTCTAGCCAAGGTACTTCTATTCTTTCTGACTCTGAAGAACCTGCCCCAGTGTTTTGTATTGGGTATTGTAGGCTGAGCACCACATTCTCCAACAGCAATTTGTGGTGTTTGCTGCTCTTTTGTCATTGTGGATAACTACTCCAACTGTCTCCTGTTATAGCCATAGTACCTGGGGCCTAGAGAATGCAAAGTGACTCCATGAAAGTTCACAGGGCTTGAAAATGTTCTTTATGGATTTACAGCAAGGTCCCTTGACTTCAAAATATATGATGAGTCTGATGTACACCCCATCTCTTTCCTCTCCAAGCCTGTATCTCCTGTTCTCATTTCCCCATTGTATATATGACATGAGCAAGCACCTCTGCTCAAAACCAGAATCATCCTCCACTGTTCCTTCCCACTGTCATTCACTGCTCTTTGGTCCTCTGGTTCCACCTCCTGCAGCTTAAAGCCCTTGATTTGAACAGCCTCTCCCAGTGTCCTGTACTCATGCCATTTTCTCAAACTTCAACATACCTGAGTGGTACCAGCCCAGAGTCCAGGAAGTTCTGACTCATCAAGTGCTATACAATTTGGTTCCTTGGAAATGTGCAGAAATCAAAGCTAGGGTCTTTGCTTCAATTTGTGAAGTATATGAGTGGGACTCTTAATATAGCTTACCATATCACCATGTACACAGAGCACTGCAGGGTAAACAGGAAGCTCTATGTTCTCCTAGTCTAGTGTGGGCCCACCTCATCAGTGTATTAATCCAGTCATGTCATTAATAAATTAGTAGATCGATAAGCTGATGTGTTCTTGCAGAGTGAGTCAGCTGTGGAAATAAGGTTGGCTATGTTACACTCTCTAACTCATTGCGTTATTCTTTATACCAGATTGGCTCTCCATCAGCAAAACACCATCATCAAACACAGTTGTTCAATGTGGGATCAGAGTTATGAGCCAAAATAAATCTTTTTCCTTAAAGCCTATTGTGTTAATAGAAAACCAACTGAGGAAGTAGGGCTAAGGTGAAACATACTTCACAATTTGTCTAACACACCAAAATGGACTGCTAGTGGTCTAAGAACCTTATCGTGAGACCTACTATACTGCATGACCAGATGTAACCACTCTTCATTTATATGCAAACTTCCCATGGCTACTCAGGTCTAGGGCAGACAGATTCAGAAAAGTTAATAACCTTTAACATAAAGGAGACCAGGTAACATGATTTCAGATCTAAGATCCATCAGAAACAAGAGCTAAGCAATGTCTCACATTCTGATGGTACTGGTGAAAGGAGAAGGATTTTCCTTGACTCAGAGAAAGAACCAGAAAACCAGAACCCTAAGGAAAATGGGGTCTGAGCAAGCAGGTCAGAGTAGCTGATCTTCTCTAGAATTTCCAAGTTTCCGTCCTGTATCTATTTGTCTGATCGTTCAGCATTGACTGACTGCTCCCAGCATGTAATCAGAAGCTTTAAGTTTCTGTTGATGAAATTACTTCCTGGACAATATCAAAAGACAATGATGCTAATGTAACACCCCACATCCTTTCACAGTATTAGAAAAGAAAAACAACGAGGCTGAACATGAGCCCAAGGGCAGAGCACCTACTACTGTGCACAAGGCTAATAGATTTTTTTTCTTAGCACAACAACCAATCATCAGTCAATCAATCAGTCAATCATTTTAAAACTGCAAACTAAGAACAAGATTTCCCAACCTGACAAAGTCTGTCCTGAAAAAGACCACCACACTAACTCTACCATTGTCACCTCTATCAACATTTTAATGGAGGTTCAGCCTAGGGACAATGTAATAAAAGAAGTCATGGGATGGAACAGGTACAACTATTTCTGTCTGCAGAGGACATGTAGAGATAGAAAATATGACACAATTACAAACAGCTAAGAATGATGACTAAGTTCAGAGACGCTGCAGAAATGATATCAACATACAAGACAATTATTGTTCTATGCACTCCAAGGAATGGAAATAACATTCACATTAGCATCGGGAAGAGTAAATTAATATGATTAACACAAGAGGTGTAGTGTCCATACACAGAGAAACTCAAACTTGTATTAGCAGAAGGAAGACCTAAATAACCATTGGGAGAATTCTGTGTCCACAGCCCAATAGATTTAATATTCTTAAATGACAGTTATACCCACAGGAATGCATAGTTTCTGCTCAATCCCTTTCAAAACCCCACCTGTCTTCTACAAAGACTCTAAAATTCATTTAAATTTAACAATTTTTGAAATTTCCTTTTTTAAATTTTATTTTCTTGGATATTTTCTTTATTTACATTTCAAATTTTATCTCCTTACCCAATCCTACCAATCTCCTATCCCATTCTTCCCTCCCCTGCTTCTATGAGGATGTTCCCCCACCCATCCACCTACTCCCACCTCCCTGCCCTCGAATTCCCTACACTGGAGCATTGAGCCTTCACAGGATCAAGGGCCTCTCCTCCCATTGATTCCCAACAAGGCCATCCTCTGCTACTTATATGGCTGGAGCCATGGGTCCCTCCATGTGTAGTCTTTGGTTGGTGGTTTAGTTCCTGGGAGCTCTGGGGGGGGGGTCTGATTGGTTGATATTGTTGTTCTACCTATGGGTTTGCAAACACCTTCAGCTCCTTCAGTCCTTTCCCTAACTCCTCCATTAGAGTTCCAGAGCTCAGTCCAATGGTTGGCTGTGAGCATCTGTATTTTCAGGCTATAGCAAAGTCTCTTAGGAGACAGATATATCAGGCTCCTGTCAGCAAGCACTTCTTGGCATCCACAATAGTGTCTGGGTTTGGTGACTGTACATGGGATGGATCTCCAGGTGGGGCAGTCTTTGGATGGCCTTTCCTTCAGTCTCTGCTCCACAGTTTGTCTCTGTATTTGATCCCGTGAGTATTTTGTTCCCCTTTCTAAGACGGACCAAAGCACCAATGCTGTCACCAAGAACATGGAAACTCAAAGAATTGGAAAAATATTCTAATCTGTGTCATCAGAAATGGGGCTCTTCTAAAATACTCATATTAAAAATAGCTGTTTGGACATATCAAGATGGCCAAGCAGATAAAGGTGATTGCTGCACTTAAGTTTGGTAGCCTAAGCTTGATCTATGGAACTCAGATAAAAGTAGAAGGAAGAACCACCAAGTCCCCAAAGTTGTCTTCTGATTTTCTCATACATGCCTCAGTATAGGGAGGCACATGTACACATACATATATATACACACCAATAATAATAATAATAGTCTTGATTGTTGCTATAACAAAAAAAAATTAATGGGAAATAGATATTTTCCAAAAGAGCCAATAACTAAATGAAATATGTTGACCAAAAAACCCACTGTTTGTACCCTTAACACAACTAGAATCTAGATAATAGACAGTAGAAAGTACTGGCAAGGGGATGGGGCAATCCCAACCTCACATAGTGATGGTGGGACTGTAACTTAGTGCATCCACACTGGAGAACTTAGAAAGTTAAACAGCATGTGTCCATGCAAACATTTTACTCATGAATGTTCACATGAATTTTACTGATGATATCCCCAAGTGTGAATAATCTACCGTGCATCAGAGATGAGAAGGCGACATGTGGAACAAGTATACAACGGACTGACTTCACACCGGGAACAAAGCATAGCCCAGGCTATAATAGAGACAGACCTTGAAAACATTACACTGATTGAGAAAAGCCAGGCACAAAAGGTTACATGCCTCTGTTTGTACAAAATGTCCAGAAAAGGTGAATCGACAAGACAAATAATAAATAAATAAATTGGCAGAAGCCAGGGACAGGGAATATGAGTGGAACAGGAATAATGAAAATGTCCTCAAATTAAACTGTGGTGATCATCAAGCTTGCCCTTGAATACAAAACACAGAAGTACTGACAAGCACATGTTAAGCAGGTAAGATTTGTGGCTTGTAGTTTGTACTCTTATATAAGAATTTTTAAAATCACACTACAATAAACTATACCTTTTTTGAAATCTCCAATTGACATTAGTTGTTCACCATCATCTAAACTCTGCAGCACCACAAAGTGCTGCCCACTGACCTGCTTATCCCCATCACTCCTGCCCCTACCCCATCTTAGACTCTAGTAACCACATTATATTCACTCTCAGCTGCTATGGGATCAGTTGTATTCATCACTTGTTAAGTAGAATCCCTAGATACTTGAAGCCCTGCACCCGACTTATTTTATTTACTGTAATGATCTGTAGATTCACCTCATATTATCACAAATGATAGTTTTTCATATGTAGGACAGAATGATAGCCGTGTGTGTGTGTGTTATGTGATTTTCATCTATTTGTTCACAGAAGACAGCGTTTAAAAGTTTTGAATGTAGGGTGTCCTCCACAGGCTCTGCTTGAACAGTTGGTCCCCAGCTACTGCTGCTATCTGAGAGATAGTGGACCTCATGGGACACAGAGCCTGGACAGGGACGAGGGATGGATTACTGGGGATGGGCCTGATGTTTGCAATCTGACCTCCCTTCTTGTCTGGATTCTGCTTTCTAATCCACCCAGATCTGGGCAGCCTCACAGTTCTGCTAACACAGCTGAGAAACACTTCTCCCACAATGCCTTTCCCTACCAAGACGACCTGGGTCCTTACAGCATGAGCTGAAATAAGCCCTCCCTTCCTTAAGTTGCTTCTAGTCACATAGTTGGTCACAGCAATGAGAAAGGTAATAAACGGTGACACTCAGGTTGAGTCCATGTCATGAACACTGCCAGTGGTGCTGTGGTGCGCGTAGGAGTGTAGGCGTCTCCTCCGCCATCTGATTTCATCCCTTTAAGCACACACTTGACGAGAGTAGGCAGAAGAGAGGGTGCGTGGGAAGGTGGCAGTGATGAAATCACCTAGGACTCAGCGCAGGGTGATAACAAAAATGAGGAAGAAAATACAATACCTGGTAAGAATCACAAAGGTGAGACTGGGGACCTCCATCATGTCTGTAATGAAAGTGTCGGAAGAAGGAAATAAATGACTGTTGACAAAGGAGATGATAAGCAAGAATGTTCCAGAAGAAAAGAACTTTCTTTTTAAAAGGCATGGGCTGTCTCCCGTTAGAAGAGAGTATTTGGAGTTCTAAGCAATAGGCTTAAGTGTCAAGAAACGTTATAGCCTAAAGAGAAATGAGAACGCCCTAGAAGCCTTTGGAAGAGGATAGATGACCTATGGAGAGATGCATTTGAGAACAAATTTCCCATCAGCAAGAACACAGTTGCAGATGGAAATAAAGTAATACTTCCAACTGACAAAGGGAGATTACTGTCAGCCCCGAAGAGTATTGTAACTACATCACGGTTTATGTGTGATGGGACGTTCTGGTCGAATCCATAGCTCTGAAACCAAACCACGCAGATCTTCAAGCAGCTGTGTAGCATTGTTCACATGATCTGGGGCAGGGTTCATTTTGTTGGTTTTTTTGTTTTGTTTTTGCTTTTTTGTGTTTTGTTTTGTTTTGTTTGCTGAAGACAAGCCATCTCTTCTACAGAGCCATGAAAGATGAATGCATTTGTGTACACAGCAGCATTTGGTAATAGGAGCATGATTTTAAGCTCAGCTAGTTGCTAATTCAAGAAATATAACTGGACAAAGAATAGAGAAAGCAACTGTATAGCCGTGCAACAACAGCAAAAAAGCTGTTTTAGCAATAAGTATCAATCGAAATACTGAAAGAGAAAAACATTAGCAGAATAAAAAAAGATGAAACTGACCAAAAGATATATATATGTATATATGATATATATGATTCACTTAAAATACATCACATATAGGGCATATGTTTACATCTTTGAGCACAATATATTGTTCCAAATTTCACTAAGTTGATTAAAAATTGAAGAAATTTTGCAATTTTATAATTGCACTGGGTATTTTAATATAAAATATTAAACAGAAGAAATACAACTTAACAATTAAATTCACTCTGCCTCTCACAGACTCACAAAGATTGCTCAGTGAATCTTTTGTGTAAGGCAATGGGTAAGACGGCAACATTTGAATAGTAAAACTAAAGAGAATAAGACTTGGGTCCATGGAAATCATAAAAGGAAACAAAGACAACAAGACTCTGTGTAAGGCAGCTGTTTAACAACCTAGAGAAACCAGAGTAAAGCAACAGAACAGATAGCAGGAAAGTCGGTGTCCACTAATATTTTATTCCAAGGTGCCTTGCCCTGTTTCCCTCATGTGTAAAATACTGCAGCATTATATGCTACTTACAGATGGAAAATGGCATTAAATTCATTAGCATTGTGAGATGTGTCCCATTAGCAATGTGTGTGTGTATTCATAATGCTTCATAGGGGCTATAAATTCCATCGGGAGATAGATAATGAATTATTCACTACTATATTCCCATTTCCATGTAATAGTGCCTGACATCAGGAGAGTGATAAATATTTATTGAACACTGCAGTGGAATATGAAGTCAAATGAGTCAGAAGCTAACCCTTAGAGACTTTTTTCAAAGTCAAGCAGAACTGGATTCTAATCCTGGGCTCTGAAACACCTTGACTGGACTCTAGAGGTCTGAAGTTGCCCAGCTACTGTTTTCCATGACACAAAATGAAGACAGAAGCAGCTACTTTGTAAGGCCCTTGCAGGTCTTACAAAGGTGTGCCAATGGTTAGATTACTATGCCTTGGTTGCCCACCCACTCTGTGAAATGGGCTAAAACTGCAGACCGCCTTCCCGTAAGAGATTATTGGTTCTCGCTGGCTCCACATTCAGCTCTGCCAACAGGAACCACTACAACAAAGCTGAGACCTGAGATGAAAGATGGGTCTTGCTTCCTTTCTGTTCCTTCCCCCGTGGACTGCCTACCTATCCCCATTTTCTATGAGCATTACCCTGCAAGAAGTTCAGCCTGGCAGCAACTTCCTTCCATGAAGGGACGTTCACACAAAGAAGTTCTGACTGAACCTTTGCAAGACTGTCAAGAGGTTGGAATGTTGCATGCCCAGAACTTAACAATTTATCTTCTGCTATCTTTAGCCCTCTGAATAGTCATCCCTTGCCGACCTCTATGCAGACTCAATATCCTATGACTAACAGATTTTTTAAAAAGAAAAAGGAAAGAAAGTTCTGGAAATGTGTTAGCATAACAAAACCATAGTTTCTACCAAATAAAAGGTTAAAAATCATCAGACAACATCTGGGGCCAGTAACTGAGATTTCTCTGCACTGCTGTAAGTACCTATTTGATGTTTCCACCACAAGAACAGTTGAATCCAGTTTGCAGTATTCCTAACATTAGGTTTCAAACCCTGGACCCCTAACCCTAACCCTGTTAGTATACAGGCAATTCCACTGTCTGCTCTCAGGGACCTAGCAACTGCTTACATCATCACCTACCACTACCAGGTGTGCCAGGTGTGCGCTGAGGATTAAAGGACAGTCATCCTACAACCTAGATATCGCTTCTCTCTCTCTCTCTCTCTCTTCTCTCTCTCTCTCTCTCTCCCTCCCTCCCTCCCTCCTCCTCTTTCTCCCTCTCTCCCTCTCTCCCTCCCTCCCTCCTTCCTCCTCTCTCTTCCTCCTCTTTGCTTTCTGCACATATGCTCCCTCCCTCTCCCCTCCTTCCCCTTTCCTCTCCTCTCCTCTTTCTCTCTCTCTCTCTCTCTCTCTCTCTCTCTCTCTCTCTCTCTCTCTTGTCTGCATGGCAGTTCATCATACATATAAAACAAAAATACATATTTTAAAAAATTAGTGGTTCAACTAATTTTTGTTTTATATGTATGAAGCAGAGAAATCTCAGCTTCTTTGGTCTCTTCCCCCGAGATTGGTGAACACATCCTAGAGCTGTTTCCAAATAAACCTGCTTTTATACTTTTAATTAGGCTTGAATTGGCTTATTTCATTGGCGGAGGATCTCTATTATACACAACTAACTTTTTCATGTCCCTTCACCTCCAAGATCTGAGCCCAATCTGGGCAGCTCCATCTCTGGAATTTTCCATGACCCCTCTTTCTGGCATGTAGATTTCAGTGTGTATTGTTCTAGCCTGTTCTTTTTTATGCTGGTGTCCTCCAATGCTTTGTGGTCCTGAACATTCCACCCTGCCTACTGCTAAGACAACAGTTTTAGACTCAAGTTCTTTATATTAAATGTGTGCAGTGCAAATAGCTGCTGTGATAGCTCTCCCGACAGACTGGCAAATGAAAAAAAAAAAAAAAAAGGTTAAAAAGAAAATTCTTACCTTTATTACCTACGCACAGTTGCCCTGTGAACCTGAGAACTGGGTTAGGGAGAAGTCACCAATATACAAACAGGAACACTAAGCTTGCCAGAGATTAAACACTTCAAGGTAAGACTAGAGTAAGTGGTTGAGCCAGAACCAAATGCAAGCTATTTTCAGGACGCCATTCCATGCTCCATTACATATTCTTATTCCAAAATTGACCACTAATTTTTTGAAAATATGTATTTTTGTTTTATATGTATGAATGTTTTGGCTGCATGTATATACATGTATTGTGTGCATGCTGATACTCTCAGAGATCTAAAGAGGGCACCAGGTTCCCTAGAACTGGAGTTAGGGATGCTTCTAAGTGGCCATGTCAATGGTGGGAACTAAACCTATATCATCTGAAAGAACAGCCAGTGTTCTTGATGGCTGAGCCATCTCTTCAGCCCCTACTAATTTATGATAGAAATTCATACTAGCAATTAAGTTAATTTTCAATGGTTTCTTTCAGCAGAATACTAAATTAGAACAATTTGCCTATTCTTTAAATATGCTGTCCCTGGATGTGACATGAAGCCATGCTCAGTCGCCGCTCCTTAAAATCCCAGTACCTGAAAAGCAAAGAAAGAAAATAATGAATTCCAGCCTCTTTCTCATCAGGAAGATTCTGGGTAAAGACTAGAAGCCTGATCAACTCGTAGGCTATGGAGTCCAGATACAAAATGGCCTGTAGTTCCTTCAGGACACCCACAAAGATCGTTTTTAGATGATCGGTTGAGGTTTCTTTTGTTTTTCTACTTTGCAGTCATTGATGTGGGCTTCACCATCATGCCAGGAGGAGGGCAGCTTAAACTCTCACTATCTTCTTACAGGATCCAGTGACATCTCATGGAACCTCTTGGCTCTCTGGTCCAAATCGAGGAATATCTCCAGGAAGCTCATCAGACTAGGATGAGGACATAGGTTTCTGCATGAGGAATGAATGGACACCCTCAAGCTGAGGTGACTTCAGCTGTCCCTCTGACCTCTTGAGAAGCAGGTTTCCATTAGGAAGAAAGAATCAGACTTGCAAAAGAGACCTCACTGCAAATTAATCTGATGCCAGGGTTATCAAGGGTTCTTCTTGGTAGCCCCTGCTGAAGTGACATTCTGTATGAATCAGTGACTAGGGCTGCTATCATTTAAGAGTGGCTAGAAAATAGGAAGTGGTTGTTCTTACAGGTCTCAGAACAGAGTTAGGAATCAATGCTAACAGGGCAAGGATTTTTCTAAAGGCTCTCCTTACCTCTTCCAGCTTCCAGGGATTGCAAATAGCCCTAGGCTGTGGCTACCCAAGTCCAACCTCTACCTTATTGGCCACACTGGCTGGATCCTTGTCTGTGTCAATCTCACTCTGTCTTGCTGTGATGAGACACTTGTTATTGGTGAAGGACCCATCAGGTAACCCAGGATGATCACACCCCAACATCCTTAACTCAGCTATATCTACAAAGGCCTCTTTCCAAACAAGAGTCACTCACGGGTATGGGGAGTGGGTGCGAGTGTCTCTTCATCTCAGGTCAGATGAGGCAGCATTCTGTATCAAATAACTCTTGCCAGGTAGTACATTTATCTACTTGTTTCATTTTATTTATATGTATATTTTGAGACAATATGTATATTTTGCCTGTCTCTAGTTCTAACTGGCCTGGAATCTATTGTGCACTCCAGGCTGGACCCAAAACTGCAGTGATCCTTCTGCCTCAGAAGGTGCTGGTGTAGGCAGCATATTGGAAAGCTTCCATCAGTAGGAGAGTACCTTGTACAGATGTGATAAATACTGGTTGAGTCTACATCTGTCTATACATCTCTACAGTCTCAGCTGGCATCTGGCTCCCTCCATATTCTGTAACTTGTTCTGGGGGTTGGGGGTTGACAAAAGACAGCAGTCCCTTAGCTTAGACAGAAAGAACGTGCACTAATAGGACAAAGTGTCTAACTATGACAATGGACAGTCAGAGTCAGAGAGAGGGGTGGGGAGGGAGGATGGGCAGGGTGTCTCAGGTGGCAAGGTGACAGGACAACGTGACCAGTACAGCCAGGGAGTCAGGGAGGAGCAGCAGAGCACATACTGCTGGCAGAATCTCTCTCTTCTC
Organism: Mastomys natalensis; assembly: GCA_021653895.1. Lineage (NCBI taxonomy): Eukaryota > Metazoa > Chordata > Mammalia > Rodentia > Muridae > Mastomys > Mastomys natalensis. The sequence continues at coordinate 268,855 of JAJTUV010000166.1, read as the reverse complement.
TCCCTCTCTCCCTCCCTTCCTCCTTCCCTCCATCCCTCTTCTTTCCCTTGCCTGGCAAGGACTATAAATAACCTGTATTTTCCTGTCAGGCAGCAACCCCAGGAGTGCAGAACTTCTTCCTCGTGATCGAAACCACAATTTCATAACAGGTACGCTACAGACCTTACCTCCGAGCTTGTTTTTCTTCTAAGCAAACGCATCAATCTTCCCAATCCTTCATTTTTCAAATAATGAGCCAGAGAAGTTGTCTTGTTACTCCATTTTCTATTTTTCAAAGAAAGGTGATGTCGAAATCTCATATCCAGAGTGCACGCTTAGAGAAATTCCGAACAGGAACAATAGGGCTTTAGGAATCGTGCTGGTTGGACCTTACCAAGAGAGAGTCTAAGCTGGGAGGCTTTCTATCACTTGCTCATGATCAAGGCCACAGTCTATACTAAAAAGGAAGGATACATGGCCAGAAGCAATCGGAGTCAAGCTCTTGATGGGAAGAACTTTCTAGAAACCCAGCAGTCAGTAAGACCAAGAAAGGTGGCAAGCTTATCCCTTCTCTGGGTCATGACCTCATGTCAAAATTTCCTCTGGTTTGTCCTTTAAATTATTCTTAATATTCTTTATTCAATCTCATTTGCAAAGGAAAGGTTAGACCCTTACACTGTAAAAGGGTCATTATTCATGTTCCGGAGCCTCTGAGCAAGTGCTGTGGATCCAAAGTATGAAATAATAAGATCTGTAACTCTGTCATCGATTGTACTAAATGTATCATTCATCACCATCCACTGACACAGTTACCACCCTCAAACTAGTCCCCATTACACTCGCCTTTTTAAGGTATGTTTTTCCTCTTGGCTGCAAGCAGAAAGCTAAAACTCCAAAGTGACATGAGGAATGGAGGAGATCACCCAACAAAAGAGCAACCTGGAAATAAGCAAGAGATATCACAAGGCCACAGGTCCATCTTCATCTCTATCAACTCATAGGCTCTAAGATATGTACTGGAGCCCAAGAGAATGTCAGGCTATAGAAGCCACCCAGAGAACAGCATAGCTAGCGTTCAAATTCTGCCCACAAGGCAGGATGAACTGGGAGAATTTCCAGGTCTTTCCTAGACTGTGCACTCAGCTAGCAGTATGGGTGGGATAGAAAGTTCTTCTATTATATGTTCAGTGGTCTCTACAATGCCACATTGCAAAACGAGCCACTAAAGGAATACTTTGGCCCGAAAGGACAGTATCATCCAGAGACTGTTGGAAAACTTCAAGCAAAATAATTGCCTTGGCAATGGGTAATTCATCAAGTGATGAATTACCTCCTATGAACTTCAAAAAGATCCATAACCTCCTCCTAAAACACCATCAACCGAGAAGTAACTATTCAAACACATGAACCCATGGGGGACATTTCTCATTCAAATCCCAACAGATCCCCAGTGTTATAAAAATCAAAAATTGAAAAGGCTCCCTGACAGTCAAGACTGGTCACCCCATCAGAGGCAGAAAGACTTCATCACTGATGAGAAAACTCTTAAAGTTCATCATGGACTTCCAAATTTTGTTAACAGCTGAAGAGTGGTTACAAGAACCGTAGTTCTAGCTACTTTATCATCAAAAATGGTTAAATTCTGGCTTTGTTCTGCAGGTGCTGAGAAGTGCGTGCGTGTGTGTGTGTGTGTGTGTGTGGTGTGTGTGTGTGTGTGTGTAAGAGAGAGAGAGAGAAAAAGAGAGAGAGAGAGAGAGAGAGAGAGAGAGAGAGAGAGAGAGAGAGAGAGAGAATGTTCTCAGAAGACACAGTGGTCTCTCATTTTCCATCTTTGTGGTATCCTTCTTGCACCTCAGTGGGCTGTTAAGAGTTGGGATTGTGGTGGTGGTTAGTCACCTTCTGTGGGAGGAGGCTGTAAAGGAGCAGGGAGGACTTTTCTGGCACTTGCAATGTTTCTCTCTTGATCTGTGTGCTGCTGGCGTGGGTGTATTGAGATTGTGAGAACTCGTGGGCTTGTCTACTGATGAAATATGCACATTCCCACGTGTGGGTGTGACTGTCAGGGTCCTTTAGGAAGCAGATGCTAAAAGAAATTCATCATGATTAAGGTTAGTTGGGGAAAATGTCTATGAAAAATATGAGGGGGAGGAGCACTCATAGGTGCAACGGGCTTTCAGGCCAGTAACCTATGAAAAGAGGGAGGGGAGGAAATTAGGTAGAAAGAGATTTCAGTGTAGTTCCAGAAAGCTTCATTCAGGCCAACAGGATGGCCTAGGAACAGACCACACCTACAGGAGTCTGACTCTGCCTTCCCATCATGCTTAGTTGTCAATTCAAGCAGTTAGATTGTAGGGAATTTGCTTGACAAGGACTACTAACCCCAAGATACAGAAGCTGAGGACTGGAAACACCTTTCAAAGTTGGTCCTCCATTGAGGAAAGACCAGGGCAGCAGGTTCCCCACTCAGCACCTTCTGTGCATATGTAAAACCTGGCTCAAGTGTTATCAATACCTGTAGGACTGGTTTAGAGTCTTGAAGGCTGAGATGATAGCCACCTCCTCTTCCTTCCTTCCCAGCTTCCATCCAGGTCCTTCACTGATGTCCTCACAGGTGGTGAGAAAACAGACTGCCTCTCAGCACATCCCTGTTGTGCTGTGTTCTGAAAATACAGGAAACTCAAGGAGGACAGGCTGATGAGGGTGACATCCTCTTGCACTACCTTGCAGATAGTCCTCAGAAACTGGTGACAATTCGCATTCTGGCCATTTTACCCAGGATGAATTAGTCATGGGTTAACAGTTCATCTTTTCAATGCCAGATGCAGAAACAGTTTTCTGTGAGCTAAGGGAAAACCCAAACAGCCACCAAAGATTGTCCACTGAAAACTCATAGCCCTCCCCCCAAGACAGTGGGAAGATGTGTTCTCCTCCCCTGCAGAAGGAAGCAAACATTCTGCACTGCATAGACCAAGCAGGTTCTAAACAACACTTCCCATCCTCAGATGTGGAAGGCCCCGCTTGAAAAAAAAAGACCCCATCTATCCTCTGCCCTGCACAGAGCCCATGCCCCCCAGACCCTGGGGAGAGATGGGTTCCTGCTGTGCTCTTACCTGGACATCCCCCACCCATGCCCTGCAGGGAGAGACTGAGTAGAACCTAATAAATTACCTCAAACTTAGTGGATTAAAGCTAGCAAACCGTCTGATGTTTTGACTTTCTGATGGCACATTGTTATTTATAAAGTCAGTGCTTCAGAAATGTATGATCAAATTATAAGGAAATGTTCATAATATTTTAAGTAAGCTTATGATTTTGTGGGGACTGTATTCTGGGCTGTGTGATCTGTGGGCTACAGGTTGCCCATGCATGACTTCCTCTCTAACAATGTCACAGAACATCAGTCAGTCGGAAGGTTTTCAGCAGGAGATTTTATACCCCTTCCTCTTTACTTTAAACTGCTCTCCTCAGACTCAACTTATTATCCTTCTCCCACTCCCACTGGGACACTCATAGTTTCAGTCATCAGTTTTTGGGGTGGTGCCTGTGTCTGTCTGTTATTTTGTATGGCTACATATGAGTATGTATGTGGGAAATGACATTTATGGACTCTGCATATGATGTCTTTATAAGTGTTTCATGTCATTACAAAGACGGCTTCCTCCATGACACCCCTATATGGCTGTTGGCTCCTTCTGTCTCCTTTAGTTTCTCCTTAGCCTTTTGGGTCTTGATAAGGAACAAGGAGAGCCCAGACTTCTCTCTATGCACTTTATCGTCCATCCATGTCTCTATCCAGGGTGATCATGGTCCCTGTCACCTTGCAAAGTTGCTCTTTTCATGCTAAAAGCCTGTGAATTGATCTAGTGACCCAGAGTGGTGTGAACACCTGATCTCCAACACATCTCTCTGAACCACTGCAAGGCAGCTGCAACTTACTTGCAAAAGTCAGAGTGGCTCCTTCCCCAGGAAGCTGCTTATTTCCCAAGGCAAAGCCCTGGAGTTTTCTTTGATGACTTCTCTCACATCTCACTCAAACTTAGCAATAAAGTCAAGTGCCCTGGTTTTCAGACCTCTCGAAAACACATCATCTCTTCCACCCCCACCCCATACAGCAAAGAACATCTGACTTGGAGTACATTGCCTAGAAGCAGCTCCTGGGAGACATATGGGGTCATTTGATATATAGAGGAGCTCTTTCTAGGACAGAAGAGATCAAAGGAAGAAAGTCAGAGCATCAACACCCTGACTTTATCCACCTGTGATAGGGAGGGTTTCAAGGTACCAGCCCCCAAGTCTAGAGATCCAGTCATTCTTAACCATCAGTCACTGGGTATGGAGCCATGGTGATCCTTCTTGTTTCTGGACAGTTATGTAGAGAAGGGGCATCTGACAGCTATCATTAGTCAATATGGTAGAAACCAAAGTGATTACTCTGGCTAGGTAAAGGTACCTAGGACAGCCCTTAGCATCTTCTAAGATTGTGGCATCAGCTGGTAGTGGAGTAACCAAGCTAACAACTAAGCTGCCTGGCTTGGTTTGAGTTTCAGACAAACAAATAATTTTAGTGATTACTCAATATTACATGAGATGTTCTAAAATATTACTATCATCTGAAATTCAGATTTAACCAGGGTGCTGTAATTCATCTCATCCCAAGAGGATGTGCTATAATCCTGACTGCTCTGTCTGAGTCATTGGGCCTGAGGCAGGGTTTGGGAATGTGCCCTTCTAACAGACCCCTGGGCTTATTCTGATTCAGAGACACATGCGTACTGAAATCCACATCTGTCTTTTTATGAAAGTGTCATATTAAACCTTATGTTTAAAAACCTGTTATTTAAACCTTCTAGAGCTTCCCAAGTTCATTATAGGAAAATCCAGTACCTTGACAAGGTACCCTATTGTGTGTGTATACATGTATACATGTGTGCATGTGCGTGCTGTGCATTTGTGTATAGTGTGCATGAGTGAAGGTCAGAAATCCACATCTGTTGGCTTCTTCAGTCACTTCTCTATTTTTTCTTTTTTTGAAACAGGGTCACTCACAGCTCACCAGTTGAAGACTGGACATGGAGCGAGCCCCTGAGTCCCTTCTTTCTTTTGCCTCCCCCGTTCAGCTTCAGCAGTGTCTGGATTTTTAGGTGGGTGCTAGGGATCTGAATTCATGGCCTTAGCTTATGCAACAGACACCTTACTGACTAAGCCACCTCCTCAGCCCACTGACAACAGCTTTTGAAAGCCCATGTGACATGGCCTTGGAGTTTCTCTCTCTGTCTTATCCCCTAATCTTCTTCCCCACTACCTAGAAGTGTTAAACCCATAGATATTTCTAGAATAAGCAAAGCATAATCCAACTGAATATCTGCAGAAATCATTTCCCCTGACTAGCAGGTTCTCCCCTAAGTAGATACAACCGTCAGACTTTTTCCTCCATCAACTTTTGCTGAATGTCACCTTTGCCTTCAGTTTTAAACCCCACCCCCAACACAGCCTCAAACGCCATGAATCTGCTTTGCTTCTCAGCAGCTCTGGCTCCGTCTGACAAGCAGGAAAGCATATCATTTGTTTATTATCTGCTTCTCCTACTAAAATGTAGGTTCTGCCAATGCAGAGATTGGTGTTTATTACATCTACTGCTCTCTGCAGTAGGGACATCATTTCTCTGAACAGAAGGGATGCTCTGCAAACTGTGGAGACAAAGTGCTTAAAGACAAGGAGCTGCCCTGATAGGAGCCCGCTAGCCTGACATACATTCTTTGATCACTGGCATCAAGCAACCCTGTGTACAGAGCATAAAGAACCAATTTCATAAAATCTCTTTAGTCCAAATGAGTAAACCCAAGTCAACCAAGGACAGGGAAGAAAAAAAATGGGGATTTGTAAAAATGTCGTTTCAAAATCACTGAAGGCCATTTGGATCATTCAGCAATGGTTCAGAATGCTTATGTTGTTAACAATCATGGGGTTTGGTTTGTTTTTTAAAAACCAATGTCAGGCTATCCAGAAGCAAGCAGAAATGTGAGGGGGTCTCCCAAAACCCTATTGCAAGATTGCCATCGTAACAAGGACTTAGAGACTGTTTTACTCCTCTTCCTCCTCCTCCTCCTCCTCTTCCTCCTCCTCCTCCTCCTCTTCCTCCTCCTCCTCCTCCTCTTCCTCCTCCTCCTCCTCCTCTTCCTCCTCCTCCTCCTCCTCCTCCTCCTCCTCCTCCTCCTCTTCCTCCTCTTCCTCCTCCTCCTCCTCCTCTTCCTCCTCCTCCTCCTCCTCTTCTCCTCCTCTCCTCCTCTTCCTCCTCCTCTTCCTCCTCTTCCTCCTCCTCTCCCTCCTCCTCTCCCTCCTCCTCTTCCTCCTCTTCCTCCTCTTCCTCCTCCTCCTTCTCTTTCTCTTCCTCCTCCTCCTCTTCTTCCTCCTCCTCCTTCTGTTTCTCCTTCTCCTCCTCTACTCCAGCTTTGTTAAAGTGTAATTGACAAATAAAAGTTGAGTCTATTCACCATGTTCTACCTGGAGGTGTCTGGATGGATGTATAGAGTCCAGCAGAGCACCCTGTTCCTTTACAGCCCATTCTGATAAACATGAGCATTTTTTTTATTTAGTCTTTTTTTTACCATCTAGATTTCATCCCCTTCTTGGTCCACCCTCTGACTGTTCTACATCCCATACTTTCTCCCTCTCTTTGCCTCCATGAGGATGTCCCCACCCCACCCTATCCCACCCCCCAACCTCCCATCCCACCAAACCTCCCCACTCCCTGGAGCCTCCAGTTTCTTGAGGGCTAGGTGTATCTTCTGTGACTGAGTCCAGGCCCAGCAGTCCTCTGCTGTGTTTAGCTGGTGTATGCTGCATGGTTGATATCCAGTGTCTGAGAGATCCAGGGGTCCAGGTCAGTTGAGACTGCTGATCCTTTTACAAAGTCACTCTCCTCCTCTGCTTCTTCCACCTTTTCCCTAATTCAACCACAGGGGTTGACAGCTTCTGTCCATTGGTTGGGTATAAATACCTGCATCTGACTCTTTCAGCTGTTTGTTCGGTTTTTCGGAGGGCAGTCATGATAGGCCCCTTTTTGTGAGTGTTCCATAGCCTCAGTAATAGTGTCAGGCCTTAAGGCCTCCCCTTGAGCTGGATCCCAATTTGGGCCTGTCACTAGACCGCCTTTCCTTCAGGCTCTTCTCCATGTTTGTCCCAGCAGTTTTTTCAGACAGAAACAATTATGGGTCAGAGTTTTTGATTGTGGGATGGCAACCTCATCCCTCACTTGATGCCCTGTCTTTCTGCTGGAGGTGGGTTCTACATTTATAACTAATCAAATACCACTCTCTGCCCTCCTAAATTCAGGGTAAGTTAAAGTCTACAGTCTGTCCTCAATTTTCAAAAGGGGGGTGGGTGTAAAGGTTTCACACTCCAAGGCAGACTCAATGATAGCAAGGCAGAGACAGTGACACCTGGCACAGGGAACAGGAACTCAGGGTGGGACTGGGAGCTAAGAAGGAAGAGCCCAGACTAGAAAGTAGCTCTAAATTCAGTTTATTCTCAGGAAGGGTTAAAGATGGTATGCTGTCACCAAAAGGAGCAACATTGACACATACTTTCAAGGCAGCCCCCTGGCTAATTGTACCAAAGAGAAATTGCTTTAATATTTATTAGAAACTCATGAAGATACTTTACATGTTCTCATAATTTAGTCCTTCTAGTTCAAAACTCATTAAGTCACTTTGGATATTAACTGAGCTGCACAAAGTTACTGTATTGCTTATACATGCCTATTACTGGAGGTGACAGGAATCATCCTTGCAATCTAAACTCAGCAACACATGGACCAACTAAGGGACAGCTTCCCAGGTGGGATGCTGCTTTGATTTCAACATTGGGACTGGCAACAGAGACAGAGAGTCTTCTCTTTCCTGGGATGCACTGCATTCCACAGTCAAATAAAAGAAAGTCGATCAACTCACACATATGACAGAGTTAATATTCTAAATTCTTAACTCTAGACATTTACATTCTTTTTATTAGATCAACTCTCATTTTTTTTTTACACAAAATCATAACACAATTGCACATAAATCTGATATTTAACCCCTCAAAGAGGGAATGACCAGACTTCTAAAACTGAATGGCCATGAACACAAGTGAGGAATTTGTTCCTAACAAATACTCGAGGACATATTTTTGTAAAAATCTCACAAGACTGTTAGCCTTGCTAGCAAAACAGAGTAAAGTAACGTAAACAAGCGTCTCTAAGCTGTGTCAGCTGTATGTAGCTTCAGTAGATACGTTTCCCATTCTCTGTGAGATGAGAGTTGCTTTTGAATTGACACCAGTCAGGCTTCAGGCTAATCTTAGCAACGTGCCTGGCCACAGCACCTGATTCACCCAGAAAGCTCATCAGGGTGCTGGAGAGGTAGGACAGGGGAGATGCTGTGCCCCAGATAATAGAGATTCAGTTAATAGGAGGGTGGTAAGAGGAAAAACATAAAAGTGAAAGCTGTAGCCTCACCCTTCCAGCTCACTCCTTCAGTCAGCTTGGCTGGTGGTGTAGGGAATCTATCCTATAGGTGGCTCCGTCAGGCTCTGTGGGATATAAGTGGGGTAAGGGCTTTTCCTCCTGTGTTTTCTTTCTTATTTTTTAATTGGATATTTTATTTACATTTCAGATGTTATCCCCTTTCCATACCCCCCACACACACCCAGAAACCTCCTATCCCATCCCCTCTCCTCCTGCTTCTATGAGAATGTGCCCCCACCCACCCACCCACTCCTACCTCCCCACTCTTGAATTCCCTCACACTGAGGCATCCAGCCTTCATGGGATCAAGAATCTCCTCTCCCATCTATGCCCGACAAGGCCACCATCCTCCCCTACATATACAGCTGGAGCCATGGGTCCCTCCTTATTTAAGCTTATGAGATTAGAGCTCTCTCTCTCTCTCTCTCTCTCTCTCTCTCTCTCTCTCTCTCTCTCTCTTTCTCTTCTCTTTCTCTTTCTCTCTCTTTCTTTTTACTCATAACTTTTTCTTTCTCTCTTAGCCCCTAAGACTTGAGGAAATAAAAGTGAGGACAGCTTTAAGGCCAGGACTCCTGCATCTGGGATCTCCCTAAGTATGCTTTCAATTGGAGTTTCTCAGATGGGAATTGCACCTAAACCTGGCAAGGTACCCCCAACCCCAACCCCAGCCTGATCGCCTCCATAGCTAGCATTTTAGTCACTTGATCTGAAAGATCTCAGATCAAGGCACTTCCCAGCACATCAGATTTCTCCAGGAGCTGAAGTTCCAGACACTTGATGAAAATAGTTTCCTGTTATAAGAACTGAGAAGCCTGTGGTCACTATGGGCTGTTTCTGTCAACCAGAAAGCTAGTGATGAACTGGCCTCCCCACTCATTTATGATGTGTGGGCCTTGCTGCTTCTGTCATCAAAATGCATACACTGGACTTAGAATACTCACATCACACAGTTTGTGTTTGCTGTTAGATAGTACTTAGGAAGCTCAGGCTTTCTTGCCTAGCAGGATTCAGTGTACCTTGTCAGCTACAAGCCTTGGGGATGGCCAGCATCTGTGACACAAGTAAAAGTATTCTAGATGTGCCATTGTTTCAGGGAGATGTGTTCATACTCTTACATCTTCTTGGACATACAGGACAAGCAGAGCTTACCTCCCCACCTTGGACCTTCCTCAAAAGCTGTACAATTAGTGGCTGGTAGAGGAGAGATGTCAACCTACCTCTGTTCAGCCCTCCAACCCTTAAACCCTAATGCTAGGAGCCAAATTGTGCACCTATGACTTTGATTCTTCTGTAACCTAACAAATCTGGGTTCCGCCTACAGTGACACGTGTCCTCATGTGAGAGACAACTGAGTAGGGATGACCATTCCCAAGACTGCTTCAGATCCACTTCAGCTGTCTAGCATCAGAGGGCAACAACTGAAAAGTTTCTGTGGCTATAGCCATAAGAGGGCAGCTGGGAGTAGATGCTAAATAGATGAGTAGAAGTAACCCCTTCCTACTGCTACAAACCACCCACAGGTGCTGCTGGCTTTCAGTGATCACATGAGGTACACCTGCCCCATGAAGGTGGAGGTACAGAGGACTATGGGAAGGATTCTTGGGATGCTCCCTGTGGAGTAAGCCACTGTTGGGTTTGTCCACTGTCCTGTTGTAAACTCAGACAGAGCCTTATAGAATCTTCAGTGGCCAGAAAAGGATAGGATTCTGCAGTCTTTTTTCTCCCTCCAACTCCTCCAAAGCAAAAACAGTATGACTACCCACATCTGCAGGGAAAGGGAGGGTACATTGAGTACTCATGACTTACATAGAAAGTGTGAAAGTGCTATGTGGCCTTTCTTGCATGTTTCCCCTGAGATGGTGCTTTTATTATATCATCTACCAGAATCTAATGGCCTAATTTGGATATGACTATTCAACTATGGGAACCTTTAGTGTCACTAGCAAGATGAAGAAATTGTTTCTTGGCCCTAGGCTGTCTCTAAGTCACATAACCTGCTGAGGCCCTTGGAATTTCAGGTGGTTTCACAAGGATTATTTATACATTCTGAAATCACTCAGCTTGGTCTCCAAGAAACAAAAGGATGAACTACTACATAAGAAGGAAGAATCCATAGTGATAGATGACACTCACTAAACAGTAGCTAGGGGAGGCTAATCTAAGGAGCAGGGGAGACTGTTCTAGGGAGTTTCTTGAAGGAAGACTATTGCTCTGATATATAGGGGGTGAATAGAACTGACCACATCAGAAACCTAAGAAAACTTGGAGAACTTGTGACAGGCTACTCAGTGTTAAACTCAAGTATATTTTCATGACACAGAAGTCCCAGTTCTCCAGAGCTCAGAACACCAGGCATGGCAACTTGGCCTACAGGAAACAACCACATGGCCTTTCAGCTGCATAAAGTTTATTGATCCTGAAAGACAAGTGGGAACTCAGGTGACTCCAACATAGGAATCAATGTTGTGGGGAACTCCAGAGCCACAGGATAAGGCTCAATGTGTTGCATTTTCATTAAAGGCACTTGACCTAAGACTGGAGTGGAAAATGGAGAAAGAGCATCTTCGAGACTAATTCATCTGGATATGGTGGCCTCTGCTGGAGGTCATTTCCAGCTGTCCCTTCAAAACTTACTGTAACTAGAGACAGTGTCTTTAAAAATCATCCAGAATGTACCTCTGTATGTCTCCTACCCTACCATATTCCAACTTCAATAGCACTTTTGTTCTTTCTGACCTAGGATTTAAAAGGTCTGTGCCTGAGTATCTGTAAGTGACCTTGTACAAGTATCAGTTACCCAGGAACTAGTTAGAAATGGGATAAAATCCATTTATAAAGTAGAAATGTTTAGAGGTACTTAGCAACCAGTATGGACAAACTCTCAGGGGACTTTGACTATTAAAGTCTTCAGCACAACTGTACCAAATTACCCACCCCAGTATATTTACATGGGTACTCCCTGCTCACACCATTCTACAGATCTTAACTCAATGCCCTCCTTCAGCCCCTGAGATCAGAGCCATATGTTAACTTGGTGAAACTTGCTTGATGCCTGGGACATGCTGTGAAGCTATGGTGATTTGGGCTACTGATCATGAAAGATCATAGGCAGCAAGGAGAACAGATGTATGAAGTTTTGGGAACAATCTGTGAGAAGGTGCTTGTTTTAGTCAAAGTTCTTTAAAACAATAAGCTGATAGGAGTTTATTAATGGAGCTTACAGGCTGTGGTCTAGCTAGCCCAATAGTGGACATCTCCTGATGGAAAGGCCAAGAATCTGGAAGTTGTTTAGTCCATGAGACTGAATATCTCAGCTATTCTTCATTCTGTGTTGGAATCTTTAAGAAGTGGAAGTGGGTTCTAATAACAGCAAATGGAATGTTCCAACAGCAAGACCAATGAACCTACCAATGAGAGTAAGGGCACATATACTAAAAAACAACAACAACAACAAAAACCATACAAACGAAAGCTTCTTCCTTCTGTGTCTTTTTATGTAGGCTATTAGACAGTATGGCCCCAATTTAGGGTGGGTCTTCTCACCTCAAATAATCCAATCAAGAACATCCCTCACTGGCATTCCCAGATACTTGGGATTCTGTTGATTCCAGATGTAGTCAAGTTGACAAGCAAGATTAGCCGTCTTATTGGTTACCATCACTTCCTCTCCACTCTTCAAAACAATAACTTGTGAAGTTGTTGTCCAAAGAATGCAGTTGAATGAAGCACAGCCTTGGTAACAAGGAGGCATTGCTTTGAGTTACACTATTAAAGTCTTCCACATGGTTCAGGCTATTGCTGTCTAACTAATCCTTATAATGTTATCACATTTTGATACAAGAACATGGTCTAGACAAGAAATTCAAGATTTCCAATTCTGTTGCCTTTTAAAGTCACTCAAAATTGTACAGCCTTGGAGATGTCAATTTAGAGTTTTCTTTAAAAAGAATCCAAGTTGGACATTTAAGTTCATGCCACCAGGCAGATTTCATAGACAGCAAGGTCATTGTGAGCCCCTCATGCTAGATGCAATATATCACAGACTATTGTTGAAGTTGCCAAGGAGACCTTGTCAGAACTCTGGTCTGAGACAATTATCTTGTCTTGATGTTCATGGACTCTGGTGTGTAAGCCATGAGTTGGTGAGAAACAAAAATAGGTAAGGGGCCAAATCAGAAAATCCAAAGGGGTCTGTTCCAAAAATGGTGGCATCATAGCCTGTCCAACTAAAGCTATGAATTTAAACTGAAGATTAGCTTAAGTGAATGATTTTCAAGGTTCCTCCCAGTCCCACTGCTGTCCACTGTGAAGCCATGGGGATGAAAGGTGAACCTCAGTATGATTAGGTACCTTGGTGTCCAAGCCCACTGCTAGGGAGGGTTTGGCTTGCCTGAAACTTTGAGCCTCTCTATACCATGCCAATTCTCTGTATGAGAATGTCAAAATGTAGTCCATTGAGAATTCCCAGGTTTCTGGTGGTCTATCTTTTGGTTCTTTATCATAACAGCAACCAAGACCTGATTAAGCCCTCAGACCTTAACACAACAGACTCCATAATGGAAGTGCCATTCAGGCTGTAAAACTCAGCATGTAAACAGTACCATTGCTAAAAATGAAACAAAGACCTAATAATGAAGAGTCCATAGTTCTTGGAAAGTCTCTAAATGTAATAAACCTTGCTTTTTTGGTTTCTGTAATTCTGTTTCTGGCTAACTGGTCTTGTTAACTGAAGTATGTCAACCCAGAATACGGTTTTTGTTTTAAAAGCTCACCCTGAGATAAGGTTCAGGCTTACACTGGGATCTTCAGCACCCAGTGTTAGTTGCCAGCTAGCTAATAAAGACTTTCTATTGGCTTAAATCCATGTCCAAGCAGTCTACTTTGATTACCCATAACACTTATATGACTAAGTGCAATTTCCAATGTGAAATAGTAGCTGAGGGACATTAATTGCACTTCTATAGGAGTACATAGTGAGCCATCCATTTGTTGCTCGCCAGTGGACCCAGGCAGCAATTCTATCCTAGTTTCAACCAGTGTTATATCTACTGAGACAAGTCTATATGACATGACAGCTCATATCATAGCCAGTTCATGGAACAGACCCTTCTCCAGCTCTGTGACCAGCTCAGTAATGTCTACATGTGGTGCCTTAGAGCAGTGCCCAATACATGTACAGCCTATGTCTTCTAAGTCCAAACCAGTACTGTATCACCAGCCTATTAATAAGGGTAATGAAGGAAGTCACTTGCCTTCTTTATGTGACTGTCCTAAGGGATACTGACCACTGCTCACTATAAAGGCTTTGATCCCCTCTAGGGAAACCCCATTTTGTGTTCCAAAATTATACCCAGGTTCTTGGCCTTTCTGGTCCTAGAAGCAAGATGTTCTTCTGACTTCTCAACATGAACAAACATGAATGTGACTAGGGACAGTTACCTGAACACAGAGCTGAATGCATCAGATGTGTCTGGACCTGCGAAGTTATTCACTCTTATGGCTGTTCTTTCTGCCCAGAAATAGAAACTTTCTCCCCTATAAGCAGAAACTTCTTAGAATAAGCTACCCTCCTAAAATGTGTTGCTAGCAATGGTATATGGAAAATAGAAATTCTCCAATCATGAGTTTACCTCTTAAAAATGTGGCTGGTCTATCTGTTTCAGTGCCCCTTAGAGGACAGCAATGGGTTAAGAAAAATGACCTCATCTCAGGGTGTGCCCAAAATGGAGACATGGTGTACCTCCACATTAGTGTTCTGTCCAGTGGAATTGTTTCTAAACTTGACTCCTCCTGATGCAGGTAGTCCTAGGAGTATCCCGGGAAATAAGTTTAGCTGTCCTGCTCCTTAAATATGAGATGACCCATGTTCAACATGGAAAAGGTAATGAGAACAGACTCTAGAAGCTCAAAACAAACCTAGGTTTCTTCCTATTATGGAGTCTGGAGCAAGTTGTTAGCTGGCAGGCCAATCTTGCCTAAGACCGATCTGTATTTGTTATTTCTACTTCCCCTCTGCATACTTTAGCATTTCTATTAATATCTTACTTCATTGAATAATCTTTCCATCTCCAGTCTTTTTGTTCATTCTGAAAATTTTGAAGTTTACATGAGAGATTCCAGTTCTGAAGTTTTGATCCAGGGATATCCTCTATCTTTCAGATTTTCTGCCCCGTTCATTAGCTTTTAGTGTGTTCTTTGGGCTGGGAACCTAACTCAGTATAATAGCACATGCCTAGCACAAGGGTTTCAGCTCCCAAAGATTTGATGATTATTCTTTGGATTTATCTAGAAATGACTTGAAAAACATCTACCTTCCAAGTGTTCTAGCTTTTAGCTCATTATCAGAGATGACATGTTTCTAACTTGGATGCAGTGAGTAATCTTACACTGTATAGTGGACTCTTGAATGGAGAGTAGACAATTTACCGTAGTGGATACTTGATCCACAGCTTTGGAATATGCTTTGTATTTTGAATGTGAGGATGGATACTGCCTTGTTTCCCCAGGAAGGAAGTGAGGCAGAAGGCAGAGTTCTTCCCACGCTGGATTTTCAGAATGTTTTTATAATGAGAATCATATTAACCTCTAGGGATTGAGCTAATAGTCATATCTGTGAGACTAATTAAGTCTTTTGCTTTTGGCCATTTCTTCAGTTAAACTTGGTGGCTGAATCATGTCCAGATTGTTCTTGCCTACTATATAGCTGCCAAGGCAGATGATCCTACTACTTATGTTGGTGGAAGGAGGGTGTTAGATGAACTCTTGTCTGACTTTAGAACATCTTCTAGCTGATGTTGCTGCAGTGGTGAGGCAGTGGATGGTTTGACCTTGCCTGCCCTTGGCCAGGGCAAATAATGATGCGGGGCATCTTGACAGCTTTTAGAAGATTTGTAGGACCAAAGCTGAGAGCACCAGGGTTACTTGAAACATGATGGAGGTTAATGGGCAGGGGGCAAGATGGCCATATAAGCCTCTGACCCCTAACCAGTTCTTTTTCATCTGATTCTTATATTTCCATTATCCACTTCACTGATTGTATTTTTTTTTACAAGTAGGTATTGAGAAATGGTCAGATAATAGGGCTATTTGTTAAACTTGGAGCCTGGGAAAAAGATCAGAGAGTAGGGAGAAAATAGGGCTAGACACAGAAAATACTCAACTTTATGAATCCAAGACCTGAGGCCAAAACCAAATAAATCCTTTATGTTATCCTTCAACTTTTGTCACTTACTGAGTGGTATCACTCACTCCATGCTGAATACCCAAGGAACATGTGACTTAGAAGAGGTAGGCAGCTCAGATAGGCAGTCCCTGGCAGCCCTGCCACCTGGTAACTTCATTGCTCACAGTTGAGCAGAAAATCTTCTAGATGATTCTCTAAATGAGATTCTTTTTTTTTTTTTTTTGTTTTGTTTTGTTTTGTTTTTTTGAGACAGGGTTTCTCTGTGTAGCCCGAGCTGTCCTGGAACTCACTCTGTAGACCAAGCTGGCCTCGAAATCAGAAATCCGCCTGCCTCTGCCTCCCAAGTGCTGGGATTAAAGGCGTGTGCCACCACTGCCCGGCTCTAAATGAGATTCTAACAGCATTGTCTACTTAAGCCCCTCCCCTAACGCACACATTTTACTCAAGAAATTGTTACATGATCCTGGTATGTAGCCATATAATACAGGTACATAAAACAAATATTTACTCTTTAAAATAATTAAGGAAATTAATCTGAGGAAATAATAAGAGGAAAGTAGATCTGAGCTAATAAACTCAATGTGTTTTTACACAAAGAGTTGAGTTTTGACAGAATGTTGCTGCAGGATGTGGAGCATCTTCATTTTTCATAGTTGATCAATATTTTGATTATAGAATCATCAATGCTGAGCACACTGCTTCATATAAATATGTATCAAATAGCAGACATATGTTAGGGGTCATTTCAGAAATTATTGGAAATTTTGTCCTATTCAAATTTCAATTTAATGATTTTTATAATGAAACTCACGTTGGCAACTCAAAGAGCAATTTTAAAAATCAAATATTGTAACACAATATAATCTAACGCTACACTAATTTGATGCATGATGAAAAATGGTGGTAGGAAAATAGTCCTTGTTTCCCATAATTAAATCATTATGTTTCTATAAGAACAGAAACCTCGATGTGCAATTAAGAAAAAGTATAATTCATAACAGATGTTGCATCTGAGCCAAGGCATTTGAGCAGTATTCATCACCGTTTGGGTAGCATTGAGCCTGTCATATTAAGAAACAAACAAAGTCACAGGATAGATGAACATCCTGAGAAATGCTTCAGATTCATGCTATATCTGATTGTGATTCTTTGGTAGTTGTGTATTCAGTGGCTCTACATGGAGTGAATTACAGTTTAAGAAGCTGTGATCTAGACACAAAATGTAGAAAAATGACAAATACATGAAAATTAGGACAGGAAAACCAATTCACTTTATATTCTCTTCCATCACTCATGGCTATTAACTGCATTCAGTTCTTCCTCATTGCCTAATACTTAATCTTACTCCATTTTCTACTATACCTGTACATACATTTGTTTACATATAGAAATATATTGTTGACTAGTGTACACTATTGGTTAAAATATACACATATTATTGGACTTCTCAGTTTGGGTGGTGGATAACTGAATAGAAATATATTTGATAGCAAAAGCATGAAGCCCAATGTGCAGCTATAGAGCTTCCATACCAAATGGCTCTTTTAACTGAACAGAAGTTCATTGGGATCTGTAGACTTGAGTCTGGTTCATTTCAATGTGTTTCATTTTGTACCTTGCTAGTTTATAATAACATTTATAAATGAAGGTTTAAAAATTGACAATGGTAGAGTCTACTCATCCAAAAATTAGCAAAGAGGGTTTGCCACAACCTTCAGAGCTGATGAATTGAGCTAACAGGAGGAATGGATAATGAAGAAATGATACACAGAATAGAAAAGCTGGGATAAGGTGGGCTGTATGCTCTGAGACAGACACTAACAGCAGCCCAGAATTGGGTGTTTATTGTATACTTCTAATGAGGAGGCAAGGTTGTATACAGCTACAGGAAGAGCAAAGCTTTTTATATTCAAAAGAAGAAAGAAAATGAAGGTCAGCTAATCTCTGTAGAAGGTCTCTAGGGAAACAGTTCCAAGTTGCTGTCATCCAGGAGGAAGAAGCTGTGGTTGGTAATTTTTGCATACTGTCAACATCTGTACGTGGATCAGGGGAAGGCTTTGACATTCCTGTGGGTCTGAGGCATTGGCATCCTTGATATGGCCACACATTTGCTGAGGACTTCATCCATTTCTTACGCTTCCACTGTTTTCCTCTGTTCCCCAGTCTCCCTGTTTTGCGTTTCTAGGATGTGCCAAAGAACCCAACCACATCCATGTTATCATTGTGGGTCCAAACACCCAGGAACCTCAGTTATATCTGTTCCCATCATAAGAAGCAGCTGTCATACAAATGTGTCCATGTAACATACTAAATCCTGTCTAAATCCCAAGGCTGGCTTGTAGGCTGGCTGTAGACTGCCAGGAGTAGTTGAACAGAGCCTGTTGGGACTCATGTGGTTAAGATTGCTACCCAAAATGGAGGAAGTCATTAGTATAAGTAGGTATGGAAGGATATGAATAAGCTACTAGATGAAAAAACAGAGGTCTGTGGATGTAGGTCCTGTAGATTTCTCTCCTGACTAGACTTACTTGCATGAATGTGAATACCAGATGCATCCCAAATATAATTCCTGGGTTATTTCAAATGCCAGGTTTCTTGCTCCTTCCTCCGTCATTTGCATCAGCTGTTTTGTCTCCCCATGTTGGTGGTATCTGCCTTGTAGTTTGTGCAGGTTACTCCGCCTGGGATTGCTTTATTGGCTTCAAAGGGGTGCCCTTGGTTTCCCTGTGGGCTCTAGTGTCATTTGTTCATACCTAGATTGGTGATCCTCACTGGACCTAAAGTGTTCCATACCTTATGGGAAAACATACACATACCCTTGCCCCACCAACCCAGTCACCAAACATTAGACCCACAATTTGTCCTGCCTACAAGATGTTAGGGAATAAAGTTAGGGAAGAAATGGCCAATCAATGATTTGCCCAACTTGAGATCCAGACCATGAGAGAGAACCAACCCCTGGCACTATTAATGATATTCTGCTATACTTGCAGACAGAAAACCAGCAGCTGAGAGGCTGCATCCAGCAGCTGATGGAAACAGACGAAGAGACTCACAAGCAAACATTAGGCAGAGCTTGGGAAATGTTGTGGAAGAGGGGAAAGAAGGATCAAAGGAGCCAGAGAGGTCAAGGACACCACAAGTGTGGGGAGCGCTAGTTAAGATAGCACCTGGCATGGTGCCAGTCGCCTCGAGTGTGCTGGTGCGTCATTTCAGGGAGCCTGGGTGGCACGTAGACTAGGCTACACTGTGCATGGAGGCTACACTGCGCATGTATTTTGCTTGTTCATCGTTACATAAGATCAGGCCATGTGACATATGGGCTCAGCACTAATCCAGAATGACTTCGTGGCAGATT
Organism: Mastomys natalensis; assembly: GCA_021653895.1. Taxonomy (NCBI): domain Eukaryota; kingdom Metazoa; phylum Chordata; class Mammalia; order Rodentia; family Muridae; genus Mastomys; species Mastomys natalensis. The sequence goes on along the minus strand of JAJTUV010000166.1, from coordinate 249,832 downwards.
CTGGTTGGAGAAGATACAGAGATTTAAGGGCCGGGAAGGAAGGATCGCGGGCTTTTTGGATGTTAAGGTTTCCTGAATAAACTGTGCTGAGAAGAAGTTCCCACGTTAGTTGTCTTCTGTCTGCTGGTCGGATCGGGAGGTGACACACAAGAACACCTACAGAATCAACTAACCTGGACCCACAAGGGCTCATAGAGACTGAACCACTTGCCAGAAAGCATGAATGGGATGAAACTAGGTCCTCTACACATATGTAACAGATGTGAAGATTGATCTTCATGTGGGACCCCTAACAGCAGGAGCAGGGACTGTCTCTGATTTGGTGGCAGAAAGATAGGAATCAAGTTGCCCTGGATAATTAGCCAAAGAACATTGTTGGACAGAGGACTATGGCCAGAATTAATACTATTGTTCTCCTGAATTTTGGATGACAAAGCTCTTGACCTTGCATTTTGATAGTACCTTTGTGCCCCCTTGAAGTTAATTTTACCACCAAATCCTAATTAAGACTTTAGAAACCTTGGCAGGGAATGTCTCGAGGCAGCCATTTCAAAAATCCTTGCAATTGCCAGAGTACAGCAGTGTAGAATAGAAGGCATTGGGGATGATTTTAGAATTGCTAGTATAAGAGGCATGGCTGGGTCCTATCTCTGTCCTCAATTATTAGAGATAGATGCTTCTACTCCAACTAGATCCATACTAGTCTCCAAAATTAGAGACAAAGGAGATTTCTGTCCCCTACAGAAATTGTGGAAAAAAGAAAATGCTCTTGTGTAAGCTTAAGCAGAGGATCTGAGCCAATTAAAAATTTCCCAAACAGTTTTTGAAAACCAAGACTTTTGAGACTATATTTGTGAACTTTCTAGTTCCAGGGGTCATAAGAATGCTCCTATACATGTCTTTTTAAGCTTTTCTGAGGCAGTAGACCTCAGGCCTGAAGGCTGATTTGTTGTTGTTTGCTGGATGGTTGGTTTGCTTGCTTGCTTGCTTGCTTGCTTGCTTGCTTGTTTGGGGTTGAAAAAAATGGCTTCCAAGTCTGAAGAGTCAGGATATTCTAATCAGATAGCTGATTAGAAGAATATCATTCATCGTCCACAAAGTTAAGAGAACTGAAAATATATCAGAATGTAAGTTTTGAGGGCTTTATCTGGGTCACTTAAGTTGTGATCTAGACACAGGACAGAATGAAGGAAGTTGCTATAATAGGCTCTCTTCAGTGAGGAGCTGGTGACCTATGGGACAAAGGAAGCCAAAACAAACAAACAAATAAAAAAATCACCATATATCAGGCAAGGCTGAGCTAACCTCCTATTGGAGAAGCTACGGCTTCTGTCTTTCTCATGAGATGTTTTCAGCACTTGAAGAGAAAAGAAAACCTTCTTTAGTTAGTATGCAGCTGTAGTCTCTAGTTATTGCCTAAGGCGCCCCACTCTTGGTGAGAAATATTTTATGGTTTATATAGGGTTAGGCATCGTCATAATCTTGTGACCATCATAGGGTGGTCTTTCTCCTAGAGAATTTTCCTGGAGCTAAGCAAGTTTTACAGAAGTTGAGAATTTCAGGTTTATGGTTAAGACAGTTTTATCTTAAGCAAACAGGAAGTGGATATTGGTGATGGTCACTTCTCAAGGTAGAGGAGTAGATGCTATGGTTTGCAGAAAGAGAAGGAGCAAGCCGGTCCACAGGCAGAAGCAACTAACTCAGGGAACAGCTTCCTACTGTTTTCTTCATACTGTGTAACTAATGAGCTTTGTTGATTGATTTGTTTACTTAATGTTACAGATTGCTATTTTCCTTTTCTCCTTTACTACCAATTAATTCTACCAGGGCATGGGAAGTTGGGGCTAGGAGATTCCAACCTCAATTTTGGAAAGTTTAGTTCTAAAAATAACCAGTCCAAAGGAAGGCACACCTAGATGCCAAGATACCAATCAGATGCCACCCAGACTTGTGAGAACCTGGAGTATGTGAGAACCAGGTGCTCTGTACCCATTATCCGTTTTCCCAGCCTACAGAATGATGCCCCCTTTATCGAGAGTGGTTCTTCACACTTTAGTTAACTTCTAGATCTTCCTCACAGACCCAAAGGCTTGTTTCCTGGGCAGCTCTTGATGACATTACATTAACAGTATTAACCACACCTACCTTCTTGAATTACCCTGAAAATGATTTGTTACCTGTACAAATTACAATACTTGAAGTCTAGGTGATAAGCTAATGTGCCACCAGGGACATTAGCTTGGGTGTGAAGCTGCTCTGGCAGCTCCATTGTCCTCAATGTTGCCTTTTTAAAAGTTTACTACTCTAACCAAATTCCCATATGTTAAATTTGGATATGCTTCTCTATTCTCTTTGTCATATCACAGGGTGCTGTTGGGTTCTTTCCACATGCACTTAAGTAGAGATGTGGAGATATTAAGAAAGCAACCTATTTCTTTTTTCTTCCTATAATGCAATTTTCTAACATAGAATGGCAGCAGAATTTTCAACATCAAAATGGGGATGAATGGAAGCAACTGCAAGATCATATAAGAGTTGAATTGGGGAAAATTTCAGCAGAGGGGGTAGACTATTTAGTGAGTTTCTAACACTCTTTCCAAACTCTCCAAGTGTGTCCTCTTTTATACTATGATTGGAAACTCCATACACTGCAATCTCATACTACACCTAGCACTTTCCCAATGTAGATTTTAATTCAACCACACCTTTTTGTGTTGTGCCATCCACATCCCTTGGATACATGCTAAGTACCTGGATAAATAGTTGTCTATATTGAGTAATGACCACTTTCAAAGATAAAGTTTTGAAATTAAAACTTGTATAGATCTCAGATGTATGGTCTATGTTTTGAGCTAATTCAACCATAGTGAAACCAGTAGTGCCACTGAGGCTGAGAAGAGGAAGCTAGTTATGGTTTGGAAATTCAGGAATCCAGGTACAGCAACTGGTATGATGCTGGTTGAGAATGTTATGGTATCTGGAGTACCTCCAATGTGAAAAAGCCAAGGTACTTTTGGAAGCCAGAAGGACTATATTATAATATTATTCCTGCAGAGATATTAACAAATGTCTATTCACCTATGATAGAGAACAAGTGACAGACCAAAACAATGATACCACCAAACTTTACCTGGTTAACCAATGAGTTGATTGGGGTCAGTTAAGAGAAGGATAACCAACTCTCAAAGGCAGCTGGACTAAGAGTCCACCCAGCATGGTTGATGACTCATGAAACCCAGAACCGTCCATTTCTCTGCATGGTTTACAAGCAACTGGGGTTAGAGACTTTGCTCAGCTGTTTTCTGATGCTAGATCTTTGGGGAGAAAGAAATTGTTTAGATCTTGTAAGTTTCAGGGACTTCCTGAGACTTGTGAATTACTTCTGATTCTTAAGGAACTTCAGCTGAGCAGGAAATGCTAGAAACACTATCTCCATTTCTTCTGTCTTTGTCATGTTCATAACTCTCCTCTAAAGCAACCTTCTCAAGGAAGTCAGCAATGTTTTCTGTACTGCCAAAACTGCTTAGTTCCTTGATCAGGTCTTATTTAGTATAATAGAAGTACTCCTGTCTCTGGTTCACTCGTCATACCAAAAGTGAACATGTGATGGTCTTATTTTTTTTTTCTCTTCTCAGATTATTAGCAACATAGCATGTTCTTGACAAAGTACTCTACTCCTCCCATAAAGAATCTGTCATGGTTCCCTGTCACATATAGGAAACACTTGTCTTTGGCATCAAGAAGGTACTACCTGAGTCTGACTGAGTTTAAGTATCTCAGTAATAGGAAAGGGCTGTCTTACCTGGTACAAAATTGCCAGTTTTCCTAAAGCTCTCTTTTTTCCAATTCTAAATATGCAGCTGTGATGGTTTGTATAAGTATGCAGTGGCACTATTAGAAGGTGTGGCCCTGCTGAAGTAGATGTGTCACTCTGGGTGTGGGCTTTAAGACCCTCATCCTAGTTGCCTGGAAGCAAGTATTCTGCTAGCTGCCTTCAGATGAAGATATAGAACTCTCAGCTCTACCTGCACCATGCTTGTCTGGATGCTGCCATGCTCCCACCTTGAGGATAATGAACTGAACCTCTGAACCTGTAAGCCAGCCCCAATTAAATGTTGTCCTTTATTAGATGTGTATTGGTCACGATGTCTGTTCACAGCAGTAAAATCCTAACTCAGACAGAAGTTAGTACCAGGGACTGGAGTATTGCTGTGACCATGCTTTTGTTTGGAAGAATGTGGATTTGGGGACTATGGATTTGGAAAGTGTGGAATGCTTTAAATATGTCTTAATAGGCCATACTATTAGGAATATGGAAGATTTTGTTGCTGAGAGAAATTTGAACTGTGCAGACCTGGTCCAAGAGGTTTCTGAGGAGAAGAATTTCAGTATGTTGCATAGAGACAGTTTTTATGGTATTTTGGTGAAGAACGTGACTATTTTTTGCCCTTGTCTGAATAATCTGTCTGAGGCTAAGGTAAAGAGATTCAGATTAATTGCATTGACAAAGGAAGTCTCGGAAACCCCCATCATAGACTTTATTCTCTGGTTAAGTCTCAAGAAGAGCATTTTAAACAAGCACAGCAAGCTGAGAAAGGAAAAATATAAAATATATGGTTTGAATTTTAAAGGGGCACCAGGAACTGAAATGGAGATGAATCCAAAAAAAAAAAAAGAGTCCCCAGAAGTCAAGCTGGATGTGGCCAGCAAGTGATCATCAGACAACATACACAATTCCAAAGAAGAAACTTGTGTTTAGATAGAGAATGGCTGATGTCTTGAACTCCAAGGGCAAAGAAAAGAGTCCTACAATCATAAAGACCAGTAACATCAGGCTGAGATGAGATGACAGTGTTCAAGGACCAAGAATGTTCTGACTTCTTTCCCTCTGTCAAAGCATAATGTATAAGAATCCTGATGTCTTCATTAAGGGTTTTATTGCTATGATCAGAATATAACCAAGAGAAACTTGGGGAGGAAAACATTTACTTCAGTTTACACTTCTACATTATAGTTCACCATTGATGAAGAACTCAAACAGGGTGGGAACCTGGAGGCAGGAGCTGACTTAGAGACCAAGAAAGGAATGCTGCTTACTGGTTGTTCCTCAAGGCTTCCAGAGCCACCAGCCTAGAGGTGGCATTACCCATTAAGGGCAGGACTCTTCGACATCAATAATTAATTAAGAATATGCCACACAGGCCTGCTTATAGGCCAGTCTTAATGGATGAATTTTCTCAACTGTGACCCTCTCTTCTCAGATGTCTAGGTTTGAGTCAAGTTAACAAAACCTAATCAGAAAAATTGTCTCTTGTCAACTTGACACATAAACATTATTAAATAAACTCATTAAGCTGTAAAAAAAAAAAAAAAGAAAAAAAAAAGGATATTAAATTAAATGAAGAAAGTAGGGATATTGGGCAAGATTCCATTCAGCTAAATTTAGGTCCAAGCACGGAAGTACAAGCCTTTAATTCCAGGAGGCAAAGATAAGCAGATCTCTGAGTTCAAGGCCAGTCTAGAGAAAGTTCTAGGTGAAGGAAAACTTAAATCCAGACTTGGTGGACCATAGATTTAATCCCAGTGTTTAGGAAACAGGCATGCAGATCTCTGAGTTCAAAGGCAGTCTACAGAGCAAGTTCCAGGACAGCCAAGCTTAGGCAGTGAAGGAGATGAAAAGCAGAAAGCTGATAATGTAATAGAACAAAGAAGCCAACCATCTTCCAGTCACAGCAAACAGCAGGACTCAGCAGCTTTGGCCACATGGCTCTGACTTTACAGTCTAGAACAGAAGGGATTACTGGGACAATTGATGCTAGTTAGCTGGAGCTAAGAAATTAGTGGTGATTAAGAAGAGACCAGCATCACTGGGGTGAGATCATCTGGGAGTGTTTTCTGAGAGCAAAAAGAAGCTGTGTTCCAGAGATAGCCAAGGTTGTACTGTGTGTTGCAGCTGTACTTGGTAATGTGTAAGAGTCACCCAAGTGGTACTAGTTTTGAAGGCATGAAGACATCATGAAGAACAGCTGAGGCTTGGCACTGTGAGAGGCCATGGAAGGACACTGGTGAAAGTGCAGCCTCAGCTGCAGTTGATGGCCCAGGACTGAAGAGGTCATGCAAAGGATAAGGCTTGGTACCCTGAAGACATCCTATGAGAGGCTATTGGTGAAGCTTAGTTGCAGCAAAAGACCCCAGTGTATTGGAGATGCCAGTAATGCAAAATACAGTACCATGGGATGATCAGCAAGAGCAGCAGAGGTAGTGGAGTGGAGTCAACCTGAGCTTAGAGTACTACAGAGGGCAGAGCTGGAGAAGTGACACCAGCCTGTTGGAGGAGCCCAGATTATGTGTGGATCCCAGACATTGAAATAGGAAGTTGTAACATTGCCGTTTCCTTGGAGACCGAACGATATTCAAGATGCCAGAACCATGGGCTCTCTGTTGAGGAAAGTTGCTTATAGGGAGTAGAACCAGCCTGGGAGAAAGAAGTTTATTAGTTAATAATGATGAAAAAGGAGTTGGAGATCTGAAAACTGCTTTGACATCAGCCATGAAGATGCAGAGTTTGGAGTTTGCCCAGCTGGTTTCCTGTCTTGCCTTGGGAATTACAGTTAAGTGATTGGATGAATCTCAAAAAAGACTGAACTTTGGACTTTTAACGCTGATAAGACTACTATAGACTATGGGGACTTTTGAAGTTGGACTAAATGTATTTTGCATTATGCTATATTTAGTTATGACTCCCATAGACTCATAGGTTTGGACAAGCTTGTGGAGGCAAGGAGTGAAATATGATGCTTTGTATATGCTCAATGCAGGGAGTGGCATGATTAGAAGGTGTGGCCTTGTTGGAGTAGGTGTGTCACTGTGAGTGTTGGCTTTAAGATCCTCATCTGAGCTGCCTGGAAGCAAGTATTCAACTAGCTGCCTTCAGATGAAGATATAGAACTCTCAGCTCTGCCCGCACCATGCCTGTCTGGATGCCACCATGTTCCCACCTTGAAGATAATGGACGGAACCTCTGAACCTGTAAGTCAGCCTCAATTAAATGTTGTCCTTTATAAGACATGCAGTCATGGTATCTGTTCACAGCAGTAAAACCCTAACTAAGACAACAGCCTTTATACAATGCATTTATCTGGTCAATTTATTTATCCTGAGAAATCTAGTTGTCACTTCAGATCCCAAAATTTTAGTAGAGACAGTAATACTAGACCCCTACCTTGCCACTATTTTGTTCTTTTAAAAATGTTATTAGTGTAAATTCACAGTGTAAAGCAATAGTCTTCAGTGGGCTTCAAATACCATTATCAGGTGTATCATCTACTTTGACCATAGACACCTTCCTGCCCTTTCCTGCCCCCATTCCTTGCTAATGTTAGTCCCAATCATTTTCTCAACAGTCCCCTTTCTGCCTTAATGTGTGTATAACCTCTAGGTCACACACAGGACATTTCTTCTGTCTGGCTTATTCTGATTAATATGATAATGTGTAATTGCATTATCTTTCTACACATAATCTTTATGGCTGAGTAGAGTTTATCTTACTGCACCCATTTAAACTAACTCGTGCGAACCTGTAATCCAAGAGACAGCATGGACTGTAGATCATGGATACTTCTCTTTCCAAAATGAAACCATTTCAAAGTCTGGCACTCCTAAATCTGGATGGGGCTCTAGATCCAGGGACAGCATCTGGATAGATCATGTGGAATTGAAGTACTTGTTCTCTTGGGATGGGAACTACTTCTCCACTTAAAGCTATTTCTACTTTATTTTTACTATTCAGAACCAGTGTTGTCAAATCATTTCTTTATTCAATTATCTTTTATTGGTGTGTATTATATATAGTTTCATTATGACATTTTTATACATTGATGTTTTATTACACTCACTCCCATGAGCCTCTTGTATCCTACTCCTGCCGATCACCTCATTCCCAGATATTTCCTTATTTTCATAGGATTTTTTTCCTTTTTTGAAAACATGTATTTTAATGCAATATATTCTGATTCATTTTCCCTCCCCCAAATCCTCCCAAATTGTCCCCACCCACCCAAATCTATTTTATTTTTCTCCCATTAGAATGAAAATGCATGTAATGACAATAATGAAGATGATGATAATAAATCAGAATAGAACAAAACAGAAGAGTCAAAGAAAAAAATCATAAACATATACAGATGTTGAGAGAAACACATTTGCCCACACTGAAAATGTATAAAAATAATATTAAAAAACCAGGATATATAAGCAAAAGATCTGTAAGGTAAAAACACCCAAACAAAGCATTGTAAGCAAAAAAACAAATGAACAAACTCCCCCAAATACCACTGAATTTTTGCCTTGGCCGTCTATTGCTGGGCCCTCCCTTGAATGTGGTTTGTATACTCAATGAGACTTCATTGGAGAAAACTAATTTTTCCTTTGTGAGTGATCGTCAACTAGATACCTTCTGTTTTAGGGATGGGGCATTGTGTCCACCTTCCCTCTCAGCACTAGGACTCCATCTGGTTTAAACCTGTGCAGGCCCTGTGCATGTTGCCAATGTCTCTTTAACTTCATAGGTGTGTGTGTCGTAGTTAGGGTTAATATTGCTGTGATGAAACATCATGACCAAAAGCAAGTTGGGGAGGAAGGGTTTATTTTGCTCACAGTTCCATATAACTGTTTTATAATGAAAGCAGTGAAGACAAACTCACACAGGGCAGGAACATGGAGGCAGAAACTGATACAGAGACCACAGAGGGGTGCTACTTCCTCATGGCTAGCTTCTCATGGCTTGCCCCTCAGCCTGCTTTCTTACAGAACCCAAGACCACCACCCATGGATGGTACCACCTACAATGGAATGGGCCCTCCCTCATCAATAACTAATTAAGAAAATGCCTTACAGCCTTGCCTACAACTATCCAACATAGCCCCCCCCCCCTTCTCTCCACACACACACCACACCCAACTGTCTCTTTTTAAGACAAAAAACAAATATGGTAAGTACATACCTGTAATTCTAGCACCAGAGAGACATGGTCAGCTGGCCAGCTCAATTACTGATAAAATGATCTATTATGAGATAGCAATTGAGAAAGGCATAAGACATCCCTGACCTCCACACGCAAAGACAACTATCATAGCTCTAAAATGAACATTAAATATTAAGGGGGAAAAGAGCCAATGTGAGTCACCCTGAAATTCATTAAAGGTTATTAGATCTGTAATATAGCAAGTATTAGAAAATATATAAATAATGACTAAATGGTAGATTGCTATAAAACTGATTTCTTCCATATGCTAGCTTTTTTTAGGGTTTTGGTTTTTATATATATATTTTTTAACAGTGTAAAAAGGAAATAGTCCAAATAAGTGCCTGGAAGTCAAGGCTGAGTGCTTAACACCCCACACATTAGCCTTTCCACACTTAGAAACACAAAATTTCCAGAAACGACATAGCCCTTTTCTAATTGATTGCATTAAACCATAAATCATTACTGTACTGCTGGAAATAAGGAACCTCAGATTGTGTGAAAATAAATTATCGTCATCCATCACCTCAGACATTGTGGGTAATAGTGAAATGGAAATACCAGCCACTTAATTGGCCAGCACTTGACATCGTCTTAATTCCCCTAACAGACCCCTAGGCAGCTATTCTAACCCTGTTTCACTCATGTGGAAACTTGGGCACAAATCGTTTGAGTCTCAAGCAAATTAGAAATAACTCAAGCCTTTCCCAAGCTCTTAATAATTTAACATTTTATGCAAATTGGCAATGTGATTGAATATTATTGAAAAAAAAGTATTATAAGGTAAGTTCCTTTATGGCCAAGATACAGAAATAATGTATAGTTTTTTCCTTGGTTTAATTTGCTACTTTTCTGCACATACTTCATCAGATGTAATGATCATGTCAAAAACTGGTAGCAAAAAATAAAATAAGGCGGAATGCAAATAAGTTGGGTGTTGATTTCCACTGGAATGTTGTCAAATGACCAATGAATTGAAGCAAATTCTAAGTTGCCAAAAATAGCACAGCACTGAATTCTCCAGAAGGAAATTACATGTACCAAGGTGTGGCAATGATACCATCTGAGCAAGACTATTTGCAAAAGGACTCTGTAGGGGGTCAACCAGCCTGAATGACATCTTGCCTCTGCTGCTACAGCTGGTGCCTGCAGCTCGATGCCTACCTTAGAGTGGATGCTGCCCTTCTCCTGATCTGGTCATTGATGAAAGGAACTGGCCCATGAGAAGAAAGAGAGCTCTTACTAGAGGCTATCCTGTTTTTGATGAGACTCTATTTTGTGGCTGAGAGACTTGCCACAGGATGGATGTAGCTTACTGAAGGGGAGGTGGGCCAAGTCCATTCATCTCCAAGTTCATGTTAATTCTTAAATATATGATTTTATGAGACTTCCAAAATGACAGCTATGCATACTGTGTATTCCCAGTAAGGAATATAGGGCTGGGAAGTATAAGGTAAAAGAAACTGGTTTGTAGAAATATGCCAAGGATGTGGATAATCAAACATAACTGGAAATGGGATGTGAGCTTCTGGGCAGAGCCAAGAGTTCCTGCCACAGTTAAACATCCCGAAGCTTAGGGAGACAGGATAAAGTTTCACCAGGCCCTGGCTTGAGCAGGAAGAGAGAGAGCAGTTTAAAGGACAGGTCAGAGTACTTAGATGATCCTTCTAAGGAATCAAATCAGGAATTCTATAAAGTCATTGATTCATCTAGACAGCATTAATTCATGAACGTTCATCTTCATGTTGATCTATAGGAAATTTGCCCAGTAGGGTGAGCTGATGCTCAGGAATCATTGGGCTATATAACAGTGGCAGGAAAGGAATATCAGCAGCAAGAAGCAATCCTAGGACAAATCTCCAGGGCTGTGCCTCTCTGCAGTGTACCCATTGCAGCCATGTAAAATAGTGAGCCATCTCCAGGAAACTCATTTGCTTGTCATAGCCTTTCCTAAATGGCTTCTATCAGTCTTCCTTCTTCAGAGAGGGAGAACTATTTACAGAATGACTCTAGATTTCCAGGAACTCAAAGTCAGGGTCCCAGCTGATCTAGGAAATTCTGAAACTGAATTCAGGCTGCAAAAGGAAAAGATAGACTGTAGCATCTCTTCTCCTTACCACAAAGGAGCATAGCATATCCTGGTTGCCAGAGGCGGACCAGCAACATTCTCTGAGGGAAGAAGATACTATGGTCCTCAGTTATCCACTTGGACATAGTTTGGTCATCTTTCCTAGTTTGTGAATAAACAGGTAGAAAACCTTAGGTTGAGAAGTAATCAGTCACAAGGGACCTCAAAGATGAAGGTCTGGGCAAACCATCTATGCTGAAGGTGCTTAGAACTATAGGCTCCAGCACTTCATGCATTAAACCTTGACCACTGAAGAGATGAATGTGAGAACAATCAGGTTGAAATACCAGTTCTTGCCTATGAACACAAAGGATAAGCAACATCTATGTCAAGTTGTATCTGCTGTGACCATGTATCCAAAAGAGCATGGTATGGGTTTTTTCATCTTTCTTAACATCACTTTTCACCTCGTGGATATGTTCTCACCCTGGGTGGGTCCAGACATGATGTAGGCATGAGTAGTTTAGTAAATCAACTGGGAGCTGCCTAATGATAAACCTCTCCTATAAGAGTCTTGAGCAGAGGTGGCCAATCCGCTGTGTCCAGTATGCATGGTCATTGGCAGAGGATTCTGGGAACGCTATCTCCAACCCAAATGCCAGTATCCTGGGGACTGAGTTTCTAAACCATGAACTTATTCAATCTGCAGCTCCACTGTAAGCCAGTTATATCCCCATGCCCAGCTCTAAACAGATACTAACCTCTGTAGAAATCAATTCTGGACACTTAGTAAATTGAATTCTGTAGCATGTGGCCTCCGATGTCTTTCTTCCATATAACACAATGCTGCTAAAATTCATTCAGGTGGTGACACTTATTTTGCTCAGCCTCTGAGGTCAATGAAACATGCAGGTAACTCACCCTCATCCCACCACATATTACATAGCTGGCTTTGACAAAGGACTTTTAGCAAGAGTTGTAACCTGTCATGTAAAAGAAGCACACAGACCCTGAAGAGCTGGCCACATCTTCAGTTGGAGACTTCTACAACATACCAAAGTGAGTCTGTGACCTCAGGGTTGAAGCATTCTCCAAGGACAAATGCCACTATGATGAAACCTTTGACTTGTGACTTAAAGGCTTCTCTTCTATTAGCAGTCTGAGTCTGGAGTGGGAGATGCCACCGGCTTTTAGATCTCCCAATTAAAGATCTTTGTCCCACAGACCAAAGCAGCATGAAGCACTCAGAGAATGATCTAGACTTCTTTTTGGGTATACCCAGAGAGCCCAACTCAGGGTTTAGGTTCTTTTTGCTATCACTACCACCTTTGCCCTTCAGTAAGTCCAGAAGCAGAGTAGAAAGAGCCTAACATCTGCCTATAATAATCACTTGCCCTAAATGACTGGACACTGCTCTCTGTGTGGCTGGGAATAGCTCCCTGGTCCTAGGTTAGGCTAGACAGCACTTCCTAAGGAGGTTGTTCTAGTTACCTTTCTCATTACTGTAACTAAATAACTTCATGATAAAAGGTGTAAATGGTTTGCTTTGGCTCGTGACTTAAGATACAGTATGTCATGCCCGGAAAGTCATGGCATCAGGACAAACCCCATTTGTGGTGGCTAAAACATGAGGCTATACACTTGCTCACAACTCCATGGACCAGGAAGCAGAACAGGAAGAGAAAACAGAGCTAGGCTTACAAAGCTAAACACCAGAAACCCACTTCCTTGAGCTAAAACACTCTGTTTCTAAACATTCCAAAATAGTGGGGCCAAGTAATCACACACAGAAGGTTGTGAGGGACATTTCCTATCCAAACCATAACAGAGGCCATGGGGTGGGTTTGGGGGGCTGGCTAAGCTGACTAATTGAGGCTGCAGAGTACAAGTCTGAAATTTCCAGAGATGCTGGTCCTCAAGGTAGCAAGATCAACTGTGGGACTCTTCTGACTTTAGAGCAGTGATTTGGGCCACTCTTTGGAAGATTCAAGAACTTGGCAACAAAATGCTCAACTCAAGTTGGAAGAACCCAAAGAGTCGATCTCCATGTATGGGTGATCAGCAGGTGAACAGGTAACTCTGTAAAGGTCAGCAAAGCTCTTGAAAGACAACAGACTACTTATGCACTGAGTTTTGTGGATGACCTAAGACTCTCTATCCAGGCTTGACTCCCAAGGCACCTGCTTCAGTTCCATAATTGCCTTTTGGAAACACAAGCAACATGACAATATCCAAGAACTGTAAATAGATGATGTGTATCAGGTGATGAGGTCATCCTCATAATTAGGCGTTCTGTCATGGATTGCTTGAGGTCACACTGGTATGACACCCCTCTGTTAGTGCTCATTGCCTTTGGTCTGCTCACTTGTCCTGAAAGATAGAAAAGACATGCCATATATTCTGGTCTTTTTTGAGGCTTCCAACTTCTTTTTCTTATATGATCTTGAAATTGGTGGCTCAAATCATCTTTTCTAATAGAAATTGAGGCAAGAAATAACAGAAAAAGACTGAATAAAGAACATGCATTTGGTTTCTCACCTGTGCTTTCTGATAGATTCCATTGTGCAAATGTGGGTTTGAGAAAGAAATGCAGTCTTGGTAACAGAGTATTAAATGATATTCCATTGACTTCAAATCCATTTCAGGAAATCATCAATTTTAAGTTATTTCTGATCAAAAGTTGAGAGAGGCTGTAAGAATTGCTATTCATTTCAAATACACATTCTATAAGAAGAATACAAAAGGATTCTTGATAGATGCTCTGAATAAGATGCTCTGAATGCTCCAACCTTTCATGGACCCTCAGGGGAATGCAGAGCACAGCTTAGAAGTGCCCACCCCAGCTGCGGCAGACACATTTATATTGTTCTTCACTGACTGCACTTCCTTTCTTTCTCTCTGTCTGGTCTCTAATATGTTTCTGAATAGAAAGGCAGAATCAGCCCATAGAAGAGCCACATCAGTTCAAGGAGGAGGAAACAGATGTCTATGAACATAGGGCTGGATGTACAAGTGTGTTAAAACTATTTAAAAATTGTTTTAAATAATTAAGAAAAAGAGGTCCCTGGCATATGCAGTTCTATCCATAGAGTTCAGTACTATGGTGGCTCACAGATGTCAGACTCCTGGAAGCCTCCAAACAAAACAGCACACAGGGCCCAGCTACATCCTCTGTATTTTTTTTCTGCCACTTACAAAGATAGCTCCATTGCCTCTCTTATTTTAAGATTATAGAGGACCTAAAGAGTGTACTTTGCCACACTATGTTGACCATTTGGGATTTGTTTCTAGAAACTTAAAATGAAAACAGGCTATGTGGTCTCTCAAGGATTTCCAGTCTAATAATTAAGCCAAAATTAGCTAGGAAGGGAAATTGTTCATAATTGGTCACCGATTTGTGCACCATGTTTGCTCTCTTGGCAGTGCTTCCTTTCAACTTTGCGTTCATTTCTAGCTGCCGCAGAGTAGGTTAGGTGTATTGCAGTTTGGTTCACATTCAATAGTTGTCGAAGGCCGGCAGCTGACAGGGCCCCTGCTGACAGTGGCGGGTACCTTACAGGGTCAGCGCTGATAGTGCTGACAGGAGCCCAACTTAATTATCCAGTGCCAGTTCTTTCTGTGACCAGTGAGAAACTCTGAACTCTTTTAAATCTTAAGGTGCTGGCGAGAAAGATAAAGGAAAGAGAGAAAAATCACTCACACTAGAAGAAGAAAAGCAAGTTCTAACAAGCCAATTCCAACAAGCTAGTTCCAACAGTTTTACTAATACACATACTACATACACATATACATACATATGTACACACATATAGACAGACATATATGCACATATGTATATATAAACATATTCGCACATACGCATATTTACATTTAATGTAGAACAAAGCTCTAATAAGCAGGCTCTACCAACTTTTATTTTTGCTTTTAGCTTTTTATAGCTTTTCAGACAAAAGCTCTCTATGTAAGAAAAAAAATTACTACACAGATAAAATGTTACACTAGAGGGAGTTACAGCAGGATGTTAATGATAAGTTCAAAGCAGTTGTTTTGTCTGTGTCTTGTTCTATAAGTTCAGATCAATCATCATATAAAATATATATATGGCCTTACTTCATTACAGTGCACACCTATGATCTCATTCTCATCCTTGGACCTGATCTATAATGAATGTTCCTCTTGATCATTAATTTATTCCAAGCCCATTTCTTCCTGGTGCAGTTTACAGGCTTGCAGTGCATGAGAGCTCTACTCCTCCTGCAGCCTTTCCTGACTCCTCTCTGAGGAGGGGCTGCATACTATTCTTGATTCTAACTTTATTATAGATTTCTGGCAAAACAACCAAACCATCTCCTTATACTTTCTATCACTTATTCTAACTTCCTAAAATCATTTGAATTAAATCAGGAATTCTATAAAATCATTAATTCATCTAAACAGCATTACACACTGCCATAACACCCCCTGCATTGTCCTGCCACAAAGTGGCTTCTGTGATGCTCTTGTGTATCCAATTTAACATAGATTATTTTTATCTCAGTTGTCAAATGGTGTATGGTATATATTTCTTTTTTTTTCTTGTTCTATTTTTTTATTGATTATTTGTGAGTTTCACATCATGCACCCCAGTTCTTCTCACTTCCCAGTCTCCTCATATCCACAACCTAACATCCCAAAATAACTCACACCACACACACACACACACATCACACATACACACACACACACACACACACACACACACGTGAATGGGAAAACATCTCATTGTGGAAGCTGTAGTATGTCACAATGTGTCCTACCATATATCCCTCTGTCCACATATCTTCTTTTTTTTTTTCTTTTTTTTTTTAATTAGAAATTTTATTTACATTTCAGATGTTTTCCCCTTACCCCATTTTCCCCTCCCTCCCAGGAACTCCCTATCCCTTCCCCCCTCCTCTTGCCTCTATGATGGTGTACCCCCTCCCACCCTACCTTGTACTTCACCTACCCACCCTCGAATGCCCCCCCATGACATCCAGCCTTCATGGGACCAAGGATCTCTTCTCCCACTTATATATAGCTCCCTTGCATATATAGCTGGAGCCATGGGTCCCTCCCTAAGCACTCCCAGGCTGGTGGTTTAGACCCTGGGGGCTTTCCACATGGGCGCGAATCCTCTCAACTCCTTCAGTCTTCACTCTAACTCCACTATTGGGAACCCCATGATCAGTTTAATGGTTAGCTGTGAGCATCTGCCTCTGAATATGTCAGATTCTTACAGACCTCTAAGGAGACAGCTATATCAGGCTCCTGTCAGCATGTACTTCCTGACATCCACATCAACGTCTACCTTTGATGACAGCACATGGGATGGATAACCAGGTAGAATGGTCTGCAGGCGGCCTCTCCTTCAGTTTCTGTCCTGTACTTTGTCTCCATATTTGCTCCCTTGAGTATTTTGTTACTCCTTCTAAGAAGGACTGAAGCCCCCGCCCCCTCACTTGGTCATCATTCTTCATGAGTTTTATGTGGTCTGTGAGTTGAATCTTGGGTATTTCAAGCTTCTGGGCTAAAATCCAATAATCAGTGAATGAATACCATGTATGTTCTTTTGTGATTGGGTTACTTCACTCAGGATGATATTTTCTAGTTCCATCAATGTACATAAGAATTTATCGAATTCATTGTTTTTAATAGCTGAGTAATATTCCATTGTATAAATGTACCACATTTTTTGTATCCATTCCTCTGTTGAAGGGCATTTGGGTTCTTTCCAGTTTTTGGCTATTATAAATAAAGCTGCTATGAACATAGTGGAACATATGTCCTTGTTATATGTTAGAGCATCTTCTGGGTATATGCCCAGGAGTGGTATAGCTGGGTCCTCAGGTAGTGATATGTCCAATTTTCTGAGGAACCGCCAGACTGTTTTCCAGAGTGGTTGCACCATCTTGCAATCCCACCAACAATGGAGGAGTGTTCCTCTTTCTCCACATCCTTGCCAGCATCAACTATCACCTGAGTTTTTGATCTTAGCCATTCTGACTGGTGTGAGGTGGAATCTCAGGGTTGTTTTGATTTGCATTTCCCTGATGACTAAGGATGCTGAATATTTCTTTAGGTGCTTCTCGGCCATTTGCATTTCCTCAGTTGAGAATTCTTTGTTTAGCTCGATACCCCATTTTTTAATAGGTTTATTTGGTTGTCCAGAGTCTAATTTCTTGAGTTCTTTGTATATGTTAGATATTAGTCTTCTATCGGATGTGGGATTGGTAAAGATCTTTTCCCAATCTGTTGGTTGCCATTTTGTCCTATTGACAGTGTCCTTTGCCTTACAGAAACTTTGCAATTTTATGAAGTCCCATTTGTCAATTCTTGATCTTAGAGCATAAGCCATTAGTGTTCCGTTCAGGAACATTTCCCTGTGCCTAGGTATTCGAGGGTCTTCCCCACCTTCTCTTCTATTAGTTTCAGTGTGTCTGGTTTTATGTGAAGGTCCTTTATCCACTTGGACTTGAGCTTTGTACAAGGAGATAAGAATGGATTGATTTGCATTCTTCTGCATGTTGTCTTCCAGTTGAACCAGCACCATTTGTTGAAAATGCTGTCCTTGTTCCACTGGATGGTTTTAGCTCCTTTGTCAAAGATCAAATGACCATAAGTGTGTGGGTTCATTTCTGGGTCTTCAACTCTATTCCACTGATATTCCTGCCTGTCTCTGTACCAATACCAGGCTGTTTTTATCACTATTGCTCTATAGTACAGCTTGAGGTCAGGGATGGGATTCCTCCAGAAGTTCTTTTGTTGTTGAGAGTGGTTTTCACTATCTTGGGTTTTTTGTTATTCCAAATAAATTTGAGAATTTCTCTTTCTAGTTCTGTAAAGAATTGAGTTGGTATTTTAATGGAGATTGCATTGAATCTGTAGATTGCTTTTGGCAAGATGACCATTTTTACTATATTAATCCTGCCGATCCATGAGCATGGGAGATCTTTCCATTTCCTGAGATCTTCTTTAATTTCTTTCTTCAGAGACTTGAAGTTCTTGTCATGCAGATCTTTCACTTGCTTGGTTAGATTCACCCTGAGGTATTTTATATTATTTGTGACTATTGTGAAGGGTGTCATTTCCCTACTTTCTTTTTCAGCCTGTTTATCTTTCACGTAGAGGAAGGCTATTGATTTGTTTGAGTTGATTTTATAACCAGCCTCCTTGCTGAAGTTGTTTATCAGGTTTAGGAGTTCTCTGGTGGAAGTTCTGGGGTCACTTAAGTATACTATCATATCATCTGCGAATAGTGATATTTTGACTTCTTCCTTTCCTATTTGTATTCCTTTGACTTCTTTTTGTTGTCTAATTGCTCTGGCTAGGACTTCCAGTACTATATTGAATAGGTAGGGAGAGAGTGGGCAGCCTTGTCTAGTCCCTGATCTTAGTGGGATTGCTTCAAATTTCTCTCCATTTAGTTTGATGTTGGCTACTGGCTTGCTGTATATTGCTTTTACTATGTTTAGGTATGTGCCTTGAATTCCTGATCTTTCCAAGACTTTTACCATGAAGGATGTTGAATTTTGTCAAATGCTTTCTTAGCATCTAGTGAGATGATCATGTGTTTTTTTTTCTTTGAGTTTGTTTATATAGTGGATTACATTAATGGATTTCCGAATATTGAACCATCCCTGCATTCCTGGGATAAAGCCCACTTGATCATGATGGTTTATTGTTTTGATGTGGTCTTGGATTCGGTTTGCTAGAATTTTATTGAGTATTTTTACATCGATATTCATAAGAGAGATTGGTCTGAAGTTCTCTTTCTTTGTTGGGTCTTTGTGAGGTTTAGGTATGAGTGTGATTGTAGCTTCATAGAACAAATTGGGTAGTGTTCCTTCTGTTTCTATTTTGTGGAATAGTTTGAAGAGAATTGGTATTGGGTCTTCCTTGAAGGTCTGATAGAATTCTGCACTAAAACCATCTGGTCCTGGGCTTTTTTTGGTGGGGAGACTTTTAATGACTGCTGCTACTTCTTTAGGGGTTATGGGACTGTTTAGATGGATTATTTGCTCCTCATTTAACTTTGGTACCTGGTATCTGTCTAGAAAATTGTCCATTTCATCCAGATTTTCCAGTTTTGTTGAGTATAGGCCTTTGAAGTAGGATCTGATGATTTTTTTAATTTCCTCAGTTTCTGTTGTTATGTCTCCCTTTTCACATCTGATTTTATTAATTTGGATACTCTTTCTGTGCCCTCTGGTTAATCAGACTAAGGGTTTATCTATCTTGTTGATTTTCTCAAAGAACCAACTCCTGGTTTTGTTGATATTTTGTATAGTTCTTTCTGTTTCTACTCAGTTGATTTCAGCCCTGAGTTTGATTATTTCCTGATGCCTACTCCTCTTGGGTGTATTTGCTTCTTTTTGTTCTAGAGCTTTCAGGTGTGCTGTCAAGTTGTTAATGTGTGCTCTCTCCAATTTCTTTTTGTAGGACTTAGAGCTATGAGTTTTCCTCTTAGCACTGCTTTCTTTTGAGTCCCACAAGTTCTGGTATGATGTTTCCTCATTTTCGTTAAATTCTAGAAAGTCTTTAATTTCTTTCTTTATTTCTTCCTTGATAAAGTCATCACTGAGTAGAGCATTGTTGAGTTTCCACATGCATGTGGGTTTTCCCTTGGTTTTGTCATTATTAAAGACCAGCCTTAGTCCATGGTGATCTGATAGGATGCAAGCGATTATTTCAATCTTTTTGTATCTGTTGAGGACTGTTTTGTGACCAATTATATGGTCTATTTTGGAGAAGGTACCATGAGGTGCCGAGAAGAAGGTATATTCTTTTGCTTTAGGATGAAATGTCCTATAGATATCTGTTAAATCCATTTGGTTCATAACTTCTGTTAATTTCAATGTGTCTTTGTTTAGTTTCTGTTTCCACGATCTGTCCATTGGAGAGAGCGGGGTGTTAAAATCCCCCACTATTATTGTGTGAGGTGCAATGTGTGCTTTGAGCTTTAGTAAAGTTTCTTTTATGTATGTGGGTGCCCTTGCATTTGGATCGTAGATGTTCAGAATTGAGAGTTCATCTTGGTAGATTTTTCCTTTGATGAGTATGAAGTGTCCTTCCTTATCTTTTTTGATTACTTTTGGTTGAAAGTCGATTTTATTTGATATTAGAATGGCTACTCCAGCTTGTTTCTTGGGACCATTTGCTTGGAAAATTGTTTTCCAGCCTTTTACTCTGAGGTAATGTCTGTCTTTGTCACTGAGGTGCGTTTCTTGTATGCAGCAAAATTCTGGGTCCTGTTTATGTATCCAGTCTGATAGTCTACGTCTTTTTATTGGAGAATTGAGTCCATTGATGTTAAGAGATATTAAGGAAAAATGATTGCTGTTTCCTATTATTTTTGTTATTAGAGGTGCAATTATGTTTGTGTAGCTATCTTTTTTGGGGGTTGTTGGAATATTACTTCCATGCTTTTTCTAGGTTGTAGTTTCCTTCCTTGTGTTGGCATTTTCCATCAATTATCCTTTGAAGTGCTGGGTTTGTGGAAAGATATTGTGCAAATTTGGTTTTGTCCTGGAATATCTTGGTTTCTCCATCTATAGTGATTGAGAGTTTTGCTGGGTATAGCAGTCTGGGCTGGCATTTGTTTTCCCTTAGGGTCTGTATGATATCAGACCAGGATCTTCTGGCCTTTATAGTCTCTGGTGAAAAGTCTGGTGTAATTCTTATAGGTCTGCCTTTATATGTTACTTGACCTTTTTCCCTTACTGCTTTTAGTATTTTTTCTTTGTTTTGTGCATTTGGTGTTTTGATTATTATGTAACAGGAGGTATTTCTTTTCTGGTCTAGTCTGTTTCGTGTTCTGTAGGCTTCTTGTATGTTTATGGGCATCTCGTTCTTTAGGTTGGGGAAATTTTCCTCTATAATTTTGTTGAAGATATTTACTGACCCTTTAAACTGAGAATCTTCACTCTCATCTATACCTATTATCCTTTGGTTTGGTCTTCTCATTGTGTCTTGGATTTCCTGGATGTTCTGGGTTAGGAGCTTTTTGCATTTTGCATTTTCTTTGACAGTTGTGTCAATGTTTTCCATGTTATCTTCTGCACATGAAATTCTCTCTTCTATCTCTTGTATTCTGTTGGTGATGCTTGCGTCTATGACTCCTGATCTCTTTCCTACATTTTCTATCTCCAGAGTAGTCTCCCTTTGAGATTTCTTTATTGTTTCTATTTCCATTTTTAGATCCTGGATGGTTTTGTTCAATTCCTTCACCTGTTTTGTTGTGTTTTCTTGCAATTCTTTAAGGGATTTTTGTGTTTCCTCTTTAAAGGTTTCTACCTGTTTATCTGTGTTCTCTTTCAATTCTTTAAAGGATTTTTGTGTTTCCTCTTTAAGGGCTTCTACCTGTTTACCTGTGTTCTTCTGTATTTCTTTAAGGGAGTTACTTATGTCCTTCTTAAAATCCTCTATCATCTTCATGAGAAGTGATTTTAATTCTGATTCCTGTTTTTCCTGTGTGATGGGTTATCCAGGGCTTGCTATGGTGGGAGAACTGGGTTCTGATGATGTCAGGTAACTTTGGTTTCTGTTGCTTGTGTTCTTGCACTTGCCTTTCGCCATCTGGTTGACTCTAGTGTTACCTGTGCTCACTGTGTCTGACTGGAGTCTGTCTTTCCAGTTATCTTGCTTGTGTCAGAACTCCTCAGATTCCAGATGTCTCTGTGTTCCTGTGATCCCAAGCTCCCTCTGCTCTGGATGCAGTAGGTCCTCTAGGATGTCTCAGGATCAGGTGTTTCCACAGGAGCAGACCAGCTAAGTGTCTGGCCCAGGCCATGGTATATATTTCTAAAAAAAATCACTTACATATTTAAATTTAACTAAGCATTCTGTATTTTTTTATGTACGAGGTCTTACTTTAAAAACTAAGACAAAAAAATGGGTTTCTCCAGCCTTCATACAGTAATACCCTCAAACTAACACCTCTTTTTAAACTTTTTACATATTTTATGTGTATAGGGTTTGTCTACATATATCTCTGTACCACAGGTGTGCCAGGTACCCTAGAAAGACAGAAGAGAATGGTGGTCCCCATGGGTCTGGAGTTACAGATTGATGTGAGCGACCATGTTGGTGCTGGGACTTGAGTCTGGGTCTCCTGGAAGAGTAGTCACTGCTCTTAACTACTGAGCCATGTCTCCAGCCACAGTATCCCATTTGGGGATAGAGGACTAGATGTTGGTGCTACTAGTGAAAGGAGGCTCTGGAGTCAGAGGCCATCAGATGTTTAGTGAGAGTCAGGTGCTAATAGCCCAGGGAACCGAGATGAAGTTCATTTGAAAACTTGCCATCCAATGTCCACATTTCCAATGGGCACTGGTCATGTGGTTTTTAGGACCAACCTGGATCCTGGATCGACTTTAAATAGCAGCATGAATAACATGGTGATCCAGTATACATCTTGGTTCTAAAAAATCGAACAAAGGCCTCTTAGTTTTCAACTTGGACACCACAAGTTTTTGTTTTACAAAAATTAGAATCTTTTACATTTTTTCATACAATATATTTTGATCAAATTTATCTTCCCCAGCTTCTCACAGCTTCTCCTCACTCACCCAGTTTCAGGCTTGTCTCTACCCTCTGTCTCTCAAAAGTAAAGAAAACAATCAAAACCAACTCCAATAAGACAAAATAACAAAACAAAAAGTGCACAAAAATATGGAGTCTGTTTTGTGTCGGACAGCTGCTCCTGGGCATGGAGCCTGCCCTGTAGTATGGTTGATAAACCCAGTAACACTCCACTGGAGAAAGCTAATTTTCCCTTTGCCAGAAGGTATCAGTTGCAAATGGCTTCTTGGTTAATTAGACCCCATGTCCTCCTCATCTCCTTTTCCATGCTGGGATTTTTATCTAGTTTGAACCTGTGCAGGTCTTGTGCATGTTTTCAGTCTCTTTGAATACATAGAATATATACATATATGTGTGCTTGTGTGTGTATGTATGTATGTACATGTGTATGTACATGTGTATATATATATGCCTATATAGTGTATATACATATACATATGTATGTATATGTCTATATATTCTTTGAATATATATGTATATGTATATATATTCTTTAAATATTGTTCCTTTAGCAGAATATCAGCAGTTCTTCCCTAGTGGCCATGACCTATCTATTAAGTACTTGAACTCTTTAGCAATGTCAGTTATGGGTTCCATCTTGTGGAGTGGGCCATAAATTCAATCAAAAATGGTTGATTACTCTCATAACGTTTGTGCAGCAGTTGCAGGCAGGTTGCTCTTTTAGGTCATAGGTTTGCCACAAGTTAATATTGATGATAGCTTTTCTCCTTTGATACTGTGCAAAGTACTATCCAGCACCATGAACATTAGTTCTAGTTGGGTACCAACCAATTTCACCAGGTTCAACGACAGATGTGGCATCTTTAGCAACAGGACCTGACTGTCAGGTTATGGATGATAGCCAATTATGACTTAGTATATAAAACATAATACTTTCTACTTTTACTTGTTTCTGGGAGAACTAGATCTTTGCCCCTACATGATTGAATTAATTGGAGGGTCTATCCTTTTAAACTACATTTTTTATTATTTAAAAATATATTTAATTTAAATATATTTTGATCATATTCTTCCCCTCCCCAAGTTCTTCCAGATCCTCTCCCCCTCCTTACCCACACAACTTTAAGTTTTTTTTTTTAAAAAAAACAAAAAACCAATATAATAAAAACTCTCAAAACCAAGAAAACAAAACTATACCCCAAAAGAAAAACCACCTAACTATTCTAAATAAATACTCACACACACACCACACACACACACACACACACACACATCCTTTGTAGAATCCCTTATACATTGGTCAACTACTCCTAAACATAGGCCTGACCTAGAGCAGTTGATATATTCAGTGTCAGTCTATTAGAGAAAATTAATTTACCTTCTTCTAGCAGGTAGACATGATAATTCAGCTCTTAATCATTGGCTGGGTTTTCATTCATACACAAAGCAAAATATAAAAAGATGAAAACAAACACTATCATGTCTTTTAGATAGATCCCAAAAGTGTGATATAACTGGATCTAGAGGTAAATGGAGTCCTGGAATCTTTGTCAGGAACTGCCCACACTGTTTTCTACAGTGGCTGTACAAATGTGTGCTCCCACCAGCAATGTATGAGTGGTCCTCCTACTCCATATCCTCACCAGCATGAGCTGGCACTTAGAGTTTTGATCTTTCCTTTCCAACAAGTGTGAGATGGAATCTCAAAGTGGTTTTGATTTTTTAATTTCCCTGATGGCTAAAGATGTTGAAGATTGCCAGGTGGTTGTGGCGCATGCCTTTAGTCCCAGCACTTGGGAGACAGAGGCAGGTGGATTTCTGAGTTCGAGGCCAGCCTGGTCTACAGAGTGAGTTCCAAGACAGCCAGGGCTACACAGAGAAACCCTGTCTTGAAAAACCAAAAAAAAAAAAAAAAAAAAAAAGTAAAGATGTTGAAGATTTAAATACTACTCAGCCGTTTGAGTCTTCTCTGTTGAGAATTCTGTTTAGATCTGTCCCCATTTTTAAAATGGTTATTTGTTTTCTTCATATCTACTTTTTTGAGATCTTTATATATTTTGGATAGTAGCCCTCTATCAGATGTAAAGTTGGTTTTAAAAAAATCCCATTCTATAAGCTGTCACTTTATCTGAATGACAATGGCCTTTGCCATGTAGAAGATACTCATTTTCATGAGGTCCCATTTATTAATTGTTGATCTTAGTGCCTAAACTAATGGTTTTCTGTTGAGAAAGTCTTCTCCTTTGCCAATGAGTTTAAGGCTATTCCAAACTTTCTCTTCCATAAGGTTCAGTGAATCTGATTTTATGCTTGAGGTCTTTGATTGATTTGGAGTTGAATTTTGTGCATCGGAATAAATATGTATCTATGTGGATTCTTCTACATGCAGCCATCCTGTTTGACCAGCACCATTTGTTAAAGATGCTGTCTTGTTTCCAGTTGTGTATTTCTGGCTTCTTTATCAAAAATCAGGTGTCCATTAGTGTGTAGATTTATGTCTAGGTCTTCAATTTGATTCCATTGATCAATGTATCTGTTTTTATACCAATATTAAGCTGTTTTTACTACTACAGCCTTTGCCATGTAACTTTTAATTGAGGGTGGTAATTCCTCCTGCAGGTCATTTATTGTTCTAGATTTTTTTAGCTATCCTAGACATTTTGTGTTTTCATATAAAGCTGAAAATTGTCCTTTCAACATCTGTGAGGAATTATGCTGGAATTCTGATGGGGATTGCATTGAATCTGTACATTGCTTTTGATAGGATGGCCATTTTTACTATGTAAACCCTACTGATTCATGAGTATCCATCTTCTGATACCTTCTTTAATTTCTTTCTTCAATGACACGAAGCTTTCTCTCACTTGCTTGGTTAGAGTTGCCCCAAGATACATTATATTATTTGAGGCTATTGTGAAAGGTGTTGTTTCCCTGATCACTTACATCTCAGGGATGAAGTCTACTTGATCATAAAGGATAATCTTTTGTGTGTGTTCTCAGATTCAGTTTGCAAGTATTTTATTGAGAATTTATGCATCTATGTGTATAAGAGAAATTGATCTGCAATTCTCTTTGTTTGTTGAGTCTTTTATGTGGTTTGAGTATCAGGATAACAGTAGCCTCATATAATGAATTCAGCAATGTTCCTTCTGTCTCTATTTTGTAGAATAATTTGAGGACTTGGCATTAACTTTTCTTTGAATGTTTGGCAGAATTCAGTACTAAAACCATCTGCCCTTGGACTTTTTGTTGTTGTTGTAAGACCTAATGACTACTTCTGTTTAACTAGGGGTTATAAGTCTGTTTAACTTGCTTATCTGATCTTGATTTAACTTTGGTAAGTGGTATGTATCAAGAAAATTATCCATTTCTTTTATATTTCTCCAATTTGGAGTACAGGATTTTAAAGAATATCCTTGTGATTCCCTGGATTTCCTCAGTGTTTGTATGTCCCCATTTTAATTTCTAATTTTGTCAATTTGCAAATACTCTCTCTGCCTAGCAGTTAATTTGATTAAGAATTTGTCAATCTTATTGATTTTCTCAGGGGACCAACACATTGTATCTTAGTTAGGGTTTTTATTGCTGTGAAAAGATACCATGGTCACAGCAACCTTTCATTGGAAAACATTTCATTGGGCTGGCTTACAGTTTAGAGGTTTAGTCCATTGTCATAGTGGGAAGCATGGCATCACTCAGGAATACATGGTGCTGGAAAAAGAAATGAGAGTTCTATATCTGGATACACAGACAGCAGGAAAAGACCATTGAACTAGGTCTGGCTTGAGCATTTGAGACCTCAAAGCCCAACCAAGTGGCACACTTCCTCCAACAAGGCCACACCTCCTAATAGTGCTTCTCCCTAGGAGCAAGCTAAATTCAAACACATGGGTCTATGTGGGCCATTCCTAATCAAACCACCACACTTTGCTTCATTGATTATTTGTATTGTTTTTATTTCTAGTTTGATTTAAGCCCTGAATTTGATTATCTTTTATTGTCTACTCTTTTTAGATGTTATTTTTTCTCTTTTTTTCTTCTATAGTTTTTTTAATCTAGTTACTTAGTACTATTAACTTGCCTCTTATAATTGCCTTCATTGTGTTCTGTAAGTTTTGGTATGTTCTTTATTCATTTTTCATTCAGTCCTAGAAAATCTTCAACTTCTTTCTTAATCCATTTTTTATTCAGTAGAGAGCTTTTCAGTTTCCATGAGTTTGTAAGCTTTCTTCTGATTCTGTTGTTGATGGTGCCCAGCTTTTTTATTTTATTTATTTAATTTTTTAGATAGGACTTAGGATATTATTTCAACTTTCTTGTATCTGTTATGACTTGTTTTGTGGCAGAGTATGTAGACAGTTTTAGGGAAAGTTCTATGAGGTGCTAAGAAGAAGGTATATTCTTTTGTGTTTGAGTAAAATGGTGTGTAAATGTCTCTGAGGTCCATTTGGCTTGTAACTCAGATCCATCAGTTTTCTGTTTAGTTTTTGTCTGAATGACCTATTAACCAGAGTGTGAAGTACTGAGGTCTCCCACTGTCATTGTACAAAGATCAATATGTGATTCAAGCTATAGAATTGTTTCTTTTACAAACTTGAGTTCCCATGTATGTGTGACATAGGTGTAAAGAATTGGAATGTCCTCTTGGTAGATTTTCATTTGAGTATATACAATGTCCTTCACTGTTTCTTCTGATTAGTTTTGGTTTGAAATCTATTTTGTCAAATATTAAAGTGGCTACACCAGCTTGTTTCTTAGGTCCATTTGGTTGGAATATCTTTTTCTGACCCTTTAGCCTATGGTGATATGTATCCTTAATGTTAAGGTATGTTTTATGGATGTAGCATAAAAATAGATCCTGTCTTTGTATCCATTCTGTTAGTGTGTCTTTTTGTTGGGGTAAAGTGAGAACTTAAGGGTTCTTTGGAAAGTCAATTGTATTTAGATAGTGTTTTGTTGGGACAAACATGTGAAGGAACATTTTCCTGAAGTGGACACAGGTAAAAGACTAATGAAGACTCATGAAGGATCGTTTAGCTGATGCAGACACAGGAGAAAGGATGTTCTGCTAAAGCAAGCATGTGAAAGGACATGTGATGAAGGATTCTTCATTAAAACATAGAAAGAAATGCACCAAAAACTTACAGTGGTATACTGAGGCTTTTTTTTTTCTACTTCTACAAACTGGGGCTGATTGGCAGAGTGATGTCAGCTGAGACAGATGCATATGCTGAGGCAAGACTTGTGGAAGACACATGATGTTTGGATGGTATACATAGGACTTAGACAGTGAAGGAGGCTAAGCTAGGCTTGCTTATAGAGCTAGCTGTGCAGTGCTTGTTGGTCTTACATCTTCACTGATCTTTGTTTCCCTGAGAGAGGCACAGCCAAGAACTGCTGACTCAAGACTCCATCCTGCTGACTCAAGCTAAGGCTGAGTGAGGTCTTGCTGTCTCTGCTAGGTAGTGCCACTGATGCTGAGATTCATGTTTGCTATCCCAACTCTACCAAACTGGACTACTGGTGTATCCATGAAGTATTTGCAAGCAGATTGAGCTGCCGCTGTTAACCTGTGAACTGAACTGCTGATTTCCGGCAACACAGATGGGAATTGCCCCCAAAGAACCATTTCTAAACAGGTCAACTTCCCTCGTATCGTTTCTTTCCAGTACCTCTGGTGAGTCGTGGGCTAAGGTGGGGTGTGTGTGTGTGGATTGAAGTGTTTAAGAACCATCATTAAAAACAGACGTTGAAAATTAAAGTTACAACTGAGGAACTGAGAACTTTGTACCAATAATTGATGATTGTTGGTTTTCCTGTTATTTGTTGTTGTTATTGTTGTTGTGTGTATGTGTGAGCGCGTGCACGTGCTCATGCATAGATGTGTGTACACATGTATTCTTTTCTTTGACTTTGCAGGTCTGGGATTATTTATTCTCTGTGTTTTCTTGGATGTAGTTAACCTCTTCAGATTGGAGTTTACCATATAGCACCTTCTGTAGGGCTAGATTTTCAGATATTGTTTAAATTTAGTTTTATTATAGAATGTCTTATTTTCTTCATCTATGGTAATTGAGTTTGCTAAGTACAGTAATATGGGATGGTATTCATGGTCTCTTAGAGTCTGCATCACAATGATCTAGTCCCTCCTGGCTTTTAGGGTCTCCACTGAGAAGTCAGATGTAATTCTAGTAGGTCTGCATTTATATGTTATTTGGTATATTCTCTTACAGCTTTTAATATCTTTTCTTTGTTCTTTATGGTTAGTATTTTGATTAATATGGGCTAAGGGCACTTACTTTTCTTGTACAACATCTTTGGTGTTCTGTATGCTTCTCGTACCTTTATAGGTATCTTCCCTTTAGGTTAAGGAAATTTTCTTCTATGATTTTATTAAAAATATTTTCTGTGCCTTTGACATCAGTTTCTTCTCCTTTATCTATTTCTGTTATTCTTAGATTTGGTTTCTTCATAGTGTCCAGATTTTCTGGATGTTTTGTACCAGGAGATTTTTTTTTAGATTTTAATGTGTTCTTTGATCAAGGTCTTCATATCTTCTCTTATAGCTTTAATGCCTGAGAATCTCTCTTCGCATCTCTTATATGCTGTTGGTACAGTTTGTTTCTGAAGTTCTTGTTCAAGTTCCTAAACTTTTCACTTCTAGATTTCCTTCAGTTTGGGTTTTCTTTATTCATTCTATTTCCACTTTCAATTCTAGAATGGTCATATTCATTTCCTTCCACTATTCATTTATGTTTTCATAGATTTTTTTAAAAAGAAATTTATTTGTTTCCTCTTTAATGACCTCTATCATATGCATAAAGGCTATTTTAAGGTCTTCTGCTTGTGCTATGTTGAAATATTCGGGGCCTGCTGTGGTAGGGTTATACTGGGATCTAGTGGAGACATTAAGTCCTGGTTGTTGTTGTGTTTTATACGATAATCTAGGCATCTGAGATTGAAATGATTGTATAATTCTAGGTGCTGATATCTGGTCTTGTCTTTGTTGGATGGATGTCTTGTTCCTTAGTTTCTGTTTCCTTTCTTCTTCTTAGGAGGGTGTGATAGCTGTGTGTTTCCTGTAGGAAAATCTTGGCTTCATGGTAGGTTGGACCTTGGATGTTCCAAGTAAAATGGGCTTCTGGGTATTGGAACCTCAGGCTTTAGGAATGGGAAGGGGCTGAGCCCAGTAGAGGGAATTCACAAGAGGGAGAAAGCAGGAGGCTCCAACAGAATCTGCTTAGTTAGGCCCCTGAGAATGAGGGCAGAGAGTGGGGAAAAGCCACTCCAGAAGGTCTGCTGCAAAGCTAGGGGGTTGGACAGAAAGGAATAAAGAAAGATATGGGCATCTGCAATTATCCTACCTGCTCTGGTCAGTGTACTGTGAGTTATGACAATGCAAGGAGGGGATGGGGTGAAGGAGAAGATATGCACAATCCACTGTAGATGGGGGCAGGAGGGAAAGGGAGAGACTGCAGCAGGTATTCCACTGCAGAGTTGGAAGTTAGACTCTAGGGAGCTTTGAAGAATAGAGGGAGAGGTGAGTATCTGCAGTTACCCTACTTGCTTCCCTGGTTTGTGGTACCAGGGTTCCCAGAGAGTGCCTGCTGGAGTTGGGGAGGC
The DNA here is from genome assembly GCA_021653895.1 of Mastomys natalensis. NCBI lineage: Eukaryota > Metazoa > Chordata > Mammalia > Rodentia > Muridae > Mastomys > Mastomys natalensis. Next base: position 219,557 of record JAJTUV010000166.1, on the reverse strand, counting down.
AGGACAAAGCAGAGCATAGGGGAGACTAGGAGGGGGAAGACCTATGGCATCCACCAGAGATATAGTAGGCAGAGAGCGGGGTTGCCTCCAATGCTGCAGAGCTAGGAATGAGTCTGTTAGGGGATTGGACTTGGGGAACTGAAGGGAGAGGTGAAGATCTGCAGTTAGCTTACTTGTTCCCTGGCTAGATTGGTCTATGAGTTCCCAGGGAAGGTCTGCTGGAGTTGGAGGGGAGGGTCTCTTCTTTATATTAATTACTTTTCTCACTGTTGCGTCAAAATTACTGACAAGAAGAACTTAAGGGAAGAATTAACTTCAGCTCCTAATTTATGCTGTCCATTATGTAGGGAAGGAGTGGCAGCAGAAATATGAAGCAACTGGTCACATTATACCTGCAGTCAGGAAGAAGAGAGAGATGGATGTTGGTGTTTAGCTCATCTTCTCTTTTCTGTTTATGCAGGAACACAAACCCATAGTTGGATTGGGCCTCGGCAACTTGATTTCAATGAACCTAATCTAAAAACTGCCTCACAGAAGTTTGTCTTGTAGGCAATTCTAGATCCTACCTTATGGACAGTACTAAGCATCACAATGCCCTCATGACAACCTTAATTAGGGTTCCTGCTGCTGTGATGAATACCATGACCAAAAGCAACTTGGGGTGGAAAGGGTTAATTTCACCTTACAATTATAATCTGTCATCCAGAAAACTCATAGCAGGAACCTTAAGGCAAGAACTAATGCAGAGCCCATGGAAGAGTGCTGCTTACTGGCTTGCTCTTCATGGCTTGCTCAGCCTGCTCTCTTATAACACCAAGGACCTCCAGCACCCACAGTGACCTAGGTCCTCCCACATCAAACATCAAGCAAAAAAATACACCACAGGATAATCTTATATGAGTACTTCCTCAATTGAGATTCCTTCTTCCCAAATGACTCTAGCTTGTGTCAAAGTGACATAAAATTAGCCAGCACATTGACTAGCACATTGACCAATCTTTCTTCTACTCTTAAACATTCCACCTATAGCCTTATCATATAGGGATCAAGCATTCCACATGGGACTTCCCCAGGACAAACCATAGGAAAGGACTTTTTAATGATTTGACTCAGAGGATCTGAAGAAAAAGATCAGAAGTACCATGGCATCATACTCTGTAAGGTCACATTTTAAAATTCTACAGACTTTTACAGACGAATGTCCTATTCAATTATAGTATTAGAAAATAATTTCACCACCCTCAGAATCTCCTTTACTTATTTTACACTGCCACTTCCCATGTTGCTTGGGGGAAATACAACATTGCTATCTCCATAGTTTTGGCTTATGTTGACATCATAATTTTAGGAGGAAATGACAACCTTTTAAGATGAACTCTTTAAGCTAGCATTGTTTATTTAAGGTGATTTCATGTCTTCAATTATAGATAGCCCATTTCCTTTATTGATGAATAGTATTATACGAATGTACTTCAGTTTGTTTAATGAGTAAAACCATGGCTGCTTCCAGTTGAAGAAATGATGACTACAGTTGCTGTAAACATGCACACACCCTAGGTTTTGTATGATATGTTTTCATGTGCAATGTCTATGAGAACAATTTCCGGACCTGAGGTGTACAATAATAAGTCTTTGAACACTTCTGTAAAATACTGCCAAGTTGCCATCCAAAGTAGCACTGTTTGCATTCCTCACAAATAATAAAAGTGTGATCCAGTCTTCTGCAAATGTCTATCTTATATTTTCATCATTTTAATAGTCTATGTCCTTATGCTCATTGTTTAAATTTATAATTTTCTAAAGACGGGGATGTTGGGCAACCTTTACATAACAATAAATCAAATGGTTGAATTACTATTTCTACACCTTAGTTCTTGAAGTTCTATTTTGAGTTTTGCTGTTCATTTGTTTGTTTGGTTTGTTTGTTTGTTTAACTAGACTGTTGTTGAGTTTTAAGGGTTTTCTACACATTTGAATATAAACTTTTTATGAAATTCAAGGTAGCTAGGATTTCTATTGCTGTGAAGGGACACCATGACCATGGCAACTCTTACTAAAGAAAAGATTTAATTGTGGCTGGCTTACAGTTTCAGAGTTTTACTCCATTTTCATCCTGTGGGAAACATGGCAGTACACAGACAGATACATGTTGGAGAAGGAGCTGAGAGTTCTACACCTAGATCAGCATGCAATAAGAAGAGAGAGCAACACTGGCTTGAAAATCTGAAAACTCAAATCCCACTCCCAGTGACCCACTTCTTCCAACAACTTCACTCCTACTCCAACAAGACCATACCTCCTAATAGTACCACTCCCTATAAACCTATGGAGATCATTTTTATTCAAACCACCACAAATCTTTTCTGCCAGTCTGTGGCCATATTTTCATTCTTTCAACAGCTTCTTTCACTGAGCCAGAATGTTTAATTTCTATAAGGTTCAATCAATTTTTCCCACAGATGATACTTTTGGTATTACATCTCAAAATCCATTGTCAAGCTCAACATTGCCATTTTTTTTTCTCCCACCGTATTTTCTAGATTTGTAGTTTTACACTTTACATATGGAAATCCAGTTGTGCCAGTCCTATTTTTTGAAAGAGATTATCCTTCATTCTTTGACTCTGGGACTTTGGCAAAGTTGAGTGACCTGTATTTGTGTAGCCTTGTTTATAGATTACTCTATATGATGAATCTGTATGACTGTTATTCATGAATAATATACTGTCATGCTTATCATAGCCAAATATCTTTGTCCTTTGGAGATAGTTAGTAATGGTGTTTTAGTTTCTCTTCCTGTTACCTTAACTTAAAAAAAAAATACCATGACAAAGACAAATTAAGAAATAAAGAGTTTATTTTAAGATCACTGATTCAGATTATAGTCGATCAGAGCAGAAAAAAAGTCAAAACATTAGGACCTTGAATAGCTAGTCACATTATACTTAGTCAAAAGGGTGCAATGAATAATGCTTGCTCCTACCCAGCTGGTTTTCTCCACTTACATATAGCCTATGGTCCCCCTACCTAGGGAATGGTGCTACCCACAGTGGGTAGGTCTTCCCAACTCCTCAACATCACAATATGCTCAGATGCCCATGTACCAGATAATTCTAGATTTATTAAGCTTGTATTTAACACTACTTCCCACAGATGGTTAACTACATAAACACTATACTTTTCTATTTCTTGGAGCGTAGACCTTTTTAAAGACTTTATTTTTATTTGTCCACCCATGAGCCCAAGCATTTGTGTGTAGCACACATGAAGGCTAACAGATGGGATTAGATCCCCATGAGCTGCAATTACAGGTGGTGTGAGCTGCCCTATGTGGATGCCCTCTCTAATCCTCCAAGAACAGGAAGTTCTCTTGATTGCTCAGTCATCTCTCCAGCTTCACAAATATAGGAGTCTTTAATTGTACAAATCACACTTCCTTTACCCTAAAACCCACTCAAGATTTTTACTGTATTGTTTTAGTTTGTTTCATATGCTTTTTAAAATACTGTGTTCGTTATCCCTTGCAGCCACTGGAAGCCATCTCTTTGTTGGCCTGGAGGTCAGATGATCACTGATAAATCCTCTTGAAAAACAAAAGATAAGTCTATAAGCCTTTACCAAAGGGATCTGCATATATTGGCATACACACCAGCTGGAGAAGATAGTTTACAACTCTTGCTATGTCCCTCATTTCCCATTTACAAAGAGCTTCAAGATTATCCACAGGGAAACTTCAAGGTTTTCTGGGTCTTTCTGGGCATACAACAATTCTGAATTGAATGTACCAGAATTATATCAGGGCTGTGTATGTCACCATGTGGGCATCCCAGTGCCATTTGTCTGAACTTTAGAGTCATCTTCCTCACAGTCTCACGTGGTGATGCTGCCTTAGCCATTTGTTCCATCCAGTGTTTGTCTCCAGTTATTTTCAAATATTGTAACACAAAAGCTGGTCATAGGGTTTGTTGGACTCTAAGATCCAAAACCAGGGGAGTGCGCTCCCCCAGAAACATTCATGGACTGGATTCGCTGCAATAACATGAGGTTTATTGATGATGATAACCAGTATACTGGGGTTCCCCTGTATGCAGACAAGAGGAACCCCCGAGCCAAAGTTGGGAGCAATTTTTATACAGAGTTCATGGAGGGCAACCACAAAGGCTGACCTTCCTAGGTCTGGTCTCTAGATGACTCAGATTATGACAATAAGTGTCTTCCGTTTGCCCAGGTTTACCACGTTAAGGGCCCAGCTTACTGATTAGCTCTCATCTTGGTTCTCCTGGAATGTGTCTGTGTGCTCTGGGCCTTTCTTACCCTCAGTGGGTTCCCTCCCCTGTGGTCTGAGGAATGTTAATCAGCCTTTCCCTTCTTTCTCTGAATATTAATCTAGCAAGTGTCCTCTAACTAAGGAATGTGCCCCTCTGGGGATGTGTCCTGGACAATGAGATTCTTTCAATTTAAGTTCAAAACCGAGACCCAAAAATCCTACAGGTTAAGTAGCAACCTGAGGAGCAATCTTAAGAAGCAGTTCTGAGACTTGAGCTTCTTAAGTCAAATAGTAAACTCTCTAGCTATGGGTTCTCAGACACTCCCTCTGTTCTGCCCTTTCTAATGGATTCCAGTCTCCTGGTTTCCACAGCTACTATGGTTGTCCAGCTACAGTGGTTTTTGAGGCTACCAAAGAATCAGGAGGATCGAAGACGGCAAGTTTAACATCCTTAATCTCACTAATGTAGTGAGATTTGACTATTTCGCTGGGATGATTGTTCCTTAGATTATTGCAAGCCTTTGGTTAATTCCCAGAGTTCTGAATATGATGATTTCTGACAAAGTCACCAATGTTCTTGTCAATTTTTCAGAGTCTGTTCCTTGCCTTTAGAAGAGTATCTGTGTTCACCCTATTGATTTCTAATAGTTCCTTCAAGTTTTAAAAAGTTAAATTGCTATATTTAAGCTTCTGGGCCAGTTATCTTCATATTATTCCATGTTATGGGTAAAACTTAGGGCTGAAAGGGTCCATGATTCACTAAAGAATGATACCCTGGACTCAAAAATAGTATGTAAATGCAGAGTGTTGTATTCTGCAGAAGTCCAGCATGCTGGGGTCTCCCATTACCAAGATAGAGAGACAGCTAAGTGAGCTTGCAGGCCTGATTTTAAAACACATTAGGGGAATTCCAGGGTAGGTGACCTCTATCTTAATTTGTTTGGGTCCATCTCTATGGACATTCAAGAGCCATTATCAGGGATGAAGACTGTTGCTGGGGGAACTCTGGAAATTATTGCTGTGGAAGTCTGGAAATTACTGCTAACCCATTGTTCTTAACTCAGGCCAGGTGGCAGGGCAGTTTCTAACTAGCTGCCTGAAGCCTGTGGGGGTTTTTCCTAGTAAATGACTTGCCTAGGCTTGCCTGGACTTGCCCAGTTCTTAGGCCTAGACTCTGAAACATACAATTGGAAGCCTATTATAAAGTCAGCTTAGCTTTCTCAGAACTAGTTCAGAGTTTGGCATTAAACTCTATCAATCCTCTTAGGAGAAATGAGAAAATGAAGAAATTAAAACTAAAAATTTAGGTAAGTCAACATGAGAGGGTTTATGAAGAAAACGTTAAGAAACTGAACTTCAGGAACCACATGAACTTCAGGAAGGTGCAACTTACTATTCATAAATTAGATCTAGAAAAAGCAAGTGTTGGGGCTTATAATAGTTATTTTGCAAGGAGTAAGTACCTGACAAAAAAAAACAATGTAAGGGAGGAAGGGTTACTTCAGCTTGTCATTTAGGGGATATAGTCTACAGTGGCAGGGAAGACCCAGTAGTGGATAGGTCCATGAGGCACTTCTACTCACATAGAAGTGGACCATGGAAAAGAAAGCAGACAGGAAGTGTGGCTGGGACTGTACACCTCAAAGAACTATTCACTCCACTACTAGCTGAGGACCAAGTGTCCAATAGGCACAACCAAATTATACCATAATCTAATAGCTACTTTGGCATTACAGTAGTGCTTAAAAAAGTATACTTGTATTACTTGTATTATGTTGGTATGCCAAATCAATTATAGATAGATAGATAGATAGATAGATAGATAGATAGATAGATAGATATTGGTTTCTATAAAAAGATGTTCACAAAAAATGTTTAAATATACAGGCATAGGATATTATTTAATCTTATTGCATCTGCTCAAATTTTTGCACTGCTTACCATAGGAGAGACCTGTACTTCAATTTTGTGGGTTTTTTTTTTTTTTTCATTTTTGAGGGTAAAGCAAGTAATCACTGCTAAAATCATTGAACCCATTAGCACTTGACTACAGAAAGAAATACTTACCTAACTCAATTAGCAGCCTCTGGGTAGGAAATTGCCAAAATGAAATCTTAAATTTATCACTTGAATTATACACAGTATTTTAATCGCTTTTTAATTATTCACATTTTGAGTATTGAATCTTTTCATTATTTATAGGACTTAAGGAGAATTTTGAAGGTGAATATGGTAACACACACCTTAATCCCAACCAATGAGAGAGACTCAGGAAGATGAAATTCACAAGGCTATCCTCAGTTACATACAGAGATCAAGGTTAGCATGAGATATATGAGACCCTATCTGAAACCACAGCACAAGAGAAAAATAATCAGACCAAAATCAGATCAACCTCCACTCTCCCATTCATCAAGAGACTCAAATAAGAGTTTGTAAGACTTGCAAATATTTTTACTTTATTTTTTTGTACTGAACCCAAAGCTTTTATCTCTTGATTATAAGCCCATCCTTTATTCAGATTATAAAAGATTGCTCTATAAAAGAATTCATCATTGTGGTGATTTGATATGTGATGCTTAGCCTGGGGAGTGGCGCTGTTAGGAGGTGTGGCCTTGCTGGAGTAAGTATGGCTTGGTGATAGAAGTGTATCATTGTGGGGGTGGGCTTTGAGACCCTCCTCCTAGCTGCCTGGGAGACAGTCTTCTGTCTGCCTTTAGATCTAGATGTAGAACTTTCTCAGCATCTCTTCTGCATTTTTTTTTTAATCCAATATACTCCATAAATTATTCTTTGTGTTGACTCTTGTTTGCTTAAATGAAACCAGCCAGAATTCACTATATCTCCTATATCACAGGAACTAGAAGTCCAGAAACTGTATCTTCCAGGACCCCATACCTCTGGGCCCTGAATGTAATTTACAAGTTTTTAATGAGAAATGTTCATGCTAAAGCCTCAAAGCAAAATTGAAACTGATCCAGTTATTCATCTCTAGAATATTGATTTGCCAAATGGAAGCTTCACTGTGCTCAGTTCTCCTGAAGACCTGCCTGCGACTAGAGAGGAGTTGTGACATTTCTAGTGGTAGTTGCCTTAAGGATCTAAACTCTGGCTGGCAGGAGCCACCTAGCTCTCTACAGCAGTGTGCCTCCAAATTAGAGTTGGTTCTCATAACATTTGTTCCTCTGTTTACTCAGGTGGTTTTGTAGGTATGTGATTTGATTCCTCGAATTAAATCATTTCTGCTTGAGATGCCTAAAAAGCTTTTTTTCCTGGTATTTTTGTACCCTGAATTACATGGTATTGATGTTATCATATCCACCTGCCCAGAATGATCAGCCTAGATGCCTCCATTGCCTTTGAATGGATTAGTGATCTGAAAATGAGAGCTGTAGCCCTTTACATTGTAAATACAAAACATTCTTGGAGAATGTGAGTGCTTCTAAGTCTTCTTTAATAGAATTTTTCATCTCCCAAAGCTGCAGGATTCATGTGTTGTAAAAATCAAATCCCAATTGTGATCCTTCGGGTTGTGAGATAACATTTAACTTAGCATCCACATTGGAACTCATGTGAAAGTCAGGTTTATTTGAATACCATCATTGCAATGCTCAGGATAGTATTTTCAAATTAATCACAAACTCCCAAATTCTACTGGGCATCAAGGCTTATTGAGCACCTATCCCCTTGTCTGAATAGTCAATCTTTCCCTTGCTCCATCTGATGAAGTAGCCCACCAAAGGAGGCTCTCACAAAACCTACCAATCATTATGCAAGATCTTTCTCAAGAAAATGTGGAGGAAAAAAATCCTTTATCAGGTTCCTGTCAGCAAGCACTTCCTGGCATCCACAGGAGCATCCATCTGGGTTTACTGACTGTACATGGGATGGATCCCCAGGTGGAGCAGTCTCTGGACAGCCTTTCCTTCAGTCTCTGCTCCACACAGTCTCCACAGTCTCCGTATTTCCTCCTGTGAGTGTTTTGTTCCCCCTTCTAAGAACCACTTAAGCACTCACTCTTTAGCCTTCCTTCTTCTTGGGCTTCATATGGTCTGTGAATTGAATCTTGAGTATTCTGAACTTTTAAGCTAAACATCCACTTATCAGTGAGTGTATACCATGTGTGACAGGCAGGTAGATCAAATTCAATATCTTACCTATTGAACTAAAGCCTGTTTGGTTTCAGACCCTGGAACAAGAGACCAAAGTACATATTTTACACAGCCAAACAGACCTGGCCTCCAGGTTCTCCTATCTTCCCTCAGTCCTTAACTGGCATACCCTGGCCCCAACTGCCAGGAGCCAAACCAGGAAATTACCTGCTATTCTAAGAGGGTAAAACCTCAGGAAATTACCTGCTGTTCTGGAAAGCCTAGTCAGTACAAGGTTAAGAAAGGACTTTCATGGGTCTTAGGTCCCAGGAACTTAAAGAAAGTCTGGCATTTCCTGGTTACAACAGTGGGATGGTCTTGGGCAATAAGGATATTACAGTGGGATGGTCTTATTCAATATTGGGATAACCTTAGCAATGACCCTCACCCAAACTTCCCATTTTGCTGTGTCTTTATAACTTGCCCCTGAAATTAAAGTTTCAGAGCTTGATCAGAACCCTAGACTTACTCTATTCTTTGTGTCTCTTGTCCCTTCATTCTTTGCCCCCTTCCCTAGGGTCTCGTGGAATCCCCTGCAGGCCAGGGCACTGAACCCTGAACTTTGCAGCCCAGAGGCTCTTCCCTATATAATCCAGATATTAGCTCCCCACTTTCTCTCTCTCTCTCTCTGTTTCTCTCTCTTTTCTCTCTCTCTCCTCTTCTCTCTCTCTCTCTCTCTCTCTTCTTGTGTGTGTTGTGTGTTTGTGTGTGTGTGTGTGTGTGTGTGTGTGTGTCCTTTCTCTCCCTTCCCATGGCAACTTCCCTGGTCTTCTTCCCTGGCCCCAGTGAACTCCCTCCCCTACCTTCTCAGAACATCTTCCCAATAAACCTTTGTTTAATCTAATCTAATCCAGCTTGAATTGGCTCACTTCACAGGTGGAGAAATAACTTATCAAAGTCCTATTCTCAATAGCCAAGGTACAGAATCAGCCTACCTGTCAAGAGGAACACATAAAGGCAAAAGTGCATATACACAATGGAGTTTTATTCATCCATAAAGAAGAATGAGATTGTATCATTTGTAGGAAAGTGGAGACAACACTATTAAGCAAAATAAATCAGATGCAGAAAGGAAAGCATTTTATACCTTCTCTCAACCATGGGCCTATGTTTTATGTAGATGAATAAATTCAATCTTTGGCTCAACCCAAATTCTGTACATCTCAGTGAACTTTGATACAGTTAGATTAATTCTTCTGAAGCCATGGGGCTTTGCTTAGAGGTTTGCACTTTGGCCATCGATTACATTTTTATATACTTAGCCACTACACAAGAAAGAAACTAGAAAACAATTCAATTTTCTAGCTTCTTTCATAGCCTATGTGTCCTTTTACCTGTATTCCATCCCTTCTCATCCCCTAGCCTTACCTTCCTAAGGCTGCCTTCTAAATGTTGTACAGTCTACACTTACAGCTGTTAACATATGTACATGAGTACATCATAGGCCACAATCCAAATACAAGTGAGAACATGAAGATTTTTTTTTTCTTTCTGCATTTGGGCTATCTCACTTAATATTGCATATTTTAAGTCCATCAATTAAGCCCAATTTTAAAGACTTACATACCTATATAAGAAAAAACTTAAAATTCTCAAGTAGGAGGCAGATGGGGTAAGGGTCCAGTATTCTCGGAAGAATGATATCCCAGACTCAAATAGGATGTAAACACAGAGTGCTTTATTCTGTGGAAGTCCAGCATGGGGAAGGGGGGAGGTTTCCCATTGCCAAAACAGAGATACAATTAAGGAGCTCACATGCCTGATTTAAAGTACATTAGAGGAATTCCAGGGTAGGTGGCCTTATCTTGCTCTATCTCTTAAGGACATTTCAGATATTGCTGGGGTGTGAGGACTGGAAACTGTTGCTGACCCATTGTCCTTGCTTCAGGCCAGATGGTGGGGCAGTTACTGACTAGCTGCCTGAAGCCTGGGTTTCTAGGCCTAATCTCCTGAACTTGCCAACCTGAAGCCTGTCATGGAGTCAGTCTGTCTCATCAATGGCATGTGTGGGTTAGCACAAGGCTGAAACACATGGGACAAGAGATGTCCACTACCAACAAAAGGTCCAGACAGAGGACTCAGGAAGACAACAGCACCCTGCAGAGTTATTGTTAAACCAAGATCATCCAAAGCTCAGCCTCTGCTGCCTAATTCAATGAGAGCAATGGCTGTTGTTTCCTTCCAAATCTTGCTACAGGGGTTGGGCTTAAACAAGCATGCTGCCACAGAGAGATTCTGGGAAAATGTAGCTTCTGGTGGGAGAAGGAAGGAGAAAGTGTAATGCAACCAACTAGGTCATGCCTTAAACAAAAATGGCAGTCACAGTCAGCTATAATCCAAGATACAGAAATTTGACAATGCTAATCACTTTCAGGAAGTGGAACAAAGTCACTTCTATTGTGAGTTTGTTTGGTTACCAGTTGTAAAACGTTGCCCCTTACTACGGATGTATTGACATGGTCCCTGATCAAGGTTTAATTTTAAGATATTTACAAACATGAGTTTAAAAAAATTAAGTATACACCCTGACCCGACCCATGGGTCTTGGTTATTCGTGGAGTGTCAAGGAGGACCTTCACCTGAAAAATAACACTGGTGGAGAGAGAGAACGGAGGCCAAGCAACGGGAAGTTTTGTCAAGGCCTCACTTTAATGTGGGAGCAGTTTACAGTCTAGGCAAGGGCGGAAGGGGAACAAGGAACGGGGCAGGGATTCTCTCAACTCTCAATCCAGTGGAGGACTCTGCGGCTTGTCCCGGAATGTCCTGGGGCAATAGTTCTTTATAAACAGGAAATCCTTTCTTAGCTGAAGGTCAGGTTCTCCCCAGAGAGGCGGTTATTGCCCTAGGCCATCTTACTGTCATAACCAGCTCCCAGGAAATGCCAGACGTTCTTGGGACCTGAGACTCGAGAAAGTCCTTTCTTTTTTTTTTTTTTTTTTTTTTTTTTTTTTGGTTTTTCGAGACAGGGTTTCTCTGATACTGGCTGCCTGGAACTCACTCTGTAGACCAGGCTGGCCTCGAACTCAGAAATCCGCCTGTCTCTGCCTCCCAAGTGCTGGGATTAAAGGCGTGGCGCCACAGCTGAGAAAGTCCTTTCTTAACCTTGCACTGACTAATCCTTCCAGAACAGCAGGTAATTTCCTGAGGTTCTCTTGGAACAGCAGGTAGTTTCCTGGATTTGGCTCCCGACACATGCCAGCATGCTTTATGGTGTTTTTAAGACAGCAAAACATGTCAGTGAATACAATTTGGTTTTAGTAGCTAACAAGCATATGAGTATCCTAAAGCCATTATAAATAATGGAAAACACTCATATCTACCCACACATGACTTTTCTGTGACTTACATTGTCCTTAGTTTAAAACCCCATATCCTTACTTATCAGCACATGATGCCCCTTTCACCTCTCAATGTTCCCCATGCTTTTCTTTGTTAAGTAAGGGATAGCTGACTCCATTTTTTTTTTCCTTTTTAGTTAAATATAATGTTAAATTTTAATTTATTTTTATATTGTTACTTACGGCATTTTTCTCTTCTCTAATCATGCCCTAGCTAAATGTCAACTGAAACTGGCTGACTCCATGACTGGCTTCAAATTGGTAGTTCAGTAGACTAGGCCTAAATCTCTGTTTCCAATAACAGGGCAAATCCAGGCATGTGTGTGAGCTTACATACGAATACATATACACACCAGAAAAAAATAGTAAATAAGTTCTTAAAAGATGTGGCTTGAGTGGGTCTGATTGCAGAACACTTGCATGAGCAAGGTCTTAGATTCCATCCCCAGCATCATGGAAATAGAAGGAAGATATTTTTGTACTTTTGATATGCTTATGTTTGTCACTCTACATAAGCTTATTAAATTACTTTGCAACTCCATGACAGTTAATTTGAAGGTCCAGAAGAAATTATCTATGCAATCTGGGGACAGATTTTCATATCTAGTGAAGTAGATGCTTTCCTCTTGAAGCATGTAAGATAGGTAGGTAATGATAGATAGATAGATAGATAGAATAGATAGATAGATAGATAGAGATAGATAGATTTCATTCCTTTCTTTCTTTTTCTTTTTGAGATCTAATATAGCTCAAGCTAAGATTACACTAAAATTTATTCCAGGCCTATCTCAAACTCAAAGTCCTCCTGCCTCAGCTCTCCTGGTTCTGAGATTATAAGTGTACACCATTGTGCCTAGATAGAAGTTTTTAACCTGGAGTCTGTACTCCCTTTGCCCCAAAGACCACATATACAAGTACTTCAGAATCTGGACAGCATCATTGTACAGTGGCTTTTATATCAGGTCTTTGGTGCAGAGTCACTTGAAGAATCCCAGTATTCCCACTTTGTTGTATTTAGTCTTCAACACCGTTTACATGAGAGGTTGATCACATTCATCTGAAGCTCCCAATGCAAAATTGTCCACTTTGGTGGAGCAAAGGGAGCAGAACTGAGGTACTGCCCTTAGTTTATGAACTTGGGCTATTGACTCTGGCTTCAGCCTTCAGTGCCGCAATCTTGGGATTGTGGTTCTGGTCATCATTTCTATTTCTTGAAATCAATTTCACTGTGGGAAAAGAGGGCCAGTTATCCCTGGCTACATTCTTTTTTCAGAGCAGAATTTCACTAGGAGTGCATAGAGAGGTCTCAGATTTTGTCACAGTTTGAACATCATTCCAAGAGCACTCACAAAATGTTTGATGTGCCGTCAAGAAAGCCAAGTCCCTGAGCAAGCCTGTCTGTCAGCTTTCAAAGTGCACTTGTACCATTTCAAAATGTTTATCACCTGTAGTCAATTTACTATATCAGATGGATTCACTCCCTCCACCCCCCAATTCCATATCAGCTTCTAGGTCTTCGCTTGTTTCTGAAGGAAACAGTTTAGTGGACTCTTGAGGAAAATTCTTCCATTGATGATTCCTTTATTTCATTGTTTATGGAAGAATGTTGGCTTTGACTTGTAGGCATATTCCTTCATGGTGAGGAAGGCATGATGAAGAACAGGAAATGCATCTGCACTCAAAAAAGGAAAGGGATGAATGCCCACCCACCCCCCCACACACACCTTTTTTAACATTGTACAAAAAGTGCAACACAGCTTTTATTTAAAAACTCAATAAACCCTATCATCCTAGATAAATAAGGATATATTGGCTAAGGGTCCTTGGCTGTAGGCCAACATCACCTTTTTGATGATGTATAAATCTATTCTGGTGCAGTGTGAGGGTAGAATGAGGAGTCAAGGAGGGCTACTACCCTTGGGACATTAGTAAATAGCAAGAAAAAAAAAAAACTCCATATCCCCTGCTATCAGTTCTCCGTTGTCTACCTCCAGTTCTAAGACACAGAACAGTTTTGTTCAAACATGAGTATCCTGAGTTTCCTGAATCCAGAATGAAGGGAACAATAGAAGCTTCATATTCTAAACTTGAACTCAATCAGCTTTTCACTGGGTCACCATATAGTATCCTCCTGCCTTACAGATTGTGATTTCTCAGACTCTATAATCATACAATCCAGTTAACCCAGTTCCTGAAAATGACTCTGTCCATTCCTCACACTGCCTTCTCCAGACTCACAACCATGCACACACATGCATGCCACACACACACACACACACACACACACACACATACAATAAAGTTACTTTCACAGGAACTCTGCCAAGCAGGGCCCACTCAGCTGTACCCTGTCAAGTCCCAGAACCAAAACAGATAACCTGAGCTGCTCTTGTGTGACTTATTCTGTGACATGAATAACTATCTATTTATCCAGACAGGGATACAATGTCAAACCAAAGAAATAATTCCAGCCATAGCTTAGTGAACCACTATGTTTTTTAGGAGTTCCTTACAGGAGTTTGGGTGGTTGCTAGGTTTTAGGGTTGGAGAGGGGAAGATGGGGACTTGAGAAAAAGGAGTTGAGTTGAATACTCCTTCAAGCAGAAGCTGTATTAATATTGCAGGCAAAGAGAAAGCATAGCATAACAGGGTCTGAATTATAATTTTAGGCTCACCCACACAAAGCAGAGCCTGTAAAGTCACCTGTAATGGAGTAAAGACAAGGGAGATGTTGTCATAAGGAATTGGGTCAGTTGTCATCACTTAAGCAGATTGAGACACTATTTTCTCATTTTTTCTGATGGAGGTAGGTATTTAAAACGTTCCAAGGACGTTTCTAGAGAAGGGACATCCAGAAGAACAATGAACCTAGTTAGCCTATAATGTGACAGTAGTCATTGCCCTGCCTGTATCCCTTCTACATTTATGACTTTTCTAACTGAAAGAACCCATTCCTGGGGCAGAAGGAGATAGATTCTCTCCCTATGTTATCTGAAGTTTTCAATCTTTTTTATTTATATGAAGAGAAAAGAAGATATGATAGAGAGAACCTAATATTGGGGTGGCTAAAGATCTCTGACTACTTTCTATTGAGTTGGGTATCACTAAGTTAAGGAACTCCCCTGCTCAATAATGGGTAGTTAGGCAGCCTCTGGATAGAGCATGATATCTGCATCTGTGTACCATCAGGATATTGTCCACATGAGTGTTGGGTGATGGTATGGGTAAATCAGATCAGCAGACAGACTAGAGAGAAGGAGCCTGTGGATATAAGAATCAAAATGGTTATTAAAAGAGTGACCACCAGTATCAGCCAACAACTCCAAGATGAGCTCTGAAAACATTTATTTAGAACTCTGGTGATCATTGTACAGAGTACCTGTTCAGTCAATAAAAGCAGGGCCCTTTCTTTTAGGGTCCAATGCAATGCCTGTAAATTTACCCAAACCATCAATAAATCTGTGTATGGAGATGAGGGAAGTAAAGACTTAGTGGATGGCTAGAACACCACTTTAACCAACAGGCTATCAAACAAGTACTGAGACTAAGAGCACTTCTGATTGTTGAGAACTGAGCTCTTTAATTTAGCCTGTGTATCCAAAGTGAAGGAAAAAGGGAGAATAAAGTCAGGAATGTCCATATATATTCAGAATAGTTTGTTCACAGTTTAAGCTGAGTTCTGGCAACAGACAGACAATGGAGCAGTATTTCTCAGTGGTTATCATACCATAATCTAGTTAGAGTCTTGTTGCTGTCCCCTTATCTTCTCTGAGACCTTGGGGGTTCACTTCAGATTTGGGAGTCTCCGTCTGTCATAGTAAGCTTAAACATTTAATGTTATATTTAGCAAATTTCTGACAAGATTAAGAGCCAGTATCTATTAACCATAACCAAGTTAGACAATCTGTATTTGTTTTTAATTATCTGTCCTAGAACATACTTAGTAAACAAAGAGAGTATATTATAATTTAATGACAATAGCAAAAACAAGGCTAAACATACCTTTAAGGCAATAATCTTTAACCTCTTTATTGTTGTAAATCTTTAATATTAAAATTATTTACCAAGGCAGGATAGAAATCATATGAAAGCCTGATATTTTTATTATTATTATTATTACATATTTTTTAAATCAAATCATAATTTTACTTATTCACACAGGGGTTATAAACATAAAAAGGCAAGACATGGGGAAGGGGATGACACTAGAGTGTAGGTGTTCAGGGGAAGTACAGATATCTTTCAGAACAGGGTATCAGCTGGGTGAAGGTTCAGGGGACAGGTCACTATGACTCTGCCTATGATTCACTTGTCCTTATCTAAGTTGGTACTGTCCACCGAGGCTACCTATTTACAAGGTCTATGACTACTCAGGCTGGTAAATTTCCACAGAAGCTCTCTGTTTACAATAGCTTATAGCCATCTGTTTCAGTGTTTTTCCACAGAGACCCAAGACTTGGTGTTAGCATGCATGTATGTCAGACCTATTGCTGATTTTAGGCCTATGGCTGGTTTTAAGCCTTCAGTGTATAAACAGGGCTGCCCCTGACATCTCCTCCCTTCTCTAAGTATAGAAGGACCATGGCAATTCTAATCTGCGAAGGCGGGGATAAGGCTTGACCTCCAATAATTGAAGGAGACCTTGTAATGGCTCTGGTCCTCCTGTTGTTGTCCAGTGAGGCATGAGGGCCATACCCATCCTGATGTCTTTTTCCTGGAGAGGGGATACTTTTGACATCAATCCCTATGCAGTCAGGTGAAAGCCTTATCTTAATTGAAGTATCTTTAGAGCCCTTAAGTTAGGCTGTACTTAAGTGAGAAGGCAATGAGGTGGGAACTGCCCATAACAAAGATGGCAGACAACTGTGCGACTGCCCTTAGCTAAGATGGTGCTGAAGCAATAGCTCCACCTGTGGAGGAAAGTCACATGTTATACCTTAGAATGAAGTGGCAGAGGTGTTGCTATGTATCAGCAGAGACAAACAGACATGTTTTGTCTAGTGGACAGGAGTTCTCTCCCTATCACTACAGGCAGCCTCTGTCACTGTGCAGGAAGCAGTGCTCAGCTAATCCTTGCTGTGTTTAGGGATCCCTTTTCCTGCCACACCTAGCTTAGAGCTGGTTCGGACCAGAATGGAAGGAAATTAAAGATTACAGATAAAAATTCCCAGGAAGTAAAAATTAAGTAGTTGGGAGTGAAGGTGGGAGAAGCCTACATAGAAATCTTCAATTCTTTGGATCACTGGTGAGAGCTGTAAAAGCTTTTTTTAAGAAGCTCTGTTAAGCAGCCATTTAGAGTTATTATCTAGTGGGTATTGGGGACAAATTTAGCTGGTGAATTTGGAAGCCTTTAAGACCAAGAGGTATCCCAGTAGGGAGCCTGTAAGTAGCAGTGAAGACAGTAGTCCCTTTGAGTGAGGATGGAGGCATCCTAGTGGGGAGCCTGGAAGTACCCATTGGGTAAGAGTAGAGGCTATTAATTTTATTTTATAGCTTTCAGTGTCCCAAGGATAAATTAATAGCTAATAACGAGGAGTTGGACTTGATTTACCAAGTCATCACATGGTAATCTAGAGGCTGAGCTGTGGAACCAGAGCCCGAGGGAGAATGGTTTACATAGGCCTAGGATTTTCCAGTAGTGTGAGAGAGAAACTGTCCTGAAACCATCTTAAGAAGAGAGAGAGCTCAGTCAAGGGAAGAGGTCCAAAAATAACACTGTGGATATGGGAAGCTTATCAATCTGTCGGTGTTTGGATAAAGAGTTCTAGTGATCCAATGGCTAGAAAGTCCATGTGGCAGTGGGAAATATGAATTCATGCAACCTGGGAGTTTGTAAATTTGAGTCATGCTACAAAATGTTGTGTTTTATTTAAAAAAAAAAAAAAAACAGCATATGTTTTCTAGAGCACAGTATACTGTGGTGGGAGGGGTGCCTCAGCAGGCCCATTCTGAGGCATCCTTTCCCCCTGAGGTACTCGCCATATGATGGGTCTAGTATAGTGTACAGTTTAGGGGCATGGGAAGGGGAGTTGAGAATGGAGTAGAGGCAGAGAAAGAGAGGAGACAGAGAAGGACACAGAGAGCCTTTGTATATGAGCATCAGTTATGAAGACTAGCAGTTGGGAAATTTTGAAAACTGAGAATATGTTATAAGAGAATATCTTAGTTCGGGTTATCATTGCTGTGATAAAACATCATGACCAAAGAATCCTGGGAAGGGTTTATTTGGCTTATTCTTCTATATCAGTGTTCATCACTGAAGAAAATCAGAACAGAAACTCTAACAGGGCAGAAACCTGAAGGCAGGAGCTGATGCAAAGCTCCTGTTGTTTACTGGCTTGCTCAGCCTACTTTCTTATACAACCAAGGACTACCAACCCAGGGATAACACCATGGGTTGGGCATTCCCCTGTCAATCACTAATTAAGAAAATATTTTACATGCTTGCCTAGAGTCCAATCTTCTCTATTGAGGCTCTCTCTCTTCTGACTCTAGTTTGTGTCAAATTGACATAGAAGTAGCCAGAACAGAAAGCTAAAAAATATTATCTGGGAGGTGGTTTCTAATGATCTAGAGACATAAGAAACATTGGAGTGAGAAAAAGAAACTTTAATCAAGTTGTTCTTATAAGAGGCTATGAGATCTTCTAAAAGGACACAGGAGTATATGGAATTCTCTATAGGGTGATTTTCCAGGGGTGACTCTGGGATTTAGATCAAGAATTGAGTTGTGTCTGGTTCAGGAAGAGGATTATGCTGTCCTTGTGAACTCAAAGCCAATCTCAATCCAGAATAATGAATCCAAGAGCTGAGACCTAATAGTGTAGTAGCAGTGGGGATAATAATGGGAATCCGAAGGGATTGGAGTCATGGAGACAGGAGAGATTTTAAACTCAATGATTTTTAAAAATAGGCCTAGCATACAGTACAGGGTAATCGGGCAAGATGGTGAATCAGGAGAAGGCTTTGGTAGGTGTTCCTGATGCAGAAAGGCAGAGAAAGACTTAGCTACGGTGAGCTCCAGCATGCAAGAAATTTTATCCCAGGAGAAGTAAGCAAGCCTTTATACAGAGATCTAATATAATAAGGGACACTCCAAGAAAAACGATGACCCAGAACATGGTGTGCCTCAGAATGTCCTGATGAATCACCACTTGATGAATTACCACTCATCTGTTTGATTGGAGTGTCTTCTGAAGAATTTCATATCTTTTACTGATTCAGAGAAGTATTTTGACTGAGAGAAGCTTCTAGACTCTTTCAGAGCAGAATTCTGTCATAAAATGTCAGATCACAAACAAAGGTGGGGGGGGCAAGAAATGGCTGTTTAAAGAACTTTTATACCTAAGATAATTTGGCTTTGGGTCTGTTAACATTTTGATACCCCACAATCATGGCAATGTTCTTCAACCTTGGCTATTTGGTCCAGATGTGGCTTTTGTTGGGAACCTTCAGTTCATAGCACCTCTGTTGGCCAAGCATTACATGCTATGTGGAAGCTGTAGACACTGACCTAATGGCATGACTGTTCCATGAGATGGTTAAGGGGAAGAAGAAGAAATAGCTATGAGGAAAGAAGCCTGTGAGTGGGAGGAAGTTTAGGGTAGGATAGGAAGTGAGAAGGTCTCTGAAGTGTATAACAGATATTTGTAAGACTAATGAAGCCTGGAGTCACAGGCAGCCATATTTCCTTTCTCTTTGTGTAGAGAGCAGGCCTCATAAGTTTTTGAAGAATTTTGGCTTTTATCTAACTACCAGAAATCCTCTTATAGTCCGGGTTAAGCCCATTTTTGGATATCCTTTTGGAGTTTGGGAAATTGGAGTTTCCTTTGGTCCTGACAGAGGCCAAATATTCTATGTCCTTTTTTGCTATGAACTCATTCTTACAATCTGATAAAAAGGAAACTGCTTGGGAAAGAAGGCAATCTTCCAGAGAGAGAGGAAGAAGTTGGTAATACCATTGAGGAGGAAATTCTGGGGTAATATCAAATCTACTCTGCCATTATGACTCAGGTCTGACTTATTTTTACCTGACCTTTGGCATACCACTTACATAATGACATAATGTAAGTATTATATTTAAAGTTAGACTAAGGAAGATCACTGTGTAGCTGAAGAAGTAAAGGCATCTTAATCAATTAATACTCAAGCTCCAGTTCTATCTCAGGGTATTGACTTTTGACCTTAGAAACATTAATGATTCTTAATTAGAGTCAATTTCCTTATACCTAGATTATCTAAGTTTTAAATTCCATAATACTTTTACAGAGTAATTTAATCTTTTAGTGGTGTTCTTGTTTGTCTATTCCCATGTTGGAGCAATCCTTTATCTTAGGGGATAATCTTGTCACATAAAAATTAGTTTCTTTCTCGTTAATCTTTATCAAAAACACATTTTATACCTATAAGTTTATATTCTAATTAAATAGCTTCCTTTGGTTTTAAAAAAGTTCCTTGAAATTTACACACACACATATATGTTTATATATATATAAAATCATATCCACCCACTATTTGCCTCCTCCATCTCTTCCAAGATTTTTCTCCAACCGACCATCTCCCAATTTTATGTCTTTTCTTTCTTAATAACCCACTAAGTCCCAATTACTTCTACATACATGTGCATGGGTATGGGGGCCAGTCACTGTCTTACTTTTGTTTACAAGATCCTGAAAATACTTTTACTTTCAATAAAACAATTATAGTTAAATGAAAGCCTGGGAAGCTGGGACTGAAATTGGGAAGCATAGACATCATATTCCAAATAGCTAATATTCATAAACACAGGCAAAACAGGTTATATCTGAAGGCACACACAGTTAAGTCAGTGTAAATGAGGAAATATATTGACATCTTAATGAGGCACATTAGCATCACCAGATAGTTTTGTATGTCTTTAAGTGGGTGAACCAGGTTTTTTAATTTTGGGGGGCAGGAGGATGAGGCAGGGTCTATCTACATCAGCCTAGCTGTCCTGGCACTCACCATGTAGACTTCTGTCTGTCTACCACTGTTCCCCAAACATTAGTGCTAGGATGTGTGTGCCACCATGCCCAGCATGCTCTTGTTTTTTTATGACTATTTTTCCAGATTTTAAAATTGTATCATATCTTGACTTGACAAAGGTAAGAACCCTGAAAAATCTGTTGTTAGCAACTAAATATTATCTTAGAAGGGTAGACTGATGGCTCATTGGCTTAGAGCACTTTCTGCTCTTGTAAAAGAACCAGGTTTGATTAGAACACCCACATGGTGGCTCACAACCATCTGTAACTCCTGTTCCAGGGAATCCAACACTTTGCTCTGGATTCCTGGGCCCCAGATGTACATGGAACATATCCATATATGCTGACAAAATTATATATATATATATATATTTAAAATTTTTTAATCATTTAAAAACGTATATATACATATACACCCAAACATGCACACATCTTAAAATTAAATATATACCAAGACTGGTACTCAATAACTTTTAAAAATGTTTATATGAAGTAGACACAGATTTTGTTATTCAGTTTTTCTTAGGATGTAAAAAAAAAACAGTTACATGAAAACAATTATTACAAACACATCCTAGCCCACTAGCATGTGGAGGGGCTTGTAGCAGTGAAATAAGAAACTCAAAAAAAAAAAAAAAAAAAAAAACAACCACCTAACACCATCATGTTTCATCACTGTTCCATTAACAAAAGTAAGCCACAAGATTTCTATTTAAAGGACACAGAGCTTGACCCAGACTTTAGGAAGGGCCCAGCAAGAAGAAAATCTAGAAAGCAAAGTTTGCTGTGAGAGGAGTGAAGAAAGTTTTCACTCTCACAGAGAGGGAGGCAAGAACAAGAAGGGGTGGTTTTTAGTATGAAGTTCTCAATTATGTAAGTGGATCTGTGTCTACAGGGGGACAGTCTTAGCACTTCAGATGGCTCTGCTGTGGAGAAGTGTGACCTTGTTAAGCTGGAGGCATTTCTGTACGTCGTTGAGAAGCTATCTGGGACTCTTCAAATCAACTGAGGTCAGTTTTCAGGATGTTTGCTGTCAGCATTGGGGAGCCGGGCTTGCAAATTGTAATCAGCCATAAATCAGCTGCAAGGGAGAGTAGAACCTGCTACCTGGGAGAGTGCTGAAACCTGGGGTCTGTGGAGTGATCGAGCAGGGAAGTCTGGCTGGAAAGATGACAGGTGTGAATGCTACCAGCCATACACCTGGCCCTCTCCCTCCCACCACAGAAAAAGTTCCCACTACCAACATTGCTTCCAACTGATGAATGCCAGGCCAGAAAATATAAAAGACCTGAGTGAGAAGGTGGTTTCCAGAAGGCAGCAAATCAGCCCTTTTCCCTCAAACAGGGGCCAAATAGAATTTAATTTTACCTTCCTTCCTCAGGTAACCAAGGAAGTGAAAGAAGGAAGCTTGACTATAAGAAGATCATTATCTACTGCACAGAATGCAATCAATAGAAAAGGGGTATATCCTTAGAAAGACAAAGTTAGCATCCATTAAGGATAGTAGAGACTCCTAATAGTGGCTATCTACTAGGGATAGACCTCCTATAGTCTGAATCCAGAAGATCTGGAAAAGGGAGAGAGAGAGAGAGAGAGAGAGAGAGAGAGAGAGAGAGAGAGAGAGAGAGAAGCAACCATCTTGATAACCTTAGAGTTCCCCACTGGAAGTATGGTCACACCACAGTAACCAAACTTATATTTCAAGCATTCCATGAGTCTGATGTTTGAGCAAGGCATGGACAGGCTATTGACTCAGAGGTAGGGTTTGTGATCAGGGTTATGGAAAGAAGTGTTCTGGTGAGCCTAGGGAAACTCACCAAAGGTCTAGGGCTGGAGAGTAGAGTAGACTTAATAAATATATTAAAAGAGGGATGCTAAGGATCAGCCTTGGCTTGGAGAGGGGGGCTTGAGAAAGGGGTATTTGGGAGAAGCTGAGGAAATTACTCAAAGCCAGTGATAGGTTCAAGCTGACAGCTCTGTAGTCTGCTCAAGATAGCTCCTTAGACAGCTCTGTAGATAGCTCTTGGCTCTGCAGTCTGCTCAAGATAATTCTCTGCTCAAGACAGCTCTCTCTATTTGAGATAGGTCTTGAGTTTTCTAACCAAAGTCAGAAAACCTGTTAGAAAAAAAATCCTAAGAGAGCTGTAAGAGCTCTCTAGGATAGCTTTTGGGTTTTCTGACCAAAGTCAGAAAACCTGCCAGAAAAATTCTAAAAGACATGTATTAGCTCTCCAAACACTTCCCTCTAGGTAGCTCTCTCTTGCAAACCAAAGCCCAGTCTTTTATTTGCATATCAATTCAGTCATATATCCCAGGTTCCCTTTTAATTACTCCACAAAATCAGCATTTTATGACCTTAGCCTCTTGATTCATAGAAAAAGATAACAAGTAAATTTTTTTTTAAAACACAACAAATGAACTCAGAGATCTACCTGCCTTTGTAAGCACAAACAGTAAGCTTAACTGGGTGAGATCCTGCTCTGGAATCACCACTCCCACCATGCTTGGACCTAAACTCGCTCTGTCCCAGGCTGACCTTGAACTCAGAAGTCTTCCTGCCTTTGTAAACACTCCT
Organism: Mastomys natalensis; assembly: GCA_021653895.1. NCBI lineage: Eukaryota > Metazoa > Chordata > Mammalia > Rodentia > Muridae > Mastomys > Mastomys natalensis. The sequence goes on along the minus strand of JAJTUV010000166.1, from coordinate 196,223 downwards.
TCAGTTCCTGGTGTCCCTTTATTATTTGAACCATGAGCCTTGCTTTTTAATTAATCCTTTCCCTTTATTGACTCATTAGTGCAGCTGTCTCTGTTCTTTCAGGTCCATGAAGCCCCTCATACAATTTATATTGTATCCTTGTATTTTGTATAGTTGAGAAATCCTGTTTATCTATTCTTAAACTCATGTTTTCAGAGTTCTTTCCAACAACCTTAAGGGCTCTTCTGAAGGTCACTTGTTGAGGAACACCAGATACACTCTTGCCTCCTAACTCAGGCTGTTTCTAATATCTTGGAATCATTAACCTTGGCAGGAACAACATTCCCTGATAACATTGGCAGGGAGAATATTTCCCAAAGGAGGAATATATGCATTATTATACAAACAAGACTTATACCTAGCTACCATCAACACTTGTGGAAGTCCATTCCCTGCTGGCTCTGCTCCAGGAGTGTGAACTCTGCCATGTCATCCCTTCCACAGCCATGTAGGACTTGGCAGAGGGATTATTTAAACAGCCTATGAAATATTTCTGAAATTGTCCAGCAGGAGCTATCTTGAACCTAAAAGGCTAAGATTCAGTAATTGCTCAGTCTATGAGGCTAGGTACCACAGCAGTCCTGATATAATGCCAAAGGCCTATAGAGTTCCTGGATAGCACTGGTCCTTAGTCCATAGGGAAAGCCCAGAAAAGACTGTTCTAGCATCAGTGAAGGAATCAGTGGCAGCAGCAACAGGGTAAAATGACTTGGTGGGTTAGAAATCAAGCATGTGAAGAAGGTTCCTTCTTCTACAACCTTTTGGGTTTTTGGTTTTTGGTTGTTGTTTTTTTTTTTTTAAATCTAGGCTGCAGCTACCAGCAGTCACTACCTACATTTGGGGTGAGTCTTCCCTCATCAATTAAGCCAGGCAAGACATTTCTCCACAGAAGCACTCACAGGCCAACCTGGTGTATATAGTTCAATTGTAGCTCCCTGCTATGTGACTAAATTGTGACAAGATGATATTAGAAATCAAGTTTCATGTTCACTGAATGTGAACATGTATATTGTTCTCAGGATGGGTGCTAAGAGGCTCAGGTGTCTTATTTTAACTTGCTTTATAAGAACTATATTAATGTGACTATAGTAATTATTTCATTACATCAAACACTACATGTTTTAAATGCAATCAATAAATTAAAAATACAATTCAAGACCAACATACAAACAGGTGTTACATCTCAATGCATTAAGACTCTATTCAAATGAAATTAAACACTTACAATACAACCCTAAAGAACAAATTCTTAGTAACAAATTAACAAGAGAAAGATCTAAACGTACTCTTAATATCTATGAAAGAAAATGAAGATACAAAAAAAAAGCCCTAAACATCCAACTGATTGGTGGATACAGAAAATATTAAATAATAGTTGGTTCTGTATTAACATTTCAATATTCTAATATGATAGAATATCCTGTTAAAATAATTCCAAAAGAGTAAGTAGCATTTATAATTGCTGTATAATATTTCCTTATTATAATATATTGGAGTGCCCTATTTAATATGATTATTTATATGTGTATGTATATATACAAGAATGTTATTCATCCTTAAAACCCTACCATTTACAGCAGTGCAGATAAGAACTTAGAGAACAACATTGCACTTAGTGACATAAAATCTTAGAAGCATAAGTATGCGTGTGGGTGTAAAGAAAGCATTTTAACTCACCAAAGCAGAGTAGAACAGTAGTACTGGGAGATGAGGGGTCAGCTACACAGCTAGATAAGTTCCAGAGAGCTAACCTTTGCCATAGAGATTCTAATTAACACTGTGTTGTGTGCTTGGAGTCTGTTAAGAGGTGACCAAGTTTTAAGTATGATAAAGGAAGTGTGTGGGATGATGGTATGTTAATTAGCTTCATTGTGGTAATGTATTTTTATAAAGCCATGTGGTTTTCATGTGTGTGTTCTCATTTGTCAAGTATGCCTCAATAAAAGTGGGCCCATGTTAGCATACAGGCATTACTGTGTTTTTAATTACTTTTTTGAAACCGTACAAGGGTTTTGTTACTGGCCTTTTAGGATGTGTGATGCTTAGCAGATGTGTGCTGCAGGAACCAGATAAATCATGGCTGGAGACCTGCAGGATCTTTGAACCCCAGGCATTTATCAGTTCACACGGGTATACACAAAGCCATAAAAACTACTTTTAATGTCTATGCATATTAATTTTGGGTTTGGCATTTGAGTTCAGTCTTTTGAGTTATTTCTTGCTAGTAGCACCTATGCCTGAGATGCCAACAATGGGGGTTGCTGCAAAGAGGTGGACTGACAGAAAATTCAGCTCCATAGTCTTCTGTGTATCTGCTTTGGATTTTGTGAGTAATTTTGTGCCAGCCAGGACAGTGAACAACTCTCTGCTGTGTAGACCACTGGATATTTCTCTTTGCCCTTGAATCATGGCTGACATTGTAAGCAGAAGTGTTTGCTTTCTTCCTATCAACAGCCATGTCTGTAATTCAGAATATCCTTTAGCTCTGATTACATAAGTAGGCAAAGTTCTGTGTCCAGATGGAATTAATAAATTAGATTACTGTGCCTCTTGAAGTCAATGAGTTCTCTTCTAATTGGCTTATAGAGATAAAGAAGCACTCATATGAATAGGCTATCCTTCAAATATTCCAGGAAAACCAGAAAATTGAAATGTAATACTTTTAATGTACTCAGTAAAAAGGTATTCCTACAGGGGCCAACTCAAAGAAAGTAAAGAGAAAACTGGAAGTTTCCAAGAGCCCTGCAAACCACGTGTCCAATAAGGGAGCGCATGTCCCAAGTCCAAGTCCATGAAGGCCTCTTACAACTCAGCAATGAAGAGACAAGCCAATTAAAAATAGGCCAAGGACTTAGACATTTCTTCCAGCTGTTGTTTTTTTATCGTTCACATGACCAATAAACATATTGAGAGATGATTAAAATCAGTTATCGGAGACATGCAGATTAACATCGCAAGGAGGTAACTGGATATCCACCAGTAACAGATACCAGTGATAAGGAGAAAGTATGAAATGGCTTGTGGGCCATATTAGAAAGGAAGTTAGCCTCTTCTTCAAATCTTAATCTGTGTAATTTATGACCCAGCAGTGTTCCTGGCTGTTTCCTAAAAAGAAATAGAACGGCATTTGTATGCACACTCTACACTGGTGTACATAGCAGCCTTGTTCATAGTAGCTACAGAGGGGAAACGGCCCAGGTGTTCATCCACTAATGAATAGAGATGCCAAATACATATGCAAGAGAATGCTGTCAAACAATAAGAAAGCTATAATATCAGCTCTAGTGCACAGATGAACCTTAAAGGAATCTTAGACCTAGACAGATGGCTCAGCAGTTAAGAGCACTGGCTGCTCTTCCAAAGGTTTGTTTGCTTGGTTTGTTTCCCAGCATCCATATGGTGGCTCACACCCACCTGCAATTCCAGCTCCAGGGCATCAGACAGTCTTCTCTGGTTTCTGAAGGTACTTGACGCATATGATGCCTAGGTATGCATGAAAGCAAAACACCCATACACATAAAATCAAAATAAAATAAGTGTTAAAAGGGATAGAATCGAAACATGGAGCAGATCCTGGGCAGCAGCTCTGCACCCAACCTCACAAAATCTGGCGGAAGTTGGGCTCCCAGGAGCTCTAACCAGGCCAAGGACTTAGACATTTCTTCCAGCTGTTGTTTTTTATTGTCCACATGACCAATAAACATATTGAGAGATGATTAAAATACTCAGGCACTATCTCAGGTAAAAATGAAACACTCGTGATGTCTGCTGGTAGAAGTTCTAATCCTGATGCTGGCCTCCAGACTTATACTACTCAGACCTTTGATGGGCCATTGACAAAGACACCAAACAGCTAGAGATTGACATCATTAATCTGAAGAAATCCCTTATTTCGCTGTCTGAAATGATCTCCAAAAATTGCAAAGGACTTTATTGGACTCGATTTATTCTTTTACAATAGAAAAGACTGTGTATAGCTCTTGACTGTGTACAGCCCTTAAAGAAGAATGTTGCTTTTACATAGACAAGACAGGGATGGTTAAAAAGAACATGAAAAAGGTCAGAGAAGGCCCTGAGAAAAGACAGAAAGAGAAAGATGAGAGCTGGTACAGGACTGGTTTTCAACCTCTCCATGGTTGTCAACCCCACTTCCTCCCATCTTAGGACCATTAACTGGGTTATTTTTGCTGATTTCTTTTGGTCCCTGGGCCTTAAATAGGCTGACTAACTTTGTGAAACAACAGATAGATAATTTGGTAGGAAAACCTATTCAGATACATTATCATAAGTTAGCTATGGAGTACCACAAGACTCAAGATGAGGTTGTTACTCTATCCAGGGTGTCCCCCAAACCCATCTCCACCCAATCTAAAAGAGGGAACTTCCGCCCCCCTAGACCAAGCAGAGAGGGGCCATCCAGAACCCCCTCTGACTGGTGATCTGAATTCTTGCTTAGGCTGCAAGGCTAAGCACTGCAAGGGAATATAAATAAAAGTTAAAAATATCTCTCTGGGTTCCCTGAGGGACAAGCCTGACTGCATAGGGGTTGATGTCAAAAGTATCCCCTCTCCAGGAAAAAGACATCATGCCTGACTCGACAACAACTGGAGGACCGGAACCATTACAAGGTCCCCTTCAATTATTGGAGGTCAAGCCTCTATCCCCACCTTCAAAAGATTAGAATTGTTATAGCCCTTCTATACTTAGAGAAAGGAGGAGATGTCAGGAGCAGCCCTGCTTATACACTGAAGGCCTAAAATCAGCCATAGGCCTAAAATCAGCAATAGGTCTGACATACATGCATACTAACACAAAGTCTTGGGTCTTTGTGGAAAAACACTGAAACAGATGGCTATAAGCTATGGTAAACAGGCAGCTTATATGTAAGAAACAAGTCTGTCCCTATAAAAGATCTGCAAGAGGAAGGTCAGTGGAATCAGAAAGAGTTTTGGGGTTGCTCCAAGTTGTGGGTGGGTATAGAGTTTCCTTAAGGTGACAAAATGTTACAAAGTTACATTGTGGCCATTTTTATACCACTACATGGATATAACAAAACACTAATTATACACTTTACACTTAACACAGTGACTCTGTGTTATATTTCAAAATATTAAAAATACTTTAAAAGTTAGTTTAAATAGGCTCACATTTAACCTATTTTTATCTTAATAGGAATAAGCTTAATAGTTTGATTTATCAGTATTTGGTAAAATTAAGATATATTTTTAAAATTCTACTTGGAATATATTCTTCTTAAACAAATATAGATCTACTGACCAAAGAATTGATATTCCTATGTCTATGAAAAACATAAATCAGTGTAGTGCTTGCCTGGATGGTTTCACATAGCCTAGGCTGGTCCCAAACTTATTTTATAGCCAAGGATGACCCCAAACTCCTGATCCTCTTGTTTATAACTCTCAAGTGTAGGAACGACAGGTTATGCCACCACACCAGGCTCAAATCTGTGTTGGAATCAAACCATTACAATTATGAAATTACATTTTTGGCATCATGTTGTACTTTGTTGGTTTGATGGTAAGTTCTGAGCTCTTTAGGTTACTAAACTAAACTGAATAAAATAATGGATATTCATTGGGATGTCTGCATCATTCCTAAACAAAATAAAAATATTCAAACACAACATGACTTACTTAGCATTACTTTGAACTTGAAATTTTGCTTGTGTTTGTTTGTTTGTTTGTTTGTTTACTTTTCAAAAGAAGGGTTTCTCTGTGTAGCCCTGACTGTCCTGGAATTCACTCTATAGACCAGACTGTCCTGGAACTCACAGAGATCTGTCTGTCTCTGCTTTCCAAGGTCTGGAATTAAAATCATGCACCACCACTACTGTCCAGCAAGGTTTTGCTTCTTAAAATATTCAAAGATCCACTCTTTCTGTAGTATATAAAATCATTTTGGGAACCTTGAGTATATAAGAGATGCATGAGCTTCCTGGTCTAAGCCTGGAATGTAAGGGTAGGTGTGGCTGGGTAGCAAGGTTGAATGGTGGACAATCCCAATGGCCCGGAACACAGACATGGACTAGAGACATGCTTGTTCGCAGAGAAGATTGATTCTTGTCCTGGAACAGTGTGCTCAGGTTATTTTTGTTCTCCAAACTCCTTAGCAATCTTCAACTTCTTCTTCTGTTTTATATGTCTATGTGCGGTTTGTACACATTTTGCATGTGTGCAGGGGCTAGCAGTTGATGTCAGGAGTCAGCCTCAATCCCTCTTCCACCATGTTCACTGAGCCAGAGTCTCTCAATCAAACCCAGGCAGCTTGCCTAGGAGATCACTTGCCTCTGTTTTATAAGGCTGGAATTACAGATGAGCTGAGATATCCATTCTGCCTCTGAACTCACTGCGTAGCCAAGGATGACATGGATTCTATGAATTCAAATTCAAGTTCTCAGGCTTGCAGCAAGTGAGCCATCTGTCCAGTATCTACTCTCTTTAAAATGTTTCTAAAGAAGCATTTGTTTTATGTGTGTGTGCCTTGGTGTATGTATGTGTACCATGTATGTGCAGGTGCCCACTGAGTGCCAGAAGAGGGCATCAGATCACCTGGAACTGGAGTTATAGGCAATTGTGAGCCTCCTGGTGTCAGTGCTGTGAACTGACCCTTGATCCTGTATAATAGTAAGTACACCTAATCCCTGAGTCTTTTCTCCAGTCCCGTTCTCCCTCTTCACACTCTTGATAATTCCCTTCTGAAAAGTCCAATCTGTGATTCTTTGGAAATTTTTCTGCCAAAACTTGTGGCCAATGGGGCAAATAAAATGTCCTTTTATTACTGTCAAGTCAACAGAACCAGCCTGTCTCTGGAATTAGAGTAATATTTTGTTGGAGATAATTCATTAAAAGCAGAGTGTTGTTGGGATTTAAACATTCCTCGAAGGCTGATATGCTAAAGATAGAGCCCCTGGTTATTGGAAGATGGTGGAAACATTAGCAGGTACATGTATTTGGAAGACACGGACCACTGGACATGTGCCCTTGAAGGGTCCCTGATCTGTCCCCTCACCTTTTTATGCTTCTTGGCCAACCATGAGGAGAGAAGATACTCTACCACTCATTCCTACCATGACATTCTACCTCAGTGCTATCCAGAAACACAGAAGCCAGTGGCCTGAGCCCTCTGAAAGCATGAGTCAAAATGAACTTTTCCTTCTTCAACTTGATGTTCTTGGAAACTCTGTCACAGTGATGAAAAGCTCTCAGTGAGAGGTAGTCAGGAAAACCGTTTTGGAAGAAACTTGTGGGAAAGAGTCCTGGACACTCCCTTATGAGTTGCATTCTGATTTTATGAAACAACTTCAAAACGCTGTTGGTGCTGGGTGACTAGTAGCAATGCTGGTGTGAAGAGGTGTAAGCCAACCTCCAGCACTAAGCTCTCTGAAGTACAGAATTAACTATTGAAAATATAGAGACACATCTTAATGCAATGTGAAGAAAGGTCACCCCAACACTCTGTAACCTTGGCTGTCCTGAAACTCACTCTGTACATCAGGATAGCCTCAAACTCAGAAATCTATCTCGTGCACCACCACTATCCAGCTTCCTTTTGGATTTTAAAATTAGCAGAATGGGTCAAATTTTAGTAAGCTTGAAGCCTTTTGGTGGGGCAGAAAAGCTCCCCCATCTGACAGTGAAGAAGGTAACTCTTACCTTCTGCTTGCATCCTATAAGTGTCCCACCCGTTATATCTGTGGCCTAAGGACATGTTTGTCCTTGGACCAACACTTATCTATTAACTGTATACTGTTTATTTCTGCTCAGAGTTTTAAATGTTTTAGTCAGATTCATCTCCTTTGTTCTCTGGTTTCTGAGCTTCTCCATTAGTCAGGTTCGCATCAGATTAAATTGTTACTTCTATCTGTGCAGAGAGAGGGTACTTTATAAACATGTCAGAAAATTATGGAGCAAAGCTCCATGGGAACTTTTTCTAACAGTAGAATTATGGACAATTTTATTCACATGACTACAGACAGGATTGCAACCACAAACTATAGACAAATGGAAGTGGAGAATTCAAAGTTGGGCTCACTTTTGGCCAAATTAATTGCACAAGAAGTTACTGTGTCTTCACTCCTCCAATGTGTTGTCAGTGCACATGCTGAGGTCATCTTTAACATGTTAACTAATGAAAGCGAAGAGCTCTCATGAACAGACGGAAAGCTTCCGTCTTTCTCTCCTCACTCAATCCTAGGTAGGAGGTACACGTCAGTAGCAACCACACTGAGTTCTATCCTTAGTGCAGAATCTGGCTTCCATGTTCTTTTACATGTCCAGCAAATAATGGACATGTAAAATAATAAGTATTTCTCAAATTTAATTTTTAAAATATGACATAGAATGAGCCTTGGTGGATACTCAATAAATATAAAGTAAATATAAAGACTTCTGTAAAAAGGACAGGGCACATGCTAAGCATGCCCATGGAGTCTAATCTGCTTTGTACTTGTTAATATTCTGAACTATTTGGAATCAGTGTTTGGTCAGCACCAGACTCACGTGCTCAGTTCTGCTCTTAATGGCTCCCATATGGTATTTTATAACTGATCTACTCTGCAAATCAAAGACTGTGGTGTGTATCCAGACCTGTTGTATCCTGCACGGGTAAGCTAGACTAAGGTAGTGTCAAGGGTTTGAAATAGGATAGAGATTCACCAAGCGATGTTCCTATGACCCAAGGCTATGTCTCTACAAAAAGGAAAAAAAAAGTCTCTCTTCTCTTCCACAGGTGCCATCTGCTTGCCAGACACTGTACTTGCCAATCTATCATGCCTATGCAGAATTTCCTTATGCCATGGGCCACCCTGGGAACCAGTCACATATGTAAAAACACAAACTAACTTTGGCTAGTCAAGTTCTCCCTAGGAGTTTGGAAATGAGACCCAAAGAGTATTAATCACAGGAATCTAAAGTGAAAGATCAGACCAATGGATATGGTCCCCATCTAAAAGTATCCCTGGCTTAACATAAGAGGCTTCAGAGCTGTGAATCTGAATTGCCATGTGTAGACTTGGCTTCTGGGCTACTGGATCATTCAATGATGGTCAAGTCTAAATCGCATATCACTTCCTGCTTCCTATCCCCAAGATTCTGCCCAGATGGAGAGACATCTAGAATGAGCAGCTACATATCTGGACCTCAGGGGGTTGAAAGTGCTGTGATGTGAAGTGAGCAGCTACAGGAAATGAATTCTATAATGTAGGCTGGGTTCGGGGGAACAACCAGTGAGTGACACTGATATTGATCTTCATAGAGTCTTCTCCCAGTGATGACGTGATCTCATGGCTTTGTAACCCAAAAAACATGTCCCAGAATGTTCATAGCTGAACTTTTGATAAATAGAAAAGCAAAGGTCCTTTAAGAAGTAAGCTAGGGTCTGGGAAGATGATTCAGTTGGCAAAGTGCTTGCTACACAACACAAGAACCTTGATATAGTATACTGTCCCATTGTCAGGAGAACATGTAGAAACTTGAAAGGAAGGGTCACATTTAACATGGAGAGGGATATACATATAAAAGGTTGTTCTAGAAAAGAGGCCTAAAATACAGTAGGCCACTCCAGGGCAGTGATCAACCATGCTAAATAATCAGTTCTAGGACTTCATGGTGGGGTGACATCTCTGAGCAGACCCCTATTTCATCTAGAGATAGTGTAAACCAGACCCAAGCTTGGCACTGACCTACCTCCTGAGCAAACCACATGCTCAGGAACAAACATGGGTCACTTGTGTCCCTCCAAGTCTCCAAAGACACAGTGATTTGAAACATCATGTTCTTTTGCTGGGTGTGTCCTTCAGTAGGGAGGTCACCTTGCTTCAGGACATGGACTTAGCAGCGTCTATCTTAAAATCTCCTTGTCTGTGTAACAAATGAAAGTTCTGGAAGACTTCAGGCTGCTGCTACTTAATACAGCTACTTAATACCATCATATAAAACCAAGTCACTTCACTCACGATTCATTGGTCAGAATGAGTCATGTGACTATCCCCACCCAGGGAACCAGGAAGTGCTGCTACCTGCCCCTCCCTGGAGGATTTAGGGTTTGATTAATGCAAACCCATCTGTGAAAAATAGATCCATCTGTCAAATATGTCTGAAGCTTTGATCTGAGAAAGCTCAGTTTCTTCTGAGCGGCGGACTCTGAGAAATCCTACAGTATGGTGGAAGAGGACCTGGAACATGGCAGTATGTATGTGTGGCCTTTGGTTACATATGCGTCTTTCACTGCAGTTAGGGCTGAGATGTGCAACTTAAAGGGATAGTCTATGGAAAGCACTACCAGAAATCCACATTTTCACTCAGAAAGTACCTACCCCACAACCTGGCATGAGGTCTGTGTCTATGTGCTCACTGAGAACTACTTGTGAGATTACTGACTTATCTAGCATTCCTCTCTCTCTCTCTCTCTCTCTCTCTCTCTCTCTCTCTCTCCTCTCCCTCTCTCCTCTCCCCCCACCATGTTCTTTCTCCCAGGACATGGTTGATAAGACAATGTACTGTAACTTTGAGTCTCTCAGGGAGCTAACATCTCCTCCTCCCCTAACAGAAAGAAACAAGAATGTCTCCTTTCCCTGTAATGTTATATATGATGGCTATCACTTCTAATTGTCCAGAAACTGAAGGGAGCAAATGGGTCTAGCCCTCCCTTCAAGGCGCCATCATGGCTGCCTATGGCCATGAGGCTAATTCCTCTGACAGCTCCTCTGCAGTTTCCCTTCAGCTTCCTGCCTACAAACCATTGTATCGTTTATACATCTCCTCATATTTGAGATTTTATTTGATGTAATTATCTTTGTGGTTGTATTTAACTCACCATCTTGCTGTTAACTACCACCACCACACCACCACCACCACCACCACCACCACCACCCCTGCCTTTCCTTATATTTATGATTATAGAATTCCCATTTGTAAGAGGAAGAACAAGAGCTAGGATGTCTCATGACCTTCATGCAGTGGCATGCTGCAATTCCAGAGTCACCTTGTCACCTTACTCTCTTATATCCCACAGTATATGAAACTACGCTTCCCTCTTCAGAACCCCTCCCCCTCAATGTGAGTGGTAGCTCTATCTGGGAATATCATCTGCTGGATGTGGTTCTCTGGCTTACCTCAGACCATCACAACTCTGGTGAAAATATAAACCTCAAGAGCCTTGAGAAGATGCATTGCCTGCTACCCTGAAACAATATGGTAGGGAATGGGATGCAAGGATTTCTGTTGCTTCTGTCACCAGGGGTCAGATTTGGAGTGGAAAAGGTAAGCCAAGAGTCCTCAAATTCATCCACAGGAGCCACTGGAGAGGGAGCTGGTTTCGGTGAGTGGGAATGTGAGAGGATTCATTTGTGTGCAAACAGGGCTGAAAATGCTGATTTCGAACCATGTGGAAACGTGACAAAAGCAGTTGATGGTGTCAAGTGGAGTCCTTGGGAAGGTATGGGTGAGCTACCTGGGTTCACAGTCCCCACAGCTCCAGTATACGTGTAAGGCCCAAGAACCTGGGTGCTTAGCCGCTCAGGTGGCTGCCATTGCGTGAAGGGGGAGAAGACTGCTTGGTCTCCAAAATATGAACACAGGAGTCTTTGTGGGCTCTGTGCAATAGGAGAAATGAGAGCATGCATGACTTGCCACCAAGGTGCTCAGCCCTGGTCAGCTGCTTAAGGAAGGAAGGCCAGAACACAATGGGAACATGCCGGAGACTTTTATTTAAAAAAAAAAAAAATAGAAAAGTGCAATAATTTACAATGCAAACAGCAGGTGATTTTCCTCTAAACACACATGTAAAATATATACAGCTTATTTACTGCATTTGTTATAAAAAGACAAAAAAAAAAAAAAAAAAAAAAAAAAGGAGATGTAGTCCCTGCATAAGGTACATATTTTACATGAGCTAGATGGCTACTAAGATGTGTAAACATTGATGATACAGGTATGTTTGTTCATTTTTTTCAGGTAAGCTACATAATAAATACATCTTATATTCACTCGATGGTGGTTGTGTTCTAAGGCCATTTGTGAAGGTGCTCTCTCCCGAAGGCTGAGCAGGCAGCAAGGATGAATACAGGACACACACAGGAGTGCAGATGACTCTGTAGCTGGACAGGGGTCGCTGGTGTTGCCTCTTCTGGTGCAGGGTTCCACCAAAGGTCTGCTCTCTGTGTTGGACCTGTCATGCAAATGCACCCACCAACCCTAGGACAGAAAGGTAGATTCCCACCAAGGCTCAGGATGCACTATGGCACCCTCCTGGACAGTGACACTGGCCAGAGAGTACTTCAACCCCATTTCCTGTGGAACTCCCTGGGTCTTTATCGCCCTTTCCATGAGGGTGTTCTAGCCAGCCTTTGGCAGCTTCACTTTTAGAACCAAAGTTATTATACTGTAGCAGATCACACAAAAACACCCAATAATGAGACTTCCCAAAAAACAAAAGAATAAAGCACACAGATCCAAAGATACCAAGTGACTACCTATATGTGTGTATTCTCTTTCTCTTTCTCCCTCTCCCCCCCTGTGTCTTTCTATGTATCTCTTTCTTTCTGTCTCTCTCTCTTTCTTTCTGTCTCCTCCCTTTCTCTCTGTATGTGTCTTTCGACACACACACACACACACACACACACAATTACATGAAGGCCCACATTCCCATGTTCCCACCTCCCCACCCCAGATCCCTCAATGAGCCCTGTGAATACATGTCAGTTATTTTAACAGAGATGTATTTGACACTAATTCAATCTGCACATCTATGCCAGGGGTCACAAATGACAGGAATTTTGATTTTTGCTTTTCGGCTGGTTTTGTTGTCACGAGGTACACAGATACACACTGGGCTGAGGTTAAGACTGTACAGCTATGAGGGGAATATTTTACCATTTCTTGACATGCTAGGATAGGCTAAAAAGCCACCTTCCCCACCTATCAACTGTGTGATAAAATTCGGTTCTTCATCTTTGACACCCTTTGTTCCTTGTCTTCTGTGTGGGATTGTAAACCTTTCTATTAATGTATGAAAAAATAACAAACTATCCCAGATTTCTCCCTATGGGCCTGATCTAACTTCTTATGCAAATTCTGCCCAGCGGGATTCACAGTGTCTGCTGCCCCTCAGCTCAGTGTTGCTTTGGTGGAGGGTTCTGATAAGGCAGAAGATGGGCTGAGATGACCTCAGAAGGGCCTTCCCAACCCAAAACCAACTGTCAAAATGCTATTTGTAGCCTGAATAAACAAATGTATAATTAGCCCTTTTCTGGAATATGTTCTTCTCTGAGGAGCCATCAAGTTATAGAGAAATCTTGTTAATTGTGGGTTCTGCTTCACTGGGTTCCCGCTCACTGCATTTTCCCCTTTTCGTTTGATTTTTATTTTTCTACCCAACTTCTAAAGTTCCAGTTTGAAGAAATGAAAACAATTGTCAAGGCCTGCTCTAGTTCCTATCTCTGCTCCTTAAACCTACAGCTATCGCTCACACCTCTTAGACCGAATTTGGTCCACTGAACTCACAGCCTCATGGGACCAGCAAGGACACTCCCTGTGGAGCTAGATACAGTTGCTCCACCTGATCTGTGAAGGAAGGTGGAACCAGTAGGTAGACATGAGCCAGTACTGCACAGAAATATCCCCAGAGCTGCAGCTCACATCTGGAACCCTGTTGTGCTCCCTAGGACTTCTCCTTTAGGAGAAGAAGGGCTTTGATTGACTGTGGTGACTGTCCCACCCACAGCTATGCCATTGTTTGTGGAGTAGGGGAGGAGAGTCCACTGCATGGATGATAACTGGGTACAGACCAGTTTTTCAATAAGAAATCTACAATAAAGCTCAACCTAGGAAAAGATAAGTCCCTAGGAAAGGGTAATTGGCCTATTCTAAGGAACCTAGCTCATCTTGAAATGACTTGACCTTGGTCTCTCCTCTGACCTCTATCACTAAAATGTCTAGAGTTGGGTAACATAGGTTTCATCTCTTCTGTACCAGTGTGTATCTAAGAGATACCTGCTTCTGGCCTGGCTGTTCCATCTTCTATAGAGGAGATGAGAAATGACTTGCCAAGGCCCTGTGACCTAACTGTATATAAGAAAGAAAAGGAAAGAAGGGCTAGCTCTTAGGAAGATGCCCAGAGGCCCCTCTCCCCACTGCCTAGCAAGTTGCAAAGGCAAACCAACACTGTTTTCAGAGCCAAAGCTATGCTTGAAGTTTTACAAGACCCTCCTTAACCCACCCTACCCCAAATCAAGCATGCTGTCCTGATACCAACTCTCCCCAGAACTGGATTAGAGCCTCTAAAAAGGTCAGGACTCAAGAGTAAATGGGAAGCTATAAAGCCAAATGAACCAAGCTTACTCAAGGTCCTTCCTCTTCTCCCACATCCCTCCAGACCATAAGCTATCCCCCTCTGGCAGAGCTCTTCACATTTCGGTTGTCTTCATGTTGAAGTAGGGTGAGGGGAAAATCAAGCCCACCCCTCCCCTATCCACCTTTGTGTCCCCACACAATTTCAGACAAAACCAAGGTATCCTTTGGAGTCAGATTCTCAGCCCCATGTTCTAGAAGGTCAGTTACAGCAGCATCTGCAGCATAGAGCTCTACCCCAATCCTTCCAGAACCATCCTTGGCTGGGATGACAGAATTGAGCATTTCTATGCTCTAAGTCATTCTCAAGTCTACCTCTCAGGAAGGGTCACCTGTCAGGGTCACACAGTGTTATTGGAGGGGTCCAGAAGAAAACCTTTGTCCTGTGCAGGTGGAAGCCACTTTCTGCCATGTGCATGGGCCTGTTGGCCACCTTTCATGCCAGAGAACTCACTACTGTTGGTCCTGGGTGTGTCCTCTGGGATCCACTGGTACAAAGATGACACCTGAAGATAAATGTCTACAAGGTTAATAATGACAATTACAGGCTTAAACAGCATATGGATTCCATCTTAGCATTAATATTATTAATACAGGGGAAAAGAGCTGGCATATCCACCAGGTACATTCCTGGAAGTTTCTCCCCTTCACTGGGAATCCATGAAAAGTCTCCTCCCCAGTGTGAGCCCCACCCATGTGATTTCCTCCATCCTCCCAACCCCTCCCTCCTCTTTCTAAGGCATGCCCTTGTGTCACTTTCTGTGTTTGAGGCTCCCATTCCACCCCACCCACACACTTCAGTACCAGCCCTCTGGGATCCGCAGACACCTGGCTTGGAGATCCAGTCTTGCAGCTTCTCTGAACCTTGTGAGCCACCTGCTGAACAGAAGTGCTCTGGCTGCCCTCCTGCCCACCGCCCACACCCCTGCCAGCAGCAGAGCTTGCGCGTACAAGAAGACTTGCTTGGTGTTTCATCTGTACAGCTCTGCACCAGAAATCTGGAGTTACATTTAGTTCAGTCCCCCACAAAGCAATAACCAGTTGATGTGAAGGGAGGCCCTGTGTTGGGCCAAGTAGACATACTTTTCCTGGAGTAAAACAGGTGCTCAGTAAACATTCACATGTAGTTCTCACAAGCACCATGTGCAGTGTGAAACCAGACGTAGAAATGGAGGGGTAAATCCACCACCCACTTGTCAAGGACAGAGGTTGGTCCCAGGTGTGTAAAATACCTGCCCCAAGCAGCTTTCGGCACACCCAGCTGCTCTGGAGATGGGAGAGGGAGCAAGAAGTAGGTGTTCTTGTCTCTCACAGGGCTCCAGAGGTGCAGAGTCTTGTGTCATTGCCCATGATCCCCCCAGCCACCCCTACCACCCTACCACTGCCCCACCTGATTCACTTGTGATGTTCCCATCACTAGACCCTACCTACTACAAGGAGAAATATCCCAGCATGCTTCTATAGTCTGAAGATGTTCCCACCCTCCGATGCTGAAGTGCCTTGCCATGTGGATAGGTCCAGGGCCTATTGCTAATGGCTCACTCAATTCCCAAGGCACGTGCAATTGGAGAGCAAGCAATGCAATGCAAACCAGGATTTGGGTTGTTTCCAGGGATTTGCATTGGAATACCCCATGTCTACTTCAGCCAGATAATTCATGCGTGGGCTTGCTTTATCCTGGGGCCTCCCTCCCCTCTGTAGGCACTTCTAACTCTCTGCATATAAGGCTGACCATTGGGCATTTGCTTCTCAGTGTGTGCACCCATGAGAAGCAAACACAGAGGAACACAGAGAAGGACATTGCTAAGTCCACAAGGGATCAAAGAGGAAAGGAGAGACTTTGAAGGAAGGACTAAAATGTTTCATCTCTACCTCCATGTTGCTGAGCAACAGGGATACCCTCCAGGAGGGCAAGCAAAAGTCACATAGCCATAGCAGGTACATGTCATGGGTTGGAAGGGAAAGGAATGTGCTCTAGAATTAGCCAGAGCAAACTTCTCAAAGACAGAGATAACAAATGATAGCCCGTTGGTGGGCAGGGCAGGCCAGTGACATGACAGGGAAGCATGTCTTCTACTGTAGTGAATGAGGAGATTATGTGGTGGTCATCGCCACTCATGAGGTTGCTTCTAGGTGCCAAGGTGGACCAACAGATTTGCAGGCAAGGGACCCTACAAGGTGCATGTCTCTGTGCCTTCTGTCTAGGTATAGCTGGGCCATTCCACAGGTGTTTAGGGGAAAGGGTGCTGACACTCGCCCCTCCTGGAAGAGGTCCCCGGGAGAGGTCAGAAATCCGAAGCCTGCTTGGGCTTCACAGTGAGACCAGCATCCATGGACGCTTCTCTTGAAGATGCAGTTAAGTCCCCTAACAGAGGAAAACAACATTTAATATGACTTATTTATTCACAACAAAAGCAGTAACCACAGAGGTCCCCAGAGAGACAAACATCAAATGCATAAATCAGGTCTAAACAACATCAACTACATCATTTTCTTGTCAACAGTTCCTCAAGCCGAGGGAACAAGCAGACGACAGCAGATCATAGGCATTCTACAAGACTACGGGCCTGGGTCCTCAAAAATACCAATTATCAAGAGACACAAACACAATGAGGGAGATGCCCTCAATTTGGGGGTTGGGGAACAACAAGACAAGCAGGTGTGGGGTGTGATCGTTGATGGCATCTTGGATTCACAAACAAGTTCAGTAGGACATTTTAGGGACACTTGGGGAAATTCTTTATACAGATTATATTATTATATTAGATATTCTTATGCTAAGTTTCTTAGGTGTGATAACACCACTACTATGTAAGAGAATGCACTTTTTATGGGAGATATACAATGTTATCTTTGGCTGAACCACCTAAAAGCTGTAGACACCATGATACCTTATCTTCCAACCATCTCAGTATTGGTGGGGGGGGGGGGGGTACTGAGGTTGGGGCTCTGGGTGAGAGGTCTAGGGAATCCCATGATGCTAGTCTATCAACTTTTCTGTCACCCTCAGACATTTTTTTTTCAAAGTTGGTGTTAGGAGAATCATAATCATATACTTTCATTTTCCTGAAGCAGCAACATCTACCAACATGTGGTCAAGATGGGACCACAGAAAGTCAATCTAAGCCTAGCACTTTAGGGAACCCATGATGCATTACACCGTGGTCCAATGCTCTATGCCAGCACTTGTGTCTCTTCACCTTCCCAGCTGTCTATCTCCGCCACTATTTTAGCTGAATTGTTTTGATGGATCAATCTTCAAATGTGACCAGATCACCCAAGCCAAAGGTCCTTGTGGGTCAAGCTTATCTTGCACAAAGTGCCTCTAAATCCCTACCCTTACTGTACCATGAGATTAAAGAGAAAGCTACAGAGGCTCAAGGAGTGAAATGACTCCCAAGAACCCAGTAAAGCAAGGCAGAAGAACCAGTCCCTGCCCTACCAGTCTTCCTCATCTATGATGCCTTCCGGTCCTGACAAGACCTTGACTCTGGAGGAAATGCATCTACCATTTTCAGAACTAAGTCACAATTCACAGATGCTGACAAGCTAGGAGCTGGTAGAATGGACACATTCCAGCATATCTCAAATCTCACAGCTCTGTAGACACTCTCAGTGAGTCTCTAACTTGGTGTTCATTGTTTTAGAAAGGATATATAAAGGTGAAACTGGGAGCCTCCACGATGGATAATCATTTTCTGATCTTTCTTTCAATCAAAGCACAAAGAAGATCTCCAAGGAGCCTTATCCCTCTAGATTCTAGCTGAGATAGATTGGCACTGGGATTCAAGATCTGTAAAGCTTTCATATCTGGATGAAACTGATAAAAGTAGTCTGTCTCAGCTTATCTACTCTCTAGATGTCTCCTTAATCAGGTACACAGAAAATACAGGTGTGCCTATCTCACTATGGCCATACTGAAGCCAGCACCTCTGTCAGTCAATCACTCATCATGGGCTCAGGACTTAGAAAGCTACTGCCTTGGCCGCAATACTGAGTGGGGCAACCAGGAAGAACAGAGCTAGTTCCAGTTCAAGGGCTAACAGAGAATCTCGAAACCCAGAGAGAGAAGTTCTCTTGATGTTCAAAGTCTAACAGGCAGATGGGTGATACAGCACCTTCTTCCTGGGATGGGTACCTTTAAGGATCCAAATGGGATGAACACTAGAATCAGCAAGCCCAGAGCTCTGGGTTACTCCATATCATTGCCTACTTCTTACTGTCCTTGATGAAGTAACGATGGAGATCACTTAGTGAAGAGTTCAAGTGAGTCAGATATCTTAAGTATATATATATACAAGGCAAATTAACTTCCAGGAACTGGACAGCAAGCCAGCCTCCAGTTCCTGAGACTGAATCCCTTCTGCAAACAACCTGGCATGAGGTCTGTTGAAGGGGTTTGGTTAACTGCAGGAAAGGGTACAACAATCACTTGGCTGAAAGAAAGTGCCAAGTGCACGAGAGAGGGAAAGAGAGAGATCTTGGCCACAAACACAGTAAAGTCCAGTAATAGGGAATCTTTGGAATGCTGTGCAAAACATCAACAAAGCAGCTAGGACAACAGCAAAAGGAAGTGTCAAGACCTATATTCCTTACACATGACCTCAGATATGTTGACCCTCCTGAATCTCAGTCTCCTCCTCATAAAATGAGGGAGCCAGTACAGGTCCCCCTGCTTGGAGCCCCTTTGACTCTACTGGTGTATTCTTCATAGAAATGGCCCACTTCCCTCTTGTAAAAAGTAGAGTCCTTCAGAATTTGATTCCTTCCTGCTCTCACCCCAAGAGTGAACCTCACTGGATGTGCCCAGAGAACAATCTCATCAGATCCTATGCTAAGGAACAAACTGCCCATTGGAAAAGATCCACTTAAAGGGAGATAAGCCAAGACTCATTCCCTCCTTCAGTGCGCTTATGTTGAGCTTGGAAGAGACAATTTGGTGCCCTTCCTTCCAAAGCTGAACTGGCAATAAATAGCCGAAGACACGGGAGGATTACAAGGATGATAACCAAGTACAAGTTGCTTCATTACTTCCCTCAGTGGCTATCACTCGAGGAGTAAAGAGACTTCATTCTACAGCCCTTTACCTTGCAGAAGGAGGGGGGCCCTCTGTGAGAATATAGAAGGTGTTGTCTATATTTCTCTGGGAAGAAGGGATGTACCTGTCATTCAATCCTTCCCACACAATGGTCACTATGTGACCACTTTGTACAGATACATGAATGGGAAGCCAGCTCTAAAGATAGTCTGAGCCTATGTCCCTCTGGCTTGACTACTGGGCCTAATGTTTGGCCCTGTGAAGACACTGAGCAGGATCCCTCCTCCACCTTAGGGCTGAGTCAGGACACCTTGGTGTCAGGAAGTCCACCTTCTGGACCCTTCTGGGTAGGGACTGAGAGTGGATCCTTGGTTCTCTCAGTGCCACAATGCCACGTACAGATCAGAGGTGATCACACATACCTACCCACCATTTGAGGGCAAATCTTACAACAGTTTCAGGGCAACTCCTACACGTGTCCCAGTAAACCTCCTCCGAGGCATAAAGTACTCTGCATATAGGCATCAGGATTGTCACATTTGTGACCCAAAAGAGCCAATAATCTCTTTGCAGAGCAAAAACATTCAAGAAGAGTGATTGCTTCTATTCTCTGGACAGACTTGAGAGCCCTGTGCAGGGCATTCCACACAACAAAATCTCAAACAAGTGAACTGATAAAGACCTCGAAGTTGGAATATGTCAACTTTGGCCAAGAGAGTCTAAGGTTCACAGACTCCTTTTGAAGGTCCCGTGTCCTAGACGAAGGGGATATTTCAACACGGGGCGTAGCATTAAGTGCATGCATTGACTTTCCAGAGGAGTCCTGGATGCTCCTGGTTTCAGCCCAATGGCACACATGCTTGGGACTGGTGGCATTTGGATGCTGTGTCCTTTAAGAAATCTTGAAGACCAGTAAGTGCGCTCCTTGTGCGTGCGTAGTGTAGCCAAAGCCCATTTCCATCCAAAAGCCAGGAACTTCCAGTGTACGAAGAAGGAGTGGGAGGATGAGTGAATGGGGTGACTTTTAGAGATGGCAGGGATGGCGATGAGAGAAATTAGAGTCCCTCAGTGAATAGGAGGCCGAGCTGCCCTCAGACTCCTGCGATTGAAAGGGCCTACATATGATGTGCCATATTCTCTATCCTAAACTGTCCCTTACAGGGTCATCCTTTATTGAGAGTGGGGAGGAATTTCTCAACTATCTAGACAAAGCATCCCCTGAGCTTGACAAGTTCCCAGTAGGCCAAGATACAGCCTCTAAACCTCTTCCTGAGACCAACATGAATTTCTCCCTATTTTACAGATCAAATGCATTTAGAGACACTCTTTCCTGAAATATATACCTCTCTATATATATTTAAACAAGGAATGCCCTGTAGCTTTCTCATTAGGAAAAGAAACCACATCACCATTCTGATACCCATTCTCATCCAAGCATTCCAAAACTGGGACTCTAATCCATGCAAGTAGAGACTTCGCAGCGCTCATCCCATCGTAGTCATCATTGTTAGGAAGAGGGAAATAGTAAAATAGATACTCTTGGGTCCCAACTATTTTCCTGTTTACCCTGACAACTCCAGTTGCAGGGAAAACTGTTGGAACTAGAAATGCCGAAATTCAAAATGTCTTCAATAAGTTGACACTAGTGGCTTTGGACTACTCCTTTTCGACCTCTGCTTTCTTGTGTCAGTGATGCAAACTAGTTCCACAAAGTGCATGATTCTTAAAGATTTAATTTTAAACTGGCAAGGTAACCTGATCCCTGTGGTTTTACCCACCTACACCCTGAAGAGAAGTGAATGAGATTTAGAAGCTACGGCTATCTGATACATCTTGGGTTAAAAGTGCTTTGTGGGATGTGCTCAATTTGGCAAGGAGATAAATCAAACCTTGCAGGGTTTAGTTTGTTTGGAAGCAGCCTCAAGGAGACTGTTCATGAAATTGTATGCGTGAGAAGGGAAATGAATGCCTGATACTTTCCACCTTGTCGCACAACACACCTGCACACGGAAGCACACACACTCACATTGCACGCGCATACACACAGCCACCCAGTCCTTGGGGGAAGAAGAGAGGAGTTAGGTCGGAGACATCACTACAGGTAGGCAGTCAAAGGCTTCGGTTGGGCATCCTCTGAGCTCTGTCTTGGTGCTCCTGTTCTCACATCTGTCCTAGGAAAGCCACCCCAGAGGAAGCAGGGTGGGAAGAAATGTAAGGCATGACTCTGGTGGGGGAGAAAGGAAGGAATCCATGCTTCATGCTCAGGTGGGAGCTTCAGAGAGGATGGGCCTCTATTTTCCCTTTGAACAGCTCTGCCTGGCTGGAAAGGCCGGAAAGAAATGAAACCAGGAAAGGAGGGAAGAGAGAAAGGAATGATGATGACCATAAGCACAAAAAAAGAGAATAATAATAAATAAGGAGGGAAGGAGGAGTTGAGACAATGAAACTTACATCTGCATGACAAATGATTCTTCCGTGTACTTCCCTCCCACACTTAGATGGACTTGCGACGGATGCGCAGCCTGTGGTCCACGCAGGTGTGCACTCCAGGAGGGATGAGGCCGAATGGGGACCGGACGTAGGTGGTCCTCAGCATGCTGGTAGGGATCTCTTCAACCCTGCAGGAAACGGAGTGGACGGTCGCTCGGACACTCCTGATATTGGGACCAGCAGCAGCAGCAGCAGGAACAGCAAGAGTAGCAGCAGCAGCAGCAGCAGCAGCAGAGCAGGAGCACGAGCAGGAGCAGGGGCAGGAGCAGGAGCAGGAGCAGGAGCAGAAACAGGAGCCGTAACCACAACACTCTCGACGACGTCATCCTCATCATCATCATCATCACCCCATTTGGCACCAGGGAAGCAGAGATAGCACAGGGTTCGGCCGTATTTCCTGAGGAGGTACATGGGGTAGTGCCTCTTGCGTTTCTTAGGCACACGGACAGTCACACGTCTTGAACTTCTAGCAAGTATCTCCGCAACTTCTCCCTCCAGAAGCTCCTCATCGGTATTCATGGTCAGGAATCGCAGGACCACAAGATTGAGGAAGGCACCGATGACGGTCAGGCCCACCAGGATATACATGAAGCTGAAGGCCACATAGAATGGCTTCCTCTGCAGAGCACCCTTGGCCTGCAGAGCCACAAAGTCGCCAAACCCTATGGTAGTCAGTGTAATGAAGCAGTAGTAGTAGGCATGGAAGAAGCTCCAATCTTCACACTTGGAAAAGGCAGCGGCCCCAAGGCACAGGGTGCCCATGCAGGAAAAGAAACCGACGGTCACCATGTTCTCCATAGAAACTTCAGTGTTGCGCATGCCACAGCACTTCTTGATACGTTTCAGCAGGTAGCGCACGAAGGTGTTCATGCGCTCGCCCAGGCTCTGGAACATAACCAGCGTCAGGGGGATACCCAGCACAGCATAGAACATACAGAAGGCCTTGCCAGCATCGGTTCCAGGTGCAGCGTGTCCATATCCTGTGGGAAGGAGAAGAGTGGGGACAATAGTTAGGAAAGGTTCTGTGGGGTTCAGGAGTAGATGTAGAAACATCAGGCATTTCTAACAGACAGGAGGTTAGAGCATAGAAAGATAAAGACAAACCATTTCAAGAGTCACATGAGCGCTCGGGTAGGAGGGATTCAGGGAAACGTGTGCTACAAAGGGATTCGCGTACAGGTTAAGTACCTCTAATCTCAAAACATAAAATCAAAAGTGGTACAAAACCCAAACTTTTTTGTTTTGTTTTGTGTCAGGGTCTCATGTAGTTCAAGTTAACCTCAAACTCATGTAGATGAGGCTGGCCCAGGGCGCCCGATCCCCCTACCTCCACCTCCAAGTGGAGACATATGCTCTCAAGACATTATTAGTATCAACATGATGCCACAAAAAGAAATTTCCATACAATGAAACTTTGATCTAAAAATCTCCTTAAGCTATTTATTAGGTATGTGTGAAATGCAAATGGAGCTTCTTTATTCTGGAGTCGCTTCCCTAAAAGATCTCATTATATATAGATAAAAAAAAAAAAAATCTGAAAAAGATCCCAAACCTCAAGCCCCCCAAAAATGGGCAAAGAAGACTCATTTGAGAAGAATCCCTCATAATAGTTTGATATCTGATAAGCTGAGGCAGGCCAATGTTCTTAGAGTAATGTAGCATATTTACTACTAAGTATAAAAACACAAGAGAGAAAATGGAATATCCCTACCACAGATCCACATAAAGAGGGAATAATGACAGAACAGATACTGTGGGGCCAGCAGGAGGCTGACTCCTCATGTGCCATCTCTGTCAAAAACTGTATAATGACCCTAAGCAGATGGAGTAATGACTCCAAGCCCACAAACAAGAAAGCCAATCAATGACTTAGCAGGTAAACTAATCTGACATCTTCAGTGCTGGAGCTTGAGCCTGGTACTTTTGTCTGCTAACAATGAGGCTAAAGGCAAGAGCTAAAATTAAGAGAAGTTATGGCAGAGCAGGAGGAACTTTTTCTGCTGTTTACTTTGTTCAGTGATGTACCCCCACACCTAGGCAGTATCTCTAAGGTAGAAAATTAGGCTGGTAATAGTATTTAACCTTGTATCAAAAGTAACTTTGATAGAGAGAAGAACACACAGCCCTCAAAGACCTCAGTACAAGTTCATTCTAGTCCAGGTTCTGAAATGAATATTGCCCGGTGGGGGTAGGGGGGAGAAGAAAAATACATCATGGAGAGGGTTTGGACTGGGAATGTGGAGGCTAGAACTCAACTTCAAACCCTGCCCCATCAAGGAAGGTGACATGTATGTTTCCCCAATTAACATGCTAATGGTCACATACCACCTTTATTATGTTACATCCCAGAGAGTCTCTGTCAACTGACATGTGGGATGATGATATCTCTAGGTGGATTGTTGGGCAGATCTTCTGAGACCAGAGACCTAATAGAACCTACCAAACTCAAGTCCCCCTCCCACTCCGATTTCTATTCTACCCACATTCCTCTGCTGTAGTTTGTGGTGTTTCCAGAAGACTTGGTCTCATTCTCTCTAGCCCCCAACCCCTCTACTCCATCCATCACTGAACTCTGCTGCCTCAGACACCCTCTTATGTTACATGGTATGATGCAAAGTTGGAACCAGGCCAGAGTAGGGAGGCAGAAAAGCAGAGAAGGATCTCAATGTATAGTTTGATACAAATCACCCAGTGTGAAGAATGAAGAGAGGAAAGGATTGAAAAAAGCAACAAACAAAGCTCCAGGGACAAGAAGATATTAAGAGATATTCCAGAAGGAAAGATAAAATGAAAATGGGAGAAATCATGGCTTCAAATCAACCACACTTGGTAAAAGACAAATTGACAGATCTGGTAATCTCTGCAAACTTAAGTAAGATAAATGTAAAGAAAACCACACACCAGTGAACTTAAAAGAAAGCTAAAGAGAGACATGCTGAAAGGCAGACAAAAAAAAAAATTGCACAACTGATTCTACAAAGCCAACACCTCTTAGACTACTGACATCTAATCATAAGCGATGAGGGCTGAGAAGCAATTGGAACTGTGTCAGTACAGAGTCGGGGCGAGGGGGGGAAGAAAACATTAACCCAGAATCCCATGTCCAAAGGAAACAACTTGCATGTTCAGCTTTTCAAAGCTGGAGAGTTCAACACCATCAGATTGGCACAGCACACCTACTGGGAGGAGGAGGCTCTTCCCCAAAGAAGACACCAGATGAAAATTTAGGACTTCAGGAAAGAATGAATCATGTGGTGAGAAATATAAAACGCACAGCTGTTATTTCCTCTCCCTCTGCATGAAGCTCACCTGCAGAGCAGACACCAAAGTCAGATGGGGAAGCTCAGTAAGCACTTAACAGTTCTACCTGGGATATATTTAATGCAGGAAATAAACACAGCATCATATGACTCAAAAGCTGAGTGCTGAGTCTCCTTGTCTGTCACTCTTGTTCTTCAAGTATAGTTCAAAGAGTGTTCCCCAAAACCTCCAACAGAGGCCTTTTTTTCTGATTTGTTTTTTTTAATTTAGACAAGCTCTCACTCTCTAGTACAGTATGACCTGGAACTCACTACATAGTCTTCCCTTGAATTTACAGAAATCCTCCTGTTTTAGTCTCCCAAGTGCTTGGATAGCAAAGCCACTCTAGGCTTTCAGATGCCATCTTTGAGTTCACACTACAATGCAGTCTTGCCTAGTAGTTAAGATTGGACGCTACAGCAAGCCAGTTCAGCTTGAAGCAGATTGACCCCTTAGGGAGAACAGTCAGTATCCTCCATTCCCCAGCCTCATCTTTATGCTTGCCATGTTTACTGTGACTGCCCAGGGCCTGGTACCAGCTCAGGGTACAGAGAGAAGATGGTTGGGGAATTTGTTACTGGATAGGAATAAAATATTTATAAATGACAGAAGGGGGGTTGATAGCAGGGATTAAGGCAGGCACAGATCCCAGTAAAGAATGACTCAGGGTGGCTTTGAGAAGAGACATGCTGGGAAAGGGAGCTAACTTTGGCTCCCTGTGCTTCTGAGATGGTTCCTACTTCAGCCCATGATGCAGCTAGCCTCCCATTCATTCTCCCATAGTTCCTAAATTCTCTAAACCTTCCTTCCCTCTCTGTAAAGAGGACATGAAGTAAAGTGATCTCTTTAAGTCATCTAGATTTATAGTGTGCTTTCTTATTTAGTCTTTCCTCTGAAGAGTATAAGTGTTGTGGCATTCTATGCTAAGCCATTGCTATTACGGGGCCTCTGTGTTCTGCAGAGGGAAACCTGAAGACTGTCTTATATATAAAAAGCACACATCCTTCATGTGCTTCACTGATTCCAGGAGAACTAGCTTCCTGATCAATTTTTTTAACTTTGTATCTTAAGGGAGCAAAGGAACTCCCAATACACTTTTTTAACATGGAAGTGTGCAAAGCATAAATTTCTCATGGAAGTGGCAAAGGGAAGGGCTGAGATATCTCCATTCGTAAGGGCCACAAAACCCTGTCTCACAGGACAATGTTGTGCTGCTGAGGCACCTGTCAATCCCAGACGTGATGTGAGTCCATGCAGACGTGAAGTTGCCTGGGGTGGACACATTTCAGTCCCCAAGTATCTGGGGCTTGGATCCACAGCATCTCTAGGCTTTTAAGAAAAGCTGGAGCTGCCTACCCTCTACCATACAGGCTTGGATTCACAGCCTCTCACTATGCCTTTAAGAAAGCCTGGGGCCCCCTCTCCTCCAATAAGCTTGCTTTTAGAAGCAGCTGAGGAAATGCTGTCCAAAAAGAGCCCACAGGGTGGCGGGATGGTGAAAGCCTTGGCCTGTGGTCTTTATCAGCCTGCCACCAGAGGTGCAAGGGTGCCCTCTGGCGGGTGATCTGTCACTGCAGAACATGAGTGCAAGCATAGGTCCCACACCTGCCCAGGTTCCCTCCTGGATGTGTCCAAGAATCACTAAAGTATTTCACTGGCAAAACTTACGTTACCTGGTGGATTTTTCTCTCAGAAATATCATCAACCATAGAATTTTGGCACAGATAAAAAATAAAACTAGTAATGACCAGTGTTTACTGATAGCAATAGTACCAGGAACAAAACTAAAACCTTTCTACACTTAATAACTCATCTCCTGGGGGAAAGAGGGAGCCCTTTCCAGGTGGCCAGCATCTTCCTCCACATGGATGTGGCAGTGTCCATGATCTTGGGCTTAGCATGATGGCTTTCTAAGCTCCCGTATCAGGCTGATCTGGGCCTTGTTCCTAATTTAGCCCCTGTTGTCAGCCACACCCACAGTGCAAATGCGGTGTCCACATTGTCCCCTTGGTTAGGAAATGGAAACCCAGGTTCTCCTATTAGTCCTCATGTTGCAACCCACACAACACCTTCCCTTTCTGCTGTGCTTTCCTGTATCTTCCACCATCCAGAAATCTCTAAAGGAAAATGTGAAGAGGCAAATCAAAGACCCATAAGAAAAAAAAAAATAAGGATAGAGATCTGGCTGATGTTTGAGAAGTCCGTAATAGAATAAGAAAATCATTAATAGTTGGAAGCCATCAGGCCTTGGGTTGGGATGGTTCAGCAGGAAGAGGTACACCTCCCTCCCTCAACTAATAGTGTTAGGCTCAGATGACTTCAGGTCAGTTTTAGTGGAGCAAGACTTGTAGGTGGTCAGAGGTAAGCAAATCTCTGACCTTGACACAGGGAAAGCCTAATATATTTGAGGGAAAACCTCCACACTTCACAGTATCTTTGGTGATCTCTCTACAACAGTCCATTCTAGAAGCTAGCCTGTACTATTTGTACTGACCTCTGTTTTGATGGTGTGCCCCTCTTCTCAGAGCCATGAGAGCATTAGACTGCCAAACTCCCAAATGAAGACTTAAGTTTACAGCCTTACTATATGCTGGGTTTATGATGCAGTGTTTCTTTGTAGGCCGTGGTAAGGCAAGGAGTTGGATGGATTCCCAGGGGAAAATAGGTCCCTAAAGGTAAACATCTACCTATTTAAGCTTCTTGGTTGAAGCTTCACAGAAAGAAAACCATGCTCAAGTAGAACATTGTCCTTGATATCCTTCCCAAAAAAGCAAGAATGACAGTTGCTGGGGTGGACACTTGTGCATCTGTCACAGTTAATTCCCATCAACCAGCATCGTGAGACACCACGAGCAAAGGGTACAGGCAGGCATTGCCAGGGGATGCATGATACCATAATTGCTGTATGATAGCAGTTAGAGATGGATGACCCTAGTCCTAATGGACTTCCTCCATGTCTCAGCTGTATAACCTGGACAAGTCATCTAACCATGTAGAGATGGAGACATCAAAACCCAAGCAAGAAAAGAGATAAAACTATCCCCACCCATCCAATCCTGACTATCTAATTATTTTTACTGTCCTTTCTGCTTTTTAGACTTTCTTACTTTGAAAGTTACTGGCTTGCCGGGCGGTGGTGGTGCACGCCTTTAATCCCAGCACTTGGGAGGCAGAGGCAGGTGGATTTCTTAGTTCGAGGCCAGCCTGGTCTACAGAGTGAGTTCCAGGACAGACCGGGCTACACAGAAAAACCCTGTCTCGAAAAACCAAAAAAAAAAAAAAAAAAAACCTTCTAAAAAAAAAAAGAAAGTTACTGGCTATAGGAATAAAAATTCACATAATAGAAAGAAACAAGAGAAAACAGAAAGGAATTCAAAATTGAGGAACACCTACTTAGCATATTTCTGCTCAGACCTGGGAACTTTTCCTTATGTTTTCCAAATCCTATTCCTAAATATTTTTTCCATGGCTGAGAGAAAACTGCACATAAGCAATGATAAGAAAACGCTATTGCCAATAGCATTCTTCATAAGCATCATTTTTAATTCATCAGCTCCAAGTAGAGGTGCCACAATTTCTTCACCTAAATAGACTAAATGCAGAATGTGTTGGACTCTAATTCACTTCTGTTGCTAACAGGCATTTGTGTTTTAGCCAAAAAGCACATTGTTCCTGTCCTGGAAGATTTTATTCCAAAAGTAAAGAAGAGAAACCAAGTAAGTGCCAGCAAATGGGCTGGACTAGGTCCTAATATCTGTGAGATATGTCCTCCAATGGCATGCCCGGAGTTGTTAGGTGATCACTTCTACTTCCTAGAGGAAGAAGTACTTGGGAAAATCAATTATTTGCCCTGTTCCAATAAATTATAATCAGTGAAACTAAGATAGCCACCATGGGTTCTCTTCTCAGGGTGGTACATGCATGGATGGATAGATGCAAACAAAACTATTCAAATCCATAGGTATACAAAATGTTCCCTTGAAGAAACTGAAAGGAATGGAGAAAATGTCTTGGAGACATGCAATGTTTCACACTCATGGGAGATTTGGAGGAAGAGTGAAAATGGCAGAAAGAATACCTAAAGAAATAATGAACAAAACCTTTAAAACTTTAATGAAAATGTCAATCTGAACATCCAAGAAGCTTAACATAATGCCAAGAAGGATGAATGCCTAGATGCATCACATTTAAACTACTGTACGTGCACGAAGACAATGATGCAATATTAAAACAAACAAGAGAAAAACAACTCATTGTTAGGACTCCTCAATAAGGTCCATGAATGACTCTTATTCCAAAGCAAAGTAAAGAACACAAGGGACTGACATGATTAACATGCTAAAAGAAAGTATCAACCAAGAATTTTACATCCATTTAAACTATCCTGAAAATTCAGGTAAATTAAGATGTTCTCAGACAGTGGAATGACATGGTCAAGGAGCTGAATGAGAGTGACAGTCAATCAAAAATTTTATATCCAACTAAACTATCCTCCTAAAAAAAAAAAAAAAACAGACATTAAGATGTTTCTACATTAAAAAAATAAATAAATAAATAAATAAAAGTATCCTTTGCTAGTAGACTTTCACTGCAATGAATATCTTTAAAAGTCCTTCTTACTGAGATGAAAGAACTATGGCCAGTAGTACAAATTCATAAAAAGAATGAAAGAATGACAGTAAAAGCAACTATATATGTAAATATACAAGAGCATCAGATGGCTTTATTCATGCCCTTTCTCCTTCTGGATAAAAGGCAACCACTTAACTTATAAATCAGTGTTGAAGGCAGTGACTTAATTATAAAATAATGATGGATAGGTGCATAAATATTTTACTTGTACAACAATAACGAAAGAAGAAATGGATCTATGTTAGGAGAAAAAAAAAAACTTCTGTAAACCACTGAAGTTGTAAGATACTATCTTCTCCAACTAGCTGTTTTTAAAGAGGCCCATTGTTATTTCCAGAGCAGTTACTAAGGAGCTAATTCAAAACACAAAAGAAGCAACAGGAGAATGGAAATGACACACTTTCCGGTCTACTTATCACAAAAGAAACCAGTAATGGAGAAATGAAGGAACAAAGGAACACAGAATACAAGCAGCATAATGACAGATTTAACACCTTCCAGATCAGTAAGTACATTAAGTGTAAATTAACTACACACTCCAATCAGCAGTTGGAGGTTGGCAGATAGACAAAAACAAAACAAAAGCTACAATACAAATGCCATGACCCAATGCTGCTGTCTACAAAAGATGCACCTAAGTTTCAAAGACATTAGCAAATTTAAATAAAAGGATAGACACAAGGCATGTCTTGCAAACTGGCCCCAAAAACTAGCATGTCTCTACTAGCACAAGAAAAGAAATTAGGTCTAAAATGAATACTATCACTTGAGATTAAATATATAAATTAATGAATCTTTGAAGTGATAAAACAATTGATGTTTCAAAAGGTACCACAATCATAAATGTACATATATCCCAAACAGAACATCCTGATACAATGGCTACCTAACCTTGTCCCAGTCTCAGCCAGCAGCCACACCATTGAGATTGCCCTTCCCATTTTCCTTTGAGGAAGATCTGAAAGTCTATAATTTTTCATTCCTTCTTCAAGGTCCTATATAGAATAGGAATCTAGCAAGTGCTTTCCATGCTAGACAGGAGCCACAGAGAGCTCAACTCTGGGTCTCTGGCCATTGTATCCATGACTGGCACAATGCCTAGTGACCAACAAACTTGATTTTTCTTCCTTTATTTCCAGGGCCCAGAATGAGGATGTGTGCTATATCCAGTACAGTGTTGGATGAAGCCATCATAGATCAGTTGCCCTGAAGTGGAACCTGGATCCTCTTCCTTCTCTGGGGTGGCCATGAGATTCCTTTTGTCTAACAGTTACCAGAAACCCTGGTTCCATTTCTTTCTTGTTTGGAACTATGGTTGGCCAAGCCAGTACATTAATTCTTCCACAGTCTCATTCCACTATCTTTATATCTTCTCTGCACTCTAGCCTTGAGGTTTCCATTGTACCTCTTCCTCCTCTGAAGCAGGATTATCTATGACAGATAAAAAAAATCCAAACCCAGAATTGCCATGAAACCCAGCCACTTCAGTCCTGGGAGCATAACCAGAAGAGGCAGAGAGCAGGAATCCTGGTAATAAGTATACATGCATGAACACAGATGCATTCCTGCCCAGAGCTAGAAATCTCCAGCCTCTTCAAAACCAGAAACATACAAACAAAATGTGGCATATTTCAGTAGATTAGCATCTTGATGTAAAATAGAGAGAGGAACTAATGTTTACTACATGTGGGAGACCCCAAAATACCCTGTTAGTGAAGAGACCAGACTCCAAAGGCCAAGGACTACAGAATTCCTCCTTATGCTCACATGGTAAATGGGAGCTGCAGCCTCTTCCACTCCTTAGATTATAGACAGAATACCACCCCACAGAGCACTAGTCTAGAGATCAGAATTCCTCCTTATGCTCACATAGCAAGTGGGAGCTGCAGAATCTTCCACTGTCTAGACTATAGACAAAGTACCACTCCAGAGAGTGCTAGTCTGGAGATCAGGATTCCTCCTTATGCTTACATGGCAAGAGGTAGCTACAGCATCTTCCATTCCTTAGTTTATAAACAGAATTCTACCCCAAAGAGCACTTGTCTAGAGATCAGAATTCCTCCTTGTGCTCATATGGCAAGAGGGAGCTACAGCATCTTCCACTGCTTAGATTAAAGACAGAATACCACCCACAGAGTACTAGCCTGAGAGAAGATAGAAATGCAGAGTTTAAATTGTTTTTGCCAAACATATATGGCTTTTTATCTTTGATAAAGTTGAACCATCATAAGTTAGGACTGTCTGTATGGCTAAGGAAGAATACATATGTGTAAAAAGGATCTCCCCTGCTCTGTCCTTGGTAACTACTCATGCCTAACATTGAAACCTCATTCCTGCATCATAGGAGACTCTACTAATGCTACCTGCCCTAATGTTCTTCCAGGGAACCTCATGTTGAGAGATGGGGGTGGAGGTAGGTGTAGCTAAATGTCAACTTGTCTATCTTCCAAATGGAGGAATATAGGACTTACTGGTCCTTTGGGGGGTCCCTAAGAATAAAAGCACTGGTATTGCCAAATGTTACGGTCTACTAGTGCCCAGGCAATCCTGCCTATATGTGGTAAGGTCTGAGACCTGTCCAGACCTAGCTGTCCAAACCTCAGTGGTCACCTGGGGCTCTCTAAGTCTGATGCTACCAAGATTGCAGAGCCTGCTCTGGGCTCTTACTTGAGACTCATTTTAGCATCTGAACTTGATATGTCAAGGTCTGAGGATGAAATCAGCTGCCCACACATATGTATGTACTGTGAAGATAGCTTACTGCTCTATCTCATGAAGTTTGTAGGATCCCCATCTGTTATCTCCATAAAAGCACTCCTCAGTTACTCACGGATATCCACGTAATGCTATACAGAAGCAGTGGCCGGTGTGTCTATCACCAAGTCCAACATATACCAACTACTAATGTATTAGTGAAGTCACAACTATCAGCCCTATAGTTTCCAGAGGGACAGAGGTCATTGTCTTAAAATGTATTGTATCTCAAGTTTACAGTTTGGAATGGAAAATATTTTGTGTCCATTTTTTATCATAACAAAATAAGAAGAAAACAGGAGATGTTTTCTGTCCTTGTACTGTTATTTGCTTTAAGTCTAAGGATGATTAAAGTTGCCTTTTTCATCCCAGGCCCTGGATTAGTTTTGACTTACCCACTATATACAAACTCTTGCTTAGTCCACATTCAACATTCAAATCAGAAGACTTATGAGAACACACTTTCAAAATTTATGAACTGCTCTGCAAATACAAAACAGCCTTATTAGCTCAAGTAAAATCCATCTTCTACAGCACAAAGAAGCTGGCCTATGCTGAGTCCACCTTCCCCCCTCCATGCCAGCTGGCCTCACTCTCAGGTAACAGACTCCTGAAATTTTCTGCTCCGTGTTGTGTGAGGACTCACCCAATGCCCAAGCTCTTGAATCTCAGAGCACAAAAAGACAAACTAAAATCCCAAGTGCCCTCCTATTACCTATGGATAGTGGAGGCTCAGAGTTGGTAAGACAATGGTGTAAAGGCCATATGGCAAGCTAAGTAGAGACCTAAGATGTGCCTAATCCAGTGTCCCCAACCTGTGGGAGGAGAGGATGCTGTCACTGAAGAAAATGAAACCACCTTGTTGGAGCTAGTTGAGATTGACTCAAATTTCCTATATAAACAGTAGGGGAGCTGGGAGTGTTTCTATTATTTACATGAAAGGCATGAGCCATCAAACTTTTGGTGCCCAAGGTTCATAGCACTGAGCTCCCATCTTTGCAGTTGTCAAGGAACAGAGCTTCTAGAAAAGAAGCCAGCCTCAGAGTACATCCAGATCCTTCCAGAAGTCTGAGCCATCACCTGTGTCCAATACATAGATATGTCCAATGGGCAGATAGACAGACATTCTCCTATCTCTTGACATAACATTGTCTAGCTCTCCATATGTCTTTCCCCTTTTCATCAATTGTCTAGTCCCATATCCCTCAGTAAACCTCAGATCCATGACATTCTGGATGGTCCCTATAAGACCACAGAGCCCTTCCCCACTCAGACCATGCCCCAAAGCTCTTCCCTCAGCTACAGTGACAGCAGAGGACAGAAAGACTTCTAAGTGGTTCTCAA
The DNA here is from genome assembly GCA_021653895.1 of Mastomys natalensis. NCBI lineage: Eukaryota > Metazoa > Chordata > Mammalia > Rodentia > Muridae > Mastomys > Mastomys natalensis. Next base: position 162,260 of record JAJTUV010000166.1, on the reverse strand, counting down.
GCTGAAAATTGATCTTCTCCAAGAGTCTTTTGCTCAAGTGTCTATTTGATTCCTGCCATCTCTTGTCATAGAACCCTGTTCAAATCTTCCCAAGCCTCTAGGGATATTATGAGATTAACACAGTTGACTGTAGATGCCAAATTCATTGTCAGTGATGGTCTCTAGTAGGGAAAGCAGATTATCAGTGTATCTTGTGGTACCATCTACTTTGGGACTTGGGACAACAGAAAACACAGATTACAGCATTGGGTACAAATGCATAGATAGATGAGGGATGAAAGAATGGCTGCTTGGAAATTGATGGGTGTGCCAGTAGATGGGGAAATGGGTGAATAGGTAATACATAGAAGATGAATTGATAATGGATGGGTGATGTTTGGAATATGGATGGTACAATGAATAGGGGAATTGGTAGATAGATGAAAGTTTGATGGAAGATGGAGGGTGGATAGACAGATGGATACATGGTGAATGGACAATGGATGAAGTTACAATGGATGGGGAATTGGTGGGTAGATAAGAGTTTGATGGAAGATAGAGAGTGGATAGATGAGACAGATAGATAAATGGATACATGGATGGATGGACAATAGATGAACAGGTAGCTATATGGAATAGAAAGATGAGAGGATAAATGGGTGAACCAATGGGCAGTTATGGGATGTATGGAAGAAAGATGGATGAATAGTGGACAGACAGATGAGTGGATAATGGATAGATAAATGGATGAACAATGAATGAAAATATGAATAAATGTGTGAACAAATAATGGAAAGACAGATAGATGTGTGCTATATGGATGGAGGATGGATACATAGATGCATGGAATCAAGCTAAAAAATGGATAGATGAATAAGGGATGGACAAATAGAGAGATGGGTAGTGGATAACGAAGAGATTAGTGGAGTCGTACATGGAATATGGATGAAACATGGATAATGGAAGAGCAAAAGTAGACAGATCCATAGATGGACATATGGAATATGGATGGAGGATAGATGGGCAGATGGGTGGGCAGAGAGATGGTTGTCTAAGTAGTTTAAATAGGCAAATGAATGGGAGGGAGAAAATGAGTAAGAAATAGGTGGGACAAAAGTTTGCTGGGAATGGCCAGGGAGGTGAGTGGAGTCAGCTGGAAGGAAGACCTAGGAATGAGCCTACCATGTCCGAATCAGAGTTTCCTCCCCTCTTGTATTCTCCTCTCTCAGATACTTCTGGTGAGCAAGCTGACAGTGATAAGAGGTGGGGGTTAGACTCATGTGGCCTCTGGCTGTTATGCAGTATACTAGTCCATCTCCTTCCCCACTCAATCCCAGGCTTGGAGCTCACTAGTTGTCCAGAACAGGAGTGCAGGGCTCCACCACCTCTGGTAGTCACGAGGAGCAAACAAAACAGAGCACTCTTTCCCTGACTTGCTCCCAAAAATAGCCTCTCACCGCCCAGACACAAGGCTGGCTGGCTCTCCCCGACTCAAACCTGACTCTGCAGATTTCTCAAGCCCTGAGCTGGGTTGGGGGGACAAATGAGGCATAAGGTTTTGTGACTCCCTGGCAGGTTCAGGTGAGAGAACACCAAGGATGTCATGGCCTTAGGAGGGAGAGGATTCAAGAGAAGCCCAATTCTGTTGGGGACTTAGTGATCATCTATATTTGAAAAAAATCCTATGACAATTTCCTACATTCTCGTGTACATAAATTCAAACAGAAATTTCAGAAGAAAAGGCTACATATGCTAGAATGTAAACAAATGCAGCTAGCCCCAGTAGCTCACTTGCAGATGGAGAACCATCCCCACACCCCAAAGCTCGGCTAGTGAGAGTAGCCATCCTGGAGGCTTCCCTGAAGAGAGGACAGAACTCAGAAAGAATTCTACCTACAGCAAGTGAAAAATAAATCAATGACATGGAACCTTGGAAAAGTCCCTGGAGCCCTTTGCGCCTCAGTTTGCTCATCTACAGGATGGAAACAGGAGGGGGAGGGCAGGTAAATAAAGTTGTAATCAGAGCTCTGCTTTGGCCTCAGTCCCCCAGGCTTCTCTTTGTCATACTTCTCATGAGGATGGCAAAGGAGGTTGGAGATGGTCTCTGGGTGTGTAGGTGAATTAGCCTCACCTAGTGAGTGCCTAGATAATAAATGCAAATAGGAGATCTGCATTTAGAAGGGTCTGCATTTAGAACCTAGCCACCTCCAGCTGCGAGCCCACATCTCCTTGCTTCCTCTGAACCAACCCCTACTCTCAGATGTCACCAGCACCTCCATTTCTGGCCTTCACCATGTTATTCTCTCTGCTAAGTGGCCCCTCCCCCTCTCTTCTGGGGCATCTACTGTTCCCTTGCCATCTGTAGATAGGACCAGCCAGCAGCAGTCAGCTTAGTGAGCAGCAAGGAATGCTGAATCTTGGCCGAGGACATCTCCTGCAGGAAGGTGTCCCCCACCTCATCATCTCCTGGTCATAGAGACACTTGTGAACTACTAGCAGGTGCATACTGGTCAGACTGGATGCTAATCACCTGTCTGTCACATCAAGGAGTAGTATCTCTGTAGCAACACCATTCCAAACTCTCTAGCTAGTCATTGGACAAGCAGCGAAACAACAGGCAGCCCAGACAGAACTAAAAATCACACTCTAACATGATCTCAAAATAGACTCCAGCTCACAATCCCCATGGCAACGCCCTGGGCCTGAGGACTGTCTCTAAGGAAGGAGGACAGAAGGGTGTGGGACAGGGGTGGCCCAGACTCTGAATACTCTATGTAAGAGTCCACAGCTGGCACACAGACAGAGAGGGGCCTGTCGGGTCTCAAGCTCCACTGAATATCCAGGGAAAGGGGCAAGAGTGGAGAAAAAGCTTGGTGAGTCCAGTGACTGGAGAATCCCCTGCATTGTAAGGAACATGACACTGGGAAGGGATTCAGACTGTAACATCTGGATCTTCCCTGCTGCATCTGGATCCCCCTCAGCTTTATGGTATTCACAATGCTGTGCTTAACCAATCCCAGTCTAACCCACTCTGTTCAGACTAGGATGAGGTCAGCAAGTCTTCCTAGGCACTTAGGTTTGAAGACATAATTGTCTACCCAGCACAGGTTCAAAACATCGCCTAGCAGACAGAAGGCAGCCTTGGTCTTGCTTATAGTGCCTTTGGGAGATGAGATGTCAACCTTGTCTTTGTCTCTAACTTGTCTGCTCTTGGCCTGGGCCTTCTAGCCTCCTGAATTGCATTAAATAGATTTCTGTTATTTATAAGCTTGTTAGTATAGCTTGAACTAAACTCCTCACACTGAGACTTTATCTTCCAAAGTGTACCCCTGCTTGGAAGCATAAGTCTCTCTCATGCTGTTTTTCTGGCCTTTTTAATAACTAACTACCCTATAATGAATGGAAGAAGTGAGTATCATCATTTGCTAACACTAGTCCTCCCAGACACAGACTCTACCCCACTGGCCTCTTCCTTTGAGCCACCTGGTCCCATCCCATGACTACAGGGACCTGGGAGTTGTGCCTGAGACTGGCAGGAACTGGCAGCCACTCTTCCTGCTGGCAGCAGTGCCTCTGCCTAGACCAGCCAAGAACTCAGGCACAGCATTGGACAGCAGTGGTGGGAAGCAGGGGCCTGAAGTTGCGATGCCTGTGCCCTTCGTGTGGCAAAGAGGCAGGCACCCTGGATGTGGTCAAGAGCTCTATGGTCAGATAATAGAGCACCTTGTCTAGTCTCTTGCTCAACTTCCTATTGCCCTAATCCAGCAGGTAGCAGCTGTAAAGGCTTGTGAGTCCTACACCACACAAGAGTAGGACTTGGAGGGGACACAAGGCACAGTCCTGTGCTGGAAGAGCGGAGCAGCAGGACAAAGCCTCCACCTCCCCAAGCATAGTTCTGGCATTCATGGCTGTTTCTCTACTTTTGGAGCTGCAGTATGCATCACTGCAGGCAATTACGTGAATGCTAAAAAGCCATGTACTGTCTGTCTGTCTACCTGGCTTTGACCCAGAGCCCAGCTAAGTGCCTCATCCACTATCTCATCAGATCTCACAGAGCCTCTGGGAAGCAGCCAGTTTTACCCACTTTACAGGTGGAAACACTGAGTACAGACAGGAGTAGGGGAGGAAAGGGGGAGATGTGACAGGTATTTTGTATCTGCCATAAGTTTGGACCTGCCTCTGCAGATTTTCTTAGGACCCTGAAGGTTTATTTGGGACTGAAGCCAAGGCTACTGGTGGAGGAAGTTTCCCCCAAGCAGAGGGCATAGGATATAGAGCCACTGACTGCCTTCTGACTTCAGATCCAGAACCGTTGTGAGGGTCTGCCTCTCTAGGAACCCGCAGAGTCAACAGCCCATGGTGATGAGGTCCCCAGCAACTTACAATGCTGCCCTACCCCTTTAGATTCCTCCTACTTGGCAAAGATGCTAGCACACTGACCCCAGAATTGAACTGACAGATGGACAGCTAAGAATGGGACAGTTAGACAGCATTGTGCCAAAAGCTCAGAAATAGGAGCCACAGGGGGTAAGGGGACCCTTTCCTAGGGCTTCTCCTTCTGCAAGTTCTAACAGAACCTGGGAAGCCAGCAGGCACCTTGAACCAAACAGAGAGTCAGAGGGGCACAGAATGAACTCAAGCCTCACGGGAAACAGACAGCCTCCTGTTAGACCACCCACCACTTCTTGCAAACACCTGCTGTTCAGATTCGTGGGCTGCTGTTTTCCAAGATTTGCTTTTTTTTTTTTTTTTTTTTTTTTGAAAGACCCAGAGAATATTCTTGAACAGTTAAATATAGCTCTCGTGAAAGCTGTCCCATTTACATGCCTATGTTCATTCAACAAACATTCTCTGAGGGCCTGCTTAGTGCTAGACACTGGTGGGAGGACAACTCAGCCACTGGCAGGTAACAACATGGTCCCTGGTCAGAGGTGCTGGGGGCAGTGCACAAAGTCTGGCTTGGGAAAGCTGATATGACACAGGTTGACAGGTGCTTAGCTGGCTGGAGCCCTGAGGCTATAAAGACATGAGAGGCACCTAACAGCCAGAGAAGGATGCACAGACAAGGGGTGTTGAGTGTTGAGCGAGTCCACCATAGCCTGTGACTCAGTCTGCATGGGGCAGGGGGTGAAATGAGAGTCAAGGCTACATCTCAGCAAGAGTTTGGACTTCAAAGGCCATGGTAATCATTTATGTGGTTCACAAAGAGGCACTGATGGCTCTCAAGCAGAGTAGTGACTTGATGTATATTAATACCAGCCTTGAGCCACCACAAATGCATGCAGCTGGGAGGAGGCCAGGTGTGGAACATCGTCAGAGTACAGTGTTGCATAATGCCTGTGTCCCTCCTCCCCCGCCAGCCCTTTAAAACAAATGCTTAGATCATCCCCAAAGGAAGCCAAAAACCAGACAGGGGACTTACATATGCCCAGAATGGATCTAGGCTGAGCTGGAGAGAACAATTCAGAGCAGGAGAAAAGAAGAGAGAGAGAAAGAAGAGAGAGAGAGAGAGAGAGAGAGAGAGAGAGAGAGAGAAGGGGGAAGGAGGGAGGGAGGGAGAAAGAAGACAGACAGAGAGAGGGGGCAGGAGGGAGAAGGAATGAGGGAAGGAAGAAGGGAGAAAGAGAGACAGACAGAGAGGGGGGAGGGCAGGAGGGAGAAGGGATGAGGGAAGGAAGGAGGGAGAAAGAGAAACAGACAGAGAGAGAGAGAGAGAGGGCAGGAGGGAGAAGGAAGGAGGGAGGGAGAGAGAAAGACAGACAGAGAGAGAGGCAGAAGAACATGCCCAATGACTGGGTCTCTTGAGTGTGGCAGAAGGGAAGACTTCAGCCAGGAATATCAGTGACCAAAGGGAGCACAACACCTCCCTTCTAATGTATGGAGAGGGCAAAATCCTGGCACTAATGGCAATTGCATTTGGAGGGAAATGGGTGCTTAGCATACTGCTTTATAAAGAAATACTGCTGGGCTCAGGACAGATGCTTAAGAGATGGAAACAATATCCTGTTAGCTTTTGAGTCCTCTCCTGAGGGATGGGGTACAGAACAGATGTCTACAGAACAAAAGAAAAAGAAATCAGCCAGAAAGAGGTTCACCCACCCCTCACCTCCCCTTCTACTCTCAAGTACTCTATGCCACCAGCTTCCTCCTGATAACCCTCCTCCCTTTTACTGTAAGAAGTGCTCCCCTGATGCCAGCTAACTCTTGCTCACACCTCCTCCCCTCCACTCACAGAGGTGCTCCCCTTGCCAGCACCTATTTGGCTCTATCATTTATTCTCTCTTTTATGGGGTTCCTGATGATATCCTGAGATACAAAACACAGCTAGTGGCTTTTGCCTTTGGGAGCTTTCCCTAGGGCTCCATCATCAGTCATCACATTTAATAGTCAAACCTGTGTCCAGACTCATCTCATATCAGAGTCTAAAGCTCAAAGTGAGAAAGTAGATGTGGCCATAGACCCACTTCTAACCTATGAGATAAAGAAACAAAATATTGGGTAGGACTTTTGGAAAGGTGTTAGGATAATCTTGGCTAAAATAACCCTTCTGGCATTTCCCATCCTTCCTGCCTTGAACAACAATGTGCTTAGCACAAGAACATGTCAGGGAAGATGAAGTAGAAATATCAAAGGAGCTTAAGCCCCAAATAATCCTGTGCAGTGGGTCCTGAAGACTGATAGAACATCACTCACCTGTGTACTCCAAGGCCTCTGCTGCTTCTGCACAGCCTGGGCTCAGCGTGGTCTTCATCCATGTTCCATGTGTGAATGCAATGGCCATCAGTGAAGCCACAAGACTACATACCTGTGCAGCTCAGCACCATTTGTTCCTAGTGATGGTACCTAGAGCATTTGTTTCCTTTTTGCCCCTTCTATCCAAGAAAACATGAACTCTTATCACATCCCTACAGGGGTGAGTATACATGGGTACCCAGATTTTCACACTGACTTTTCACCTATATTTGTATCTTTTGTTACAAGCCATGTCAAAATCCTTCCTAGAAGAAAAAGTGTAAAAATAAGCTAAAAACATTAACATTTACTTAACAAGTGCTAATGAAAGAAAGCAGACTCCAGAATCATCAGGACAGAAAGGGAGGTTCAGACAAAAAGCATCACACATAATAAAGAATCTTGTTGTCTCTACCAAGAAAAGAATCACAAACATGAACCTTTATGCATCTAACCATATAGCTTCAGCACAAAAAAACAAAGTTTGCCCTACTCAAGGAGACAGTGATAAATCCCAGTAACAAAGTATTCCAGTGGCGTATCCTCAGAGTCAAAAGACTTAATATAGCAATAAACAGACTATAAAGCAAGGAGCACACATTGAAGTATCCAAGGAGTCAAGTAACTGGGTGTGTGAGTGATGGGGCCTAAAGTATGGTACTCCTGGGAGAGTAGTGAGTCTACAGAACACATGAGCCAGTCAGACATATGATAGCCTGAGACACTGTGTGCTAAACTCAATGTGTGTAATCCAATAATCTTTTCCAACTCTTGAGAAAGAGAACATGATGAGTTCAATTGTATAGAACTTTACATACAACAGAGAATAAATGTTCTTTTCAAGTAGTTGTAGAACTCAGCAAAACATAAATTTTTAGCAACAATGAAAACCCACCAAAATTTAGACTACAGAAACTATGAATTTGAAATGTGATTATAGACTATGACACACAGTACATGTTAGCTGTTTTAAATGTTTAGATGCAATAAAAAATAAATCCAACTATCCCAAATACCTTATCCAGCCATTTTGTAATTATTAGACTCTGTATTTTATAAATGACAAAGGCCAAAACACAGAGAGGTCAAATCTCATGCCCAAGGTTGCTCAACAACCAACAGCCTATGATAAACAGCTTCAAAGCTCATGATTCTAATCTCTCTGCTAAGAAGCTTTCATGTGCATGCATATTGTATGACTTTAAAACTCATATGCTTAACTCTTGAATTAAAAAGACAAACTCATAAAGAATTTTTAAATAATTGATTATAAGACTAAAAATCTCATTTGAAAATCATCTGCAGATCATTAGTCATAATAAAAACACCCATTTGCAAATTCTTTACAAATAATTGATGATAGGATGCAGCCAAAGTGGCAAACAGAGGACAACACATAGCCTTTTGTATTTTAAGGAAAAGAAAATGGCCTATCCTTGAAGCTAGAGGGAAAAATAAAACTAAATAAAGTAAAATAGTGTTTATAAATAAGAAAGCAAATATCAAGGCAACCTATTATAATAAAATCAATAGATGTTGTTAGCTAATGCTTCATATTTTTGAACAATGTAAGAACCAAATAAAACATGTATGTCAGTCAGAGCTTTTGAGCTAGATAGCTGAGCTGGAAGACATAAACTGAAGCTCTACAGGTATCTGCTTACCCAGGCTTCCTAATTTACAAAGACAATTACTATTTTCTCAATTCAGTTTCTTGGACTCTATACTATAAGCAGATGTGTACAATTACTGACTGATTCTAGAAACACACATGGACAATACCAAGAAAGGGAATGTGGAAAAATTGGGATATTTTTGTATACTCTGTAAACCTTCTCTACCATCACTACTTTTTCTTCCCAATGATGAGATGTTCATTTTGTAACCCAATACACACTTGCTTCCACTTCTTTTGTGTTTAGGTTCCCCTGGCCTGAACATAGTCCCCAACAAAGACCATATTAACTTTCTCAGCAGCCAGAATTCCTCATCATCCAGGTGTTGTCAGAAGAGAGCTTATCTCCAGACCTTCACATGATATCTCTTAACCGCTCCTTACCATTACATCCTTATCTAGGACTTCATGCTCAGCTTTCACTGCCTTCCACATCAGCCGCCATCAATCCCACCATAATCAACTATAGGAATGATCAAATACCACCAGTTTGTGAGGAGATGATTGGTACTCTGGACTTACTAAATGAGGAATGAATGAAAGGATCAAAGTAGACAGAGTGATTGAATGGTGATGGAGGATGAATACATGGAGAGCTAAGTGATACAAAGCGGGATATCAGATAGTGAACAGGTGCCTGAAAGCATGACACCAGGATGAGGGAAGGAATGACATGAAAGAACTTTGTAATTTAGTGACAGATAAGGAAGGATGATGAGTTTAGAGTAGACCTTGAATATAAAGGAGACTTGGAGAAGACATGGCAGGTAATTTGAATGACAGGATATACAAAAACAGATAAATGAAAGGTGCAATTGCGGGCGGTGTTGGCGCAGCCTTTAATCCACACTTGGGAGCAGAGGCAGGTGGATTTTGAGTTCGAGCCAGCCTGGTCTACAGAGTGAGTTCAGGACAGCCCGGGCTACACAGAGAAACCTGTCTCGAAAAAACAAGAAAAAACAAAAAACAAAAACAAAACAAAACAAAAAAAGTGCAATTGTGATACAATGGCTGGTGCAAGTGAGGAGTGAGTAACATAATAGTAGAGGGTGGATGAAGTGAGGTGACACAAAGATGCACAGAAAACAAGTGGCCGGGTTGAGGGGGAGTAAGAAAAATACCAGACTGGAGAATTAGTGATACATGTATGAAGAGAGAGAGACCAGAAGGTAGGAGGATGAATACATTTCCAACACAACAGCAAATGTGGAAATGAAGGAGATGAAGATAGTGATGGTACAGTATCAGATGCTCGAGATAATGACAGGTGACTAGAGGGATGAACGCTGGTGTAATGGTGGAGTAAAGAGGGATGACAGGTGTACTGACAACCCAGTGATATGTTGGCAGAGGAGAAATAAATGGTAAGGGCAGAGAAAACTGGGTGATGCCATGTAGAGGATGAATGGATGGTGGGAATAGGAAGACTTAGTGGTGCCCTGATGGGTAGGGAGTAGAGGCAGATGTTGAGGGTGTAAAAACTGTGATATGCAATGTCAGAAAGTAGAATGAGCCACAGACTTAAGGACTGAGTGAAACAAGACACAAGGGAGAATGGATGTATAAAGAACTGAGTGACACTGGACCCATTGGAGAAATGAATAGTCCGTGGATGAAGAAATGAATGAGGCAAAGTCATAGAGGCGAATAAAAGACTAGTGTGTGCATGGTGGGGTGTTATTGTAAATGAAATGATGAATGGGTAGTGCACAGAAGACTGATATAACAGAGGAAGGACTGACTTATAGGTGCATAAAGGACTAGGTGAGACAATAGCAGATGGAGGAGTGAGATATGATGGAAAGTTGGAGAAGGGATGCCATGCCCAGACAGTGATGATACAAGCAGATGAGAATGACTGGCTCATATAGGGGATGCAGGCAGGCTATGGCTCATATAGAGATGCAGGCTACATCTGCAGAAATGATAATAAATGATAAAATACAATCATGGGTGGAAAAATGAATAACAGATGCATGTATAATTGAGCAACAGTCAGGCATTGGTGGTGCATGCCTTTAATCCTAGCATTTGAGAGACAGAGGACAGGTGGATCTCCATGAGTTTGAGGCCAGCCTGTTCTACAGAATAAGTTCCAGGACAGCTAAGGCTACACAGAGAACCCCTGTCTCAAAAAAGAGTTGAGCAACATTCTGGAAAGTGATAAATGATGACAGGTGTATTGAGCATAGTGTGATACAAGGAATAATGGGGAAACTGTGACAATTGAACGGAAGAGTCAGTGACACCTTAACAAATGGAGAAAGGGTCATAAGCAAGTGTGTGGCTAAATGATGCAATGGCTTTTGCATAATGAATTATGGTTACATGGAGAACCATGTAACAAAACAGTCCATGAGAGAATGAACAGCAGGTATATAGAGAACTGAATGATGTAATGATATATAGAGGAATTATTGACAGGAGCATAGAAGATGGAGTAAAATCATTGGTTCTTAGAATGAGTGACAGATTCATGGAGAACTGGATGACATAATGATGTATAGGGGAATGAACAACTGGCACATGGAGGGAGGACTGGCGAGCACATGGAGAACTAATGAGATGCTGAGAGGACAATAAATGACAGGCAGGAGTGAGTGAATAGTGTGATGTATATGGGAAATGAAGAGACAGTGCATGGACACCTGACTGATTTCATGGTGTATAGGATAATTAATGAGAGCTGTGTGGAGGACTGAACGAGATTGTGATGTTTGGAATGAGTGATGTCACAGCATATAGGGGGATAGAAGATGGGTAAAATAAGGACTGAGTGATGCAATAGTTTTAATGACAGAACATGGGGCACCAGAGGATGGCATGGTCCATAGGGAAATGAATGGCGGGTGTGTGGAGGACTAATTGATCCAATGATTCTCGGCGGGGGGGGGGGAATGAGGGACAATTCTTAGGAGAACCAAATAAAGAAGGACTGTATGATATAATGATGCTTAGGAGGATGCATGACAGGTGTAAGGTGGACTGAGGGATTGATGGTACATAGTGGAGTGGATGGTCTGTAATGAGTAATGTGGTGCATCTGGGAACAGATGAGAGGTACACGGAGGATTAAATGATGTAATAGTGCATAGCAGGTGCACTCCTAGGAGTGGATGATACACTAGTAGATAGCAGAAGGACAGGTTGTGTGTGGGTGAAGTATAGGAAGTATAGAGGAAGGAACGGTTGGTAGCTGGACAACTGAGTAACACAATGGGGGTAACAGAAAGAGGGACAGGTTTGGATGACAAAAATGGCAGGAAGGGAATGAATAATGGGTGCATGAAAGCTCAATGGCACTGTGGTAGACAGGAAACAAGTGACAGGTATCGGAAGAACTGGATGGGACAATTGCAATGGAGAAAAAAAAAAAAAAAAGACAGGTGGGAGGAGGAACTACCTAGGCCCTGGAAGATGGAGAATGAATGGCTAGCACTTAAGAAATGAACCAGACAATGGCAGGAGGGAGAATGACTGTCAGGTTGTCAAGAACTGAACAATTCATGTGATGAGGGATTGAATGGTGGAATTAGACAGATGCTGACACTGGTTTAGGAGAAGTCCATGGAGGCTGGAGGGGTTTAGGTTCTGACAGAAAATAAATAGCAAGAGAATGGAAGAGTATATGGTGCAGAGGTAAGTGAGGAAATGAATAAGAGTGAGCTGGAGAGCTGAGAGCTACAGTGGCAGATGAGGGGTGAGTGACAGGTAGCTGGAAGTTCAAGTGACACAATAGAAGATGAGGAGATGGATAACCAGTCTATGGGTGACTGAGAGGATAGTGGGCAAGGAAATGGGTGATATGTGTGGAGAACTAAGTTACAATGGGAGGTGGGAGTATGGACATTTCCCAGACACATGAGTGATGATATCTCAGTGGGAAACTATATGAGATTATGGAAAGCTAACACAATGGTAGGTAGGGGTGTGTGGAGAATTTAGTCATGCCAAGACAGGTTAGTGGATGAGTGACAAGTGGGTAGAGAACTGAATGATGAGATGTCAGCTGGATGTTTGAGTGACAATTGAGGGGAAGATTTCACAAAATAAGTATGCAAGGAGGAGATAGCTGAAGAGATAATGGTAGGGAGGAAAAGGAATGGTAAGTTGATAGAGATAAAGAAGTAGATGGCAGATGCAGGGAGCACTAAGTGATGTGGTAGTGAAGGGGGAGCACTAAGTGAATGGGGATGTACACGGCATGTGGGTGGAGGGACCAAATGCTCCAACAATGGGACAGGAGTGAGTGGCAGTTGTATGAAGGACCACATGACATGACTGTAATGTAGAGGAATGGACAAGAGGTGCCCAGTAACTGAGTGATAGTTACAGCATCAGGTTCAGGAATGAATGACAGAAGAACGGAGGCTCAAGCGACACAGTGAAAGATGTGTGAAGGAATTGTATGTGTGTAGAAAACTTCGGTGCAATGGTTGACAAAGGAGGAGAATGGCAGGTGTGCAGCAGACTGAGCAATGCAAGGGTGGCAACGGATGACAGGTTATGTAGGACAAGGCAACATCTCGTGTCAGATAGAGGAGTTTCATGGAAGAATGGTGATATGAGAGTGGGTGGGACAGTAAGAGGGGCTTATGGAGCAGTGAGTCTTCACTGGTCCATGCTAATGGGAAATGAAGGTAGGCACATGTAGGACTGAGCAATACTGTGGCTGGTGGGGGAATGAATGACAGGTTCACAGAGAAGGAGTGACATGGTGTCCGATGCTGAATGACACATGAAAGGACCACGGTGTGCATCCATTGAAGACATTGGATGGCAGGTGAGTGGTGCGATGTTAGCTGATGGAATGGCTGTCCAAGTGCATGGAGGGCTGGATGATGACCAGCTAATGAGGAATGAATGATGTGTGGGTAGGGATGACAGTGTTGGGTGGGTGAGGCAATGAATGACAAGGTCCACAGAAAATTAAAAGATACAATAGTGGGTGGCAGAAAGATTGAGTGGCTGTGAAGTTACAAAGTGAATGAGTACATGTGTGCATAGCATGGGTGGATAGAGGTGTCCATAGTAAGTACATGGGCAACCATTACTAGGATAGAACATTCTAGAACCTATCATAGAATATTCACCTCCTGCTCCTACTCTTCCCTCTCTGGTCTTCCTAGGTTAGGTGAGCCAGAACAGTGCAGGTGTGGCAGGTGCCTGGGGGGTCCTTGTCTCTCATCTCATTCTTGTTTCAGAGCATCAGAGTGTCTCTGCACATTTAGAGAGAAAGTGTCTGTGATGCTACCCCAAATCAACAGCCCTATTCCCTATTTCCTCCATGACACCTGTAAGCAGGATGCTTGCTAGAGAGCCTTGAGCTGAGTGAGGATGGCTAGGGCTAGGACTAGAAAGGATCAGGGAAGCAGAGCTGTCTATAGACATCGCCTGCATCCTCAGCATGATAATTGCTAGCCACCTAGCTATGGAGAACCCAGAAACCTCTTGGTCCCAGTGTTACTCATCATCTGGGTTTGGCTATGCAGGCTCCCTAAATAGTGAGGTGGGCACACAGGCCCACCATGACCCTTGGGATGACTTTCCAGCCATAGCCTGCAGTAAAGAGGCCCTATTTGCATTATGGTTTTCTATGCCATCTCCTTTAGCATCCATTGTCTTATCTGCCTCAGTTTCCATATCTGTCAAGCCGAGCAGTGTTCTCACCAGTTTGTGGTTAGATGGATGGAGAGGGAGGGAGGAGAGAGAGATCAAGCTCCATAATTCCTCAGGCATCAGCCTGTCCCATTGGTCCTCCTTCAGCTTTGCAGTCCTTTGTGGGATGCCTACTCTATGCCAGACTCAATGCTGGACACTGTAGGTTCAGGGAACAAAGGCAGTTTACACCTAAGGTAGAATGAACAGAATCCACAAAGCTGAGATTGACTGGAGAAGAGGAGATCAAGGGTGGAGCTTGAAGGACTAGTTTGGATAAGGATGCTGTTGTGTGTGTGTGTGTGTGTGTGTGTGTGTGTGTGTGTAAAGTGCTGTGTATGAGTGAGTATGCATGTGTGTGTAAGGATGCTTTATGTGAATGAGTGTACATATGTGTACGGATTCTGTGCATGTGTGCATGAGCATAGCATGCATGTGTGCACAAGTACATGCAAACGTGTGTAAGATGTACTTGTGTATGAGTGTGTATGTATGCGAGAAAGGATGCTATGCATGTGTGTACTTATATATAAGCATGTTGTGTGTGAGCGAGTGTGCATGTTATTCATGTGTGTATAAGGATGTCATGTATGAGTAAGTGTGCATGTGTGTATGTGTTCACAAGTACACACATGTGTGTATAAGGATGCTGTGCTTGTGTGTATGAGTATGCATGTATGTAAGGATTCTGTGAATGCATCTATGAGTGTTCATGTGTGTATGAATGCACAAGAGCATGCACACATGTGTGTAAGGATGCTGTCTTGTGTATGTGATGTGTGTATGTGAAAGATGCTATGCATGTGTGTACATGTGTGTGCATGCATGTGATGTGCATAGTCGTTGGAAGCTAGCGGGTGGATGCATAGGACAGTAAGGCTCTCACTGAGTTAGCTGTGCCTGATTCACACTGACTACAACACATCTGGCTTCCACACCTCTGGAGCTGGACTTATTGTCATCTATACTGTCCAGTTAAGCAGCAGCACAGAAGTCAGGGCAGACGCTTGACATGACTGTGACCATCTCCAAACCTGTGATGAATGCTGTCCATTTTGTGAAAAGTCTATTCAGTGATCTGCTTCTGACTTGGGAAGGAAGGAGTTTGATGTCTGTCTAGAACAGGGCAGGACCCCTAGGGATCCTCTCAGCAGGCCCCACCTCTGTCTGCAGACCCCAATCTTAAACCTTCACTCCTATGACTGCAACCTCAGTTTCAGATGACTCAGAGAGTCGGGAAAGTGTGTGCTTCTTCCCTATTCCTCAAAACCGTAGCTAGAGAGAAAAACCCACAAGACCACCCTTCTTTCCCCATGGTAAACCAGCCTTTAAATTGTCCTCCACAGCTTGGAAGACACAGATGACATCTGGTGTCTTCCTTTTTAATGATCTTAAAGGTAACCAACCTGGATCACAGATATTAGACAGTAAAAAACAGTGTGACAAAAATCCCATCTCTGGTACATTCTGCAAAGAGGCTGACTGTGAGACAGTTTTAGCTTAAATCTCCCACTGTGGGAGGTGATAAGTTTATACCAGTCATATATTATGCAAGCTCCAAGACCTCATCCCCAAGCAGAAAAATATCTAATAAATCCCCTGTACCCATGCAGACTCCACTCAGCACCGTCTACTTCCCCACTTGCCTAGGCACCCACTGCACAGTCAGTCAGATCAGTGGGCTACAAGAAAGGGGGTCTCACCCAAGTTCAAAACCAACCAGTAAAACTCCATTCACGAGAGATGCAAGTGACAACAACATGAGAGCAACATGAAAAGGCATTTGTCGTGCCCAGGACTCCCAGAGAGCTAAGGCTGGAGTTGACATAATGGTCCAAAGTCATTCATGAAAGCATAGTTAACGGATTCAGAATAAAGAGGTAATTATACATATTTTGAAACTTCATTCCAAAGAGTGAGTTAACAACTGCATCTGAGAAGCAGTATTCATTAGCCAGCTCCAGGGGCTCCTGCCACAACCAGAGCCGTGGGTGCCAAGTTGATGTGCACACACCCAAGAAATCACTCAGGCAAAAAGGGATAGCTGAGAAGATGAGGCTCACTTGCTGATATTATTGTCCAATAAAAGACGATTCCTGTGACGACATGGCTTGGGCTGCTTTTTATCCTAGGCCTAAAAGCACTTTCACTTGTACTTATATTTTAAAAAGAAAAGAAACAAAATTAATTGCAAAGGTGTTTTATTTCCTATAGATCTGAATACTTCTGCTGAACAGTTCTCTAACCAGACACCGTGAGACTCAGTCAGCCAAAACCAGGAGTATAGATTTGGCATCTACTAAGTGCTTTAATGTACAGGGCTATGCAGTGATTCTACATGCCCACAGCTGAGGATAAAAGGCAGCCTGTCAAGTGGTTATTATATAATAGCCCTTCTACAGGTGGGGAAACTGAGGCTGGAAATCAGAAAATGGCATCACTGCAGTCTTCCTGCATGGAAGCTCCAGATTCCAATCTTCCCACTCAAGCTCAGCTGCCTTAGGACGTGTGTGTGTATGTATGTGTGTGTGTGCGCGCATGTGCGCGTGTGCATGTGCATGCACATATGTGTGTTTGTCTGTGCATGTGTATATGTGTGCTTGCATCTGTGCATTAAAGTATGTGTATGTATGCATCTGTGTGTGCCTATGCATGATAGTGCATGCATGAGTGTATATATGAGTGTGTATGTATGACTGTGTGTGCCTGCATGTGGGTAAATGTGAATGCAAGTGGATATGTATATGTACATATGTTATATGTGTATATATGCATGTGTATGACTATGCATGTGTATGTGCATGCATATGTGTATATATGAATGTATATATATATATATATGCTTATGTGTCTGCCTACATGTGTGTAAATGTGCATGCAAGTAGGTATGTGTATGTATATATGTTTGTATACCTATGCATGTGTATCTGCATGCATATGACTGTATATATGCATGAATATGTATGACTGTGTGTCTGCCAACATATGTGTGTTTGCATATATGTAAATGTGTATGCAAGTGGGTATGTTTATGTATGTATGTGTGTATGTATATGTCCATGTGTATGTATGTATGCATAAGTATGCATATGAGTGTGTATATATGTGAATGCATACATATGTGCATGTATGTGAGAGTATGTCTGTCTGTGCATGTGTGTAAATATATGTATGAATGCATATGAATATGCATGAGAATGTGGATGTATATATGTGCATGTGCGTGCACATGTGAGCATGTATATGTGTGTGTGTTTTCAATCTTTCCAAAAAATCAGTAGAAAATCCAATAAAAGAAATGTAAAAAATCATCATTTTTCTCTTTCTCAAGAGGCCCTGATCCTGTACTGATGCCAACACCCTTCCCCAGGGGCTAAGACAACAGTTGCATTTGCTCCTCTTCTCTCGACACCATTTTCTTTGGGGTTTCAAACATTAGAAACTTATGTCCAGAACTGCCAATCATATCAATGAAGGAACCATACCTTAGTGAAAGCTCAAGCTACATTTTTTAAGAAATACTGCAACATGACTATGCTTGTTTTTAACCCCAGCCTCCTCAGTGTCGCCCACCTCTTGGGAGCAGTTAACAGTTTCTGTGCTGATTTCACTACAGGGAACTAACCTGAAAACCATAGTCCCTATTCCAGACCTAGATCACAAAAGGCACCTTTTAGGGGACCTTGAGATGTCTCCCCTCTCTCTGTGTCACAGGCAATATTCTTGCCTTCCAGAAAATATACCTGTCCCCAGAACACATCCGTATATCACCACCACAGTTCAAAGTCAAAAGTGACGCAGTGACCACTGGTCTATCCTCCAACCTGGAAATGGCACAGAATAGGAGATGGGAGCTTTGGGGCCAGCAGGGACAACATGTCCTTTATGTTATATGAATAACATAAAGGTGATGTCTTTTCCCCCAGACATGAAAACTTATTACACCGATTTAGTGCATATTTAAATAAAGCAACTCTCAGAAAACCTTTTCAAACAAGACGGAAAGATAGGCTGTCCCGGGCTGGTGATTCCTGTGGCATATGGCCAGCACCCTCAAATCCTGTGTACTCCCCTGCCATAACAGCACAGAGCTTTTCAGACCAAAAAATTAATTTTTCATTTAAAATGCTTGGAAAAAATGGAGGGGGGAGTCCAGGAAAGGAAGTAAATGAAGAGGGTTTTTTTGGTGTTTGTTTGTTTGTTTGTTTGTTTGTTTTAAATCAGGACACGGGGCAAAAAAAAAAAAAAAAAAACCACCTTCGAGTCCACATTCTGATCGTCACAGGTCCAAAAAGATGACCTAAGGCATTGTGCCATGACAGGGCAAGTGGCCAGCCAGAGACACCCTTCTGCCTCCTACCAGAATGGCATCTACTGCATCCCCTGGAATAAAGTCTGACATTCCCATTCCCACAGGTTTCCATGTGCAAATCTAGGGGTGTCTCCCAACCACCAGCTTCAGCGCGAATGCAGTCATAAGGATCCACCAGAGACTGATCTGTGTGTGGGGGGGAGGGGGGGATCTGCATACAGGCATCTTGTACTAGATGGACTCTTTCCCAGAATGGGTCAAACTCCCTCAGTTTTCAAACAACATCCAGACTCCTCTGATCCACAGTCGCAATCCACAAGGGCAAACAAGCACTGCCCCATCCAACCCACCAGGACCGCATTGCAGGTCACCTGCTGCCACCCCCATCCCAACCATAGAAGAGAAAACTCTTCTCCCAGGACCTAACACTCTCCACAACCCAAAAGAAGGGTATTGGGTCTGAAATCTTGGTTCTCAAAAGGTCCCCAGGCGAGGAAGGATTAGTACCACCCCTTCCTGTAGCCCCCATAAGCAACCTCCTGTCACCCTGATGTCCCGCCAGCTTTGTCCCAAATTCCCCAAGAGATAGTAAGTTTAAGGTTTGGAACCCACTCAGGGAAGCACAGCCAGCACAGGGGCGTTAGGTGGGTGGGTGTTTGGCTGTGGGATTATTCTTAGCGCTCCAGCTCCACTCTTCGCAAAAGTGGCGCCTCCACCCTCAAGACAACAGCACTGATTCCTCGGAGTTCACAAGCCTGGGCCAAACACCAGAGTAGTCTGGGGCACCAGATAGGATGCCCTGGAAGAGTGAGGTCATGCTCCTGGGGGGATGAGACACTGAAATAGGGTCTGTCTTGAACCTGGGGAGCCCCACCCCCACCCCAGCCTTGCTCCTGGACCCCTCCCGTGTCTCCCACGAGCCCGGTGGCGGCACACCCACCCCTTACCGATAGTTGTGATGACAGTGATGGCGAAGTAGAAGGACCCGGCGAATTTCCACTGGACACCAGCGCGGTGGGGCTCAGATTGCAGGATTACCAGCTCGAGCTGCTGGTAGTCATCGGAGCTGATGTTGTACTTGCCTCTCAGACGGACTTCTTCGGCTTTAAGTTTCTCCTCCTCGCGCATCTCATGGTCGGACTCGAGGGCGTCGAACACCGCGGCACCCACCAGCAGGTAGGTGAAGGTACAGGCGATCAAGGACAGGGTACGCACGTTCTGCCGCTTCATGGCCGCTAAGAAGGAGATGCTAAAGGGGAGCTGAACCAGACCTCGAGAATCCCAATGCAGCGCCGCGCTGACCAAGCCTCCTCTACGATGGAGTCGAAGTTGCAAGCGGTGGTAGCAGCAGATGGCACAGCTGATGTTGGAAATGGTCTCATCTTGGGAGTCCTCACCTTCACGAACTTCACCACTTGAAGGCTGAGGGGCCTCCCGGATGCGGCAGGCTGCTGGGACACAACGACCTCAGTGGGCTCCCCGGACTCTGCGGATTCTGCGGGACCAGCGGACGTCCCGGGCTCGGCAGGCTCGGCTGACTCTGCGGCCAGCGGTCGCGGGCGCAGCGGGTTCCACGGGCGCAGCGGGTTCCGCGGGCGCAGCGGGTTCCACGGGGCAGCGGGTTCCGCGGGTGCAGCGGGTTCCGCGGGCGCAGCGGGTTCTGCGGGCGCAGCGGGTTCCCGGGCGCAGCGGGCTCTGCGGCGCAGCGGGCCACGGCGCAGCAGGTTCCACGGGCGCCGCGGGTTCTGCGGGCGGAGCGGGTTCCGCGGGCGCAGCGGGTTCCGCAGGCACAGCGGGTTCTTCGGGAGCACCCAGTGCAACGGATTCCGCGTACACAGGGGGTCCGCGGGCGTGGTGATCACCACCGGGGTTCGCGAGATGGTGGACATGTTGATGACATTGCTATGGCGCGGAGGCCAGCGATCCTGGACCCGGGACACCCTATGCCAGGCCTGGGTCAAGCGGTTTGCCCCATTGCGGATGGTCGAGCGGATGGATGGCCCAAGCTCGTTCCGCGCGGGCTGCCTGGTCCTCGGCACCTGGCCCCTCGAGCCTGCGGGCTCGGTTGGGGCAGGATCGGTAGCCGGGACAGAGGGAGACCCTGGGAGGGGTTCCCCATCCCTGATGCGTTCCCCGGTTAGCGGGGCCCAGCTAATCGCCTCCAGTGTGGCGGTTGCCCCGCGGGGACCTGCTTCTCCCTCTAGCTTTCTTCACCCCCTCGGGTTGGGGGAAATAGAAAGTTTGCTAAGTGAAGGAGTCTCTAGAATCCCTGCAACCAGGGAGAAAGTCTATCTAGCAGGGGCAACGGGCGAGGAAACCCGATGCCCCAAGATCCGAACGCCCCGTGCCCACCTGGGCGCGCGGGGCACGCGGGGTGCCCGCCGCGCGAGAGCCGATCTGCGAAGTTTGTTCCGCTCAGCCTCTGAAGCTCAGGAACACGACGAAGCCGAAGACAGGAGCCGCGACGGAGCTACCTCGGGGACGAAGAGGGAACTGCGCCGCGGCGGCCGGCCAGCCAGCTCCTCGCCGGGTGGCGGGCGAGGTGGCGGCGGCGGCGGGAGGGATCCCGCAGCACTGGAGGGAGGAACTGAAGGGTAGGGATGGGGACAGGCAAAGGCGCATCAGCTGCCAGAGGATCCTAAGACTCTGGCGTCCAGGAGTCCAGAGAGGCAGCCGCCGCTCTGGTCTGCCTGAGGCGCTGTGCGTGCGCGCCGGAGGGAGCCCGAGTGTATGTATTCGCGGGTGTGCGTGCGCGCGTGTTTGCGTTTGACGGCCCCGCTCCGGCGGGAGGGACGAGGGGGGGGCAGGCTACTCCGAGGACTGGCTTCCCTCCCTCCTCTCTTTTCTCCCTCCCTCCCTCCCTCCTTCCTGCAGCCTCTGGGTCGCGCCACCTCCCGCCTGGTCCCCAGCCAGCTGGTGAGGCGGCAGTGGCAGAGCTCCTGCAGCAGACCCAGTGCTGCGCAAGGTGCACACGAAGGAGCCCAGGAGTGATGGCCAGAAAGAGAGACGGAGAGGGGTAGAACTTGGTACCAGCTAGGGTGCGGGGATGGGAACCCAGCCGCTAGAGGGTTTGGGATGGGGATGGGGTGGCTTCTTTCTGAAAAAGTACCACTCCCCTAAGAGTGCACACAACCTTGGCAAAGTGGAGAGTTTGAGGGTCCTGCAGCTGGGGATGAGAAACGAATTCGGCCAGTGGAGGCCAATTAACCTCTTATCAGAAAAACCAAAAACCCAAAACCAAAACCCAAAACGGGAGAGTTGGGAATAGAAGGGGAAGGGGCTATGAGCACTCGAGAGTGGGACAGCAGTGGTCACACGCTCCCCCTCTTCACACACACACACACACACACACAACACACACACACACACTCCAGCTGCGGCAGCCACCTGGCTCAGCAGCACCCTACTGGCTGGGACACTGCCTTTTAGAGTGTTGGGATTTTGTCAGCCTCCTTAGTTCGGATAGTGGCTTGTGTCCCGAATGGTCTTGCACCTGCTAACCCCAGCTACTTTTGCCTAGAGCTCTGGCGAATAGCGCAGACCACTACTCTTAAGAGTTACACCTCAAGAAAGGAAGGACGGAAATTCTCCTTTTCTCATCTCCAGCAGTACACAGTCCTCCCCGCGCCCCACCCCCCGCACGCGCTTCTTCACTGTTCATTTCTTGTTTCCTCTGCCAAGGAGCAGAGCGCAGGGACACTCCCGGACCCCGACCCGACACCCCCCCCCACCCCCCCACCACCCCCCCCACCCCCCCCCGCGAATCACCGCGAGGCACTCTCCAGGCTCAGGCTTGGAGATGGAACAGGAGAATCTGGCCCAGGAGCAGCTAGTCTTTGAGTAGAAGAAAGAAGCCAGGATTACTGTTTAGACCTTCTGGGTTCCCCACCCACCCATCTCTCTTTAGGTTGCCCAGTGGTTTTCTCCTTCACAAAGCTCCCCTAGAGTAGTGTTGCTGTGGACTGGACGCATAGAACCAAGCTTTTGAGACCCTGGGGTTTGGGTTGCTCGGCCAGGCTATCTTCTCTGTCCCTAGCCAAGGATGCAGATGAAGAGATCTAGTGACCACCAAGCAACAGCTAAGAGGCCGGAGCTAGAAGCTGTCCGTGGAGATAGAAGCAGCCCCAGTTGTTGAAGAGTTGGAGATTTAGAAACCCTGTGTTCTTCAGCATTCTAGACCATGCCCCAGCCTCTGTCTACCCAGACTCATAGCCCGGAGGACTAGGGGCTTCATGTAGGTTCCCAGGTAAAAAGCTTTTCACTCAAATTCAAAGGATCGTGGATGCACCACAGGGCAGGGGCGTCGGCGCTGTGAGCTATACCTGAACAGTCAGGTCTCCGTGTGGTCTTCCGGGTACCCGGATGGGAAACTCCACCGGAGCAGGTGCACTCCCCAAAATTCATTTTGGAAGCCAAGGCTCCCGGTACTTTGCAAGGCAGCCTGGCTGCGGGGTGAGTCACCACAAGCGAACGACAAAGATTCCCAGGAGCTGATAATTAATTGAGTCGTGGCTCAGCCCACGACGGAACCCCAGTCAGGCCTCCCGCTGCGCTGGCAGCGGTGGCACCCTGAGTCACCAGCTTGACCGTCGGGCCAGCAAGAGGTCCGATAGGGCTTGTGTCTCGGCGCCACCAGGGGGCGCTGGACTCCGACCCACAGATCTGCCCACGTTTGAGCCAAGGAGACTGCAGCGAAGTCCAAGCTGTCCCCAAAGGCCAGTGCAGGAGCTGGGGGGATGGGCTGAGCTCCGATGACTGGATTCCAGGCTTTGCACAGAGAAGCTTCAGTTCTCTACAGTGTTTTAGAAAGATGGGAAGGAACTTCAGCTTGTTTTATAGGTGAAGAAAAGGCCTGCTGTCCAAGACTACAGAATTACTCCCGTCTAGAACCCATTGTCCCCAGACTTCTTTCCAGAGTTTCCTCCAGGAACCCAGTTATTTTGCAGTCTCAAGTTTCCTGTCCACATCCCACAACCCAGTTTTTTAATGTCTTTTGACTGAGAGTGGAACTGAAACTCCTTGGGGAGGAGCCTGGGTCCTGACTATTCTGCCTGCATCCCTGGTACCCATTCTCTCTGGAAAGATGCTCAGCTCTAACTCCAGGTAGATGCTCAGTGAGTGCTAGGAGGGTGGCAACACACACACACACACACACACACACACACACACACACACACCAGGGGTGGTTCTGGGAGTCTCACCTCCCAGAGTTGGGTGCTAAAACCCATGAATTTTTAATGCTCAAAAAAATAATGGTACAAGGTCCTTGTCTGTTGGATAATTGCCAATTAAGCCCAGAAATTCTTCCTGCCATTGTCTGTTGTCTGGCATGGGCTGCCCCTGTCTACCTTTGAGTCAATGACAGCTCTCCTCCTCCAGTAGGGCTGCAGGTTCATAGGTGTAACCCTAGGGCATCTTGGCTAGACTTGGGCATGAGTAAGAGGTTCAGAGAGGAGCTGAAACATGTAGAGAAAGGCTTTGAGGACGTCAATAAAGGGCATAGTTGTGGCCAGTGAGTGGGTTCACAGCCTCTCTGTGGCCCTTTGGGAGTCAGTTCTAGACCTCCTTCCACTTCGGCTCTCTCTTTAATAAAAGCAGATGCATCTTATTAGCTAATAAAACACATCCTGGTTTTATAACTCTGCCGCCTACTTGTTTGTTCTGTTCTGTACACACATGTCTGCAGCCCTTCCTCCAGCCCTTTCACCAGAGAGGGCATATCCTAGCCCCACAATGGATGAGGACAGAACTCCCAAGCCAGTACTTCTTCACACCCCACTGTGTGTCTGACCACAGGGGCTGCTGCTGAAGGGAGGGAAGGAGGAAGGGAGAGAGGAAGCAAGAGAGGGAAGTGTGGCACTCTGTGCCAACTATCCCAGGCTGATGCACTGCTAGCCAGGGCAATTTCTTTTGGCTGAGAAGCCAGCACTGTCAGTGGCTCCCTGGACATCATGATGTGCCAAGTGCATTGTCACAATCATATCTCCGTCTTTGAGTGCAGGCAGAAGGAACAGAACTATGTGGGGTGGGGGGAGGTGAGGTCTCTCATAGCCACAGCTGGAAGTAGGAGCAGAGTGGAGTCTTCCCACCAGGGAGCCCTGTGATGGTTAATACTAATTGTCAACTTGATAGAATCTAGAACGGATTAGCCTTTGGGCACAGCTGGGAGGGATCATCTATAGTAAGTTAATTGATGTAGGAAGACCCACCTTAACTGTGAGCAGAAGCTTTCTTTGGGCTGGAGTCCTGGACTGACTAAAAGGGAGAAAATGAGTTGAGCACTAGCATTTCTTTCTCTCTGCTCCCTGACTGTGGATGTGATATGACCAGCTATCTCAAGCTCCTGCCATTATGCTGTCCTCATAATGATGAGCTATCTATCCTGGAACGGGGAGCCAAAATAAGCCTTTGCTTCCTCAAGATGCTTTTTCTCGGAGTATTTTATAATGCCAACAGGAAAAGTAGCCAATATAAGCCCCCTAAACAGGAGCTCCCTCCAGCCTTAGATACGCTCCAAAGCCATGCAATCTGTACAGTTGGTAGTCTGCCTTCATTTCAGCCTTCTGGCAGTGTCAGATTCTAGAAGACAAGCACTCCCATGTGGGACGGGAAGCTTACCCAGTATTTCCCAAACCATTCTTCATATGTGAGCAAGTGTGTTCTGTGGGTACTCCATCTCATCAACACTGAATTAAGCAGAGGAGAACGTGGGTCTTCTGAAAAGCTTTGGTCTGCTAACAAGGGTTCACACACACACACACACACACACACACACACTCACACACACACACACACACCATGCTAGTACTGTTATGGGAGATTCCCAAACTCACACAAGGATAGAGCTAGCTATGGGTGAAGCAGCATCAGGTCCTGGAAAGCCATTTCAGAAGTCATTGTCCTAGGCTAAAAAGCTGCATGCAAGGAAATGAGCAGTCTTGGTTCTGGAGACTAATTTAGACTTAGCATCTCTTTTGATTTGAACCATCTCCAAAGCACAATCTGGGGCATCTATTGAGTACCAGGGTCTGGCAGATTCCATCTTCCTGGGTTCCCACCAGCAACTGAACATGTCCCCTTCTCTGTCAGGGAGCCAGAGCTCTCTGTTGAACGGGCTGACCTTGCATGTCCATGCTGAAAGTCTGCCAGCAAGGCTGACCCCTCTTTTTATCATTCCTAGTCTCAAATTCAGGATGCAGTAGCCCCTCTCATCTGAGCTGCTGTTCTTTGCCTCCCAAGAGTCCACTATGGTGCCACATATGGTGTCTCTAAGAATTTTCTGGTTCCTGAGGCTGAAGTGTCATGTCTGAGGAGGACTCACCTGTTGCTGTAGTTGGAGAAATCCCAATAAAGACCATGGAAGGCCACTCTTATTGTCCCTGGTTAGTGAGGAGCCAAGATATCTGAAATTAGCACAAAGGTTGGTACTTCAGGCTATGACAGGCTGGGAGCTGTTGTTTTCTTCTTCTTCTTCTTCTCCTTCTTCTTCTTCTCCCTCTCCTTCTCCTCTTTCCTCTTCTCCTCTCCCTCTTCCTCTTCCTCCTCCTCTTCCTCCTCCTCCTCCTTCTTCATAATCATCAGCAGCAGCAGCAGCAGCTTGCAGACACAGGCCACAAGGGTGAGAGGCCATGTGATGACATAAAGATTGAGAAGGAAGATAGAAGCCTACAGACCCTAGTACACAACAGATTTCCCAAACTTTTGTGTGTGTGTGTGTGTGTGTGTGTGTGTGTGTTGTGGCTACTGCATTAAATTCAAAAGACACTAAGATGAATTTGCCATGTTTGGTTCTGATGATGCAAAGACCTGAGGTAAGGAATAAAGGAAGTTTGCTTAGAACTTCCGAGACACAAGAGGCAAGCCAGTGATGGGAACACAGAGACCAGGTCTTACAGAGGCTCAGAGAACATGACCTGTGGCTTATCAAACCCCTTGCCTCAAAGGTTGTAGGTGTCATGGGGACATAAGTTGCCAAGTCCTGGTGATCTCACTGGGGATTTCCAGTCTTCAAACTTGTCATGATGTTTCATAATATTCCATATGGACAGAGGATATTAACATGTTCATTGTCAGTATGAGATTCTTTATGTGGTGGATGGAATCTGCCCTGAGGGTTAGAAGATCTTTAATGGTAGGAACACCATTAATGATAAACAGGATCTTTTTGGAGTCAAGGCCACTTGGCAAATGGGGGGAATGGCTAAAGGCAAAGTCAGATTATGGCCCTCTCCACAAAGCTCTGACCCAGGTGACAAAGCCAAGGTACCTCAGGGCACCATGCTGTCCCATGCCTTTCTTCACTAGAGAAAAGCAGATTAATATATTCAAGTTTCTTATGGTGGTCTAATCCTTTGCCCATCTCCCACCTGACTCATAAAAATCTGTATTGTGTTCCCCCATGAAGCCCAGGTTCCTGCTAGGATCAATCAGAAGCTGGGTAGCAGCTCCCAAGGGGAGTAAACCTCTGTCCATCAGCAGGGTCTTATTAACAGGCTGTAGAGGTGAGATCAGTGCCCCTGGAAGCTGTTTTGAAGCCTAGACAATAAGATGGAAGCTCCCACTGCAACCCAGGTCTGTGCTTCCTGAGCAGTGGAGGACATCTCTGACCCCAGGCTCCATTTGAGTGCCCATGCTTGGCAAAGATTAAGATTAAGGAGCATTTTCTGATCCTATTCATAGAATGGGCATAGAGCAGTGGGGACACTGGTAGACAAGAGATAGCATCGGTAACCTTTCTCCCCATCATCTCCCCACTACCCAGTGTTGGTACTAGTTGTACAGTCAAAGTCAAGCGTCACTTGTTGACCCATTCTTCTGCCTTCTTAATAAAACTTAATAGGGCAAGTGAGATGATTCTACATATAGAGGTGCTTGCCTCTATGCCTTTGATCTAAGTTTGATCCCCAGAACCCTCATGGTGGAAGAAAAAAGCTGACTCCCACAAGTTATCCTTTGACTTCTATGTGAATGCACATTATGACATACACACGCGTGCACACACACACGTGCAACACACACACACACACACACACACAAATAAAATATATTTTTAATTAGGAAAATCTTCAGCTCTTAAAAATAAGCAAACAATCAGCAGAGGAGGAGAAAGAAGGATTGGAGGAGCCAGAAGGATCAAAGACTTCATCAAACCAAACTAAGGGAAATTTGGAAATGAAAAGCTTATGAACTTGAACCAGAGGCAAACTTCACCAACAAAATACAAAAGATAGAAGAGAGAATCTTAGGCAATGAAGACATGATAGAATAAATGAATACCCCAGCCAAAGAAAATGTTAACTCTAGAAGAACTCTGAACACAAAACATCCAGGAAATCTTGGACACTATAAAAAGACCAAATAATAGGATAATAAAGGAATAAAGATAATAGGAATAGAGGAAGGAGAAAAAATAAAGGTCAAAGGAATGGAAAATATTAAAAAAAAAAAACATAGAAGAATATTACCCTAACCAAAAGAAAGAGATGCCTGTCAAGGTACAAGGAGCACAAGCACCAAGTAGATTAGAGCAGAAAAGAAAGTCTCCTTGGCATATAATAATCAAAACACTAAACATACAGAACAAAGAAAGAATATTATAAACAGAGAGGAGAAAAGAACAAGCAACATATAAAGACAGACCTATTAGAATTTTATGACACCTTAATTAAGACTCTAAAAGACAGAAGTGCCTGGACAGATGTGCTGCAGACTCTAAAAGACCACCAATGGCAGCCCAGACTACTATACCCAACAGAATTTCAGTTACTATAAATGGAGAAAGTAAGACATGCTATGAAAAAATAAATTTAAGCAATATCTATCTATAAATCCAGCTATACAGGTGCTAGATGGAAATCTCCAACCGGAAGAGGTTAACTGTATCCAAAAAACCACAAAGAATAATTGATCCCTGACCAGCAAATCAAAAGGGAAACACACACACACACACACACACACACACACACACACACCAACAACAGCAACAACAGCAGCAACAACAACAAAATGACAAGAATTTAACAAATACCCTCATTTATATCTCTCAACATCAATGTTCTCAATTCTTCAATAAAAAGACACAGTCTGAAAGAATCGATGTGGAAATAGGATCCAAAAAACACACTTTTACATCAAGGTTAGACATCATGTTGGGTTAAAAAGATGAAAAAAGGATAATCCAAGCAAATGGACTTAAGAAAGCAGGTGTAACCATTTTTAAAATTTTATTGTTGTGTTGTATTATTGTTATTATTATTATTATTATTATTATTATTATTATATTTCTTCACTTTACATCCCACTCATGCCCCCTCCCAGTCACCCATTCCCACAATCCTTTCCCCACCCCCTCTTCTTCTCTGAGCAGGTAGGAGACACCCTTGTTATCATGCCCCCCCCACCTTGGCACAATAAATCTCTGTGGGACTAGGTACATCCTTTCCCATTGAGGCCAGACAGTTCCAGTAGCATATCTCAAAACAGTAAACTTTGAATGCCCTCACTCCAGTTGTTTGGGGCCCACATGAAGACCAAGCTGCATATCTGCTACACATGTTCAGGGAGGCCTAGGTCCACCTAGTGTATATGCTTTGGTTGGTGGTTTAGTCTCTGAGAGCCCAAGTCTGATAGGGGTCCAAGTTAGTTGACTCGTTGGTCTTCTTGTGGAGTTCCTATGTCCTTCAGGCCCACAATCCTTCCCCCTATTCTTCCATAGGCATCCCCAAGCTCCATCCACTATTTGGCTGTGGGTGTCTACATATGTCTGAGTCAGCTGCTGGATGGAAGCTCTCAGAGAACAGCCATGCTAGACTCCTTTCTGCAAGCATAACGAGTATCATTAATAGTGTTAGAGATTGGTGCTTGCCTGTGGAATGGTTCTCAAGTTGGGCTGGTCATTGGTTGGCCATTCACTCAGTCTCTGCTCCATCCCCTGTCCCTGCATTTCTTAAAGACAGGATAAATTTGGGGTAGAAAGTTTTGTGAGTAGGCTAGTGTCACTATTGCTCCACTGGGTTTCTGCCTGGCTATGAGAGATGGCCTCTTCAGGTTCCATATCCACAATGCTGTGAGTAACAGCTAAGATCACCTCCATTGATACTTGGGTTCTTCCCTTATCCCAGGTTTCTGTCACATCCTGGAGATGCCCCCCACCTCCCACCCCCATCAGTTACAGAGTTCCATTTATTCTCATGGCCATCTGGCCTTCTCTCCTGTTCCTTCCCACACCTGATCCTGACCCTCCCAGTTCCCTCCCCAGCCCCTCTCCAACCTAGGTCCCTCCTACCATCTGCCTCTTATAACAACTTTCTATTCTGCCTTCTAAGTGAGATTCAACATCCTCACTTGTACCTTTCTTCCTCTTTAGCTTCTTTGGGTCTGTGGAGTGTAGCATGGTACCTGTATTTTATGGCTAATATCCACTTGTAAGTGAGTACAACCATTCATGTCCTTTTGGGACTGGGCTAGGTGTAACCATTTTAATATCTGACAAAATAGACTTCAAATCTAGCTTTCGAGACAATGTGTGACACTACATATGCAAAGGAAAAAAATCCATCAAGATGTTGCAATTCTTAACATCTATGCACCAAACACAAAGATACCCAAGATCATAAAAAACTCACTACTACATCTTAAATCGCACATTGACCTTCATACACAGATTGTGGGAGACTTAAAATAATCTACTGTCACCAATGGACAGGTCATGGAGACAAAAGCTAAACAGAGCAATTCTAGAACTAACTGGTGTTATAACCCAGTGGACCCATAGATATTTACAGAACATTTCACCCCCAAACAAAAGAATTACATTCTTCTCTGCACCTCAAGAAACTTTCTCCAAATTTACCACTTCAATGGACACAAAACAACCCTATTCCTAACCCTGACCCTGACCCTGACCCTGACCCTGACCCTGACCCTGACCCTGTGAAATAACCTCAAGAAATAAAAGAAAACTGACACAATACTCTGCATCCTATCTGACCATCACAGATTAAAGCTGGGTACAGACATCGGAAACAACAGAAATCTTACAAACTCATGGAAACTGAACAACTTTC
Organism: Mastomys natalensis; assembly: GCA_021653895.1. Lineage (NCBI taxonomy): Eukaryota > Metazoa > Chordata > Mammalia > Rodentia > Muridae > Mastomys > Mastomys natalensis. The sequence continues at coordinate 131,839 of JAJTUV010000166.1, read as the reverse complement.
TACTAAATGAAAAATGGGTCAATACTGAATTTAAGAATGAAACTAAAAGCTTTCTTGAATTAAATGTAAATGTATAAACAGCATATTCAAACTTATGGGACACAAGGAAGGCAGTTCTGTCTCAGAGGCAAGTTCATAGCACTAAGCACTTACATAAGAAAATTGGAGAGGTCCCATACTAGTAACTTAACATCACAGCTGAAAGCTCTAGAACAAAAGAAGAAATCACACCCAAAAGGAATAGATGGCAAGAAATAATAAAACTCAATAAAATAGAAAACAAACAAAAACAATACAATGAATTTATGAATCAATGTGTTGGTTCCTTGAGAAAATCAATAAGATTGACAAACTATTATCCAAATTAATGGAAAGATGGAAAGAGAATATCCAAATTAACAAAATCAAAAATGAGCAGCAGGACATAACAACAGATACTGAGGAAACCCAGAGAATCATAAGGACATACTTTTAAAATCCTGTACTCCACCACATTGAAACAACAATAACAACAAAATGACAGAAATTTAATAATTATAAGTTGAAAACTCTAAAAGAAATGGGTAATTTTCTCAATACTAACACCAAAGTTAAATCAAGATCAGATAAGCAATGTAAACATACCCACAACCTTTAGTGACATAGAAGCAGTAATTAAAGGTCACCAATAAAAAAAGTCCAGGGCCACATGATTTTAGTACAGAATTCTAGCATCTTTCAAAGAGTAATTAATGTCAATAGTCCTAATATTATTCTACAAAATAGAAAAAGAAGGAACATTATTACTCAGTTAATTTTACAAGGCCACAGTTACCCTGATATCCAAACCACATAAAGACCGAACAAAGAAAATTACAGACCAATTTCTCTTATAAGCATAGATGTCTAATTTCTCAATAAAATGCTTGCAAATCAATCCAAGAACATATCAAAGAGATCATCCACCATGATCAAGCAGGCGTCATTCCAGAGATGCATGAAAACAGGGAAACAATACCTTTCACAATAGGCTCAGACAATATAACATATCCTATCTCTAAGCTGGCAAGTAAAAGATTTGTATGATAAACAATTTCAAGTCATTGAAGAAAGAAACTGAAGAAGCTATCAAAGGATAGAAAGATTTCCCATGCTCATGGATCAGTAGAAGTAATACAGTAAAAACAACCATCCTATCAAAAGCAATCTACAGATTCTATACAACCCTCATCAAAATTCCAACACAGATCTTGAAAAAAACAATTTTCAGCTTCATAGTGAAATACAAAAAACCCAGGACAACTAAAACAATCCTGGACAATAAAAGAACTGTTGGAGGTGTCGCCGTACCCAATTTTAAGTTGTACTACAAAGCTATTGTAATGAAAATAGCACGGTATCGGCATGAAAATGGACACATTCATCAATGGAATCTAACTGAAGACCTAGACATAAATCTATGAAACTAGGGACACATGATTTTTGAAAAATAAGCCAGAAATACTCACTGTAAAAATACAGTTGTCAAATAGATGGCTATATGTAGAAGAATCCAAATAAAACTCAACTCCAAAATGAACAAAGACCTCAACATAAAAGCAGATACACAGAACCTGACAGAAGAGAAAGTAGGAAATACGCTTGAACTCACTGACAAGGAAAATACTTTCTCAAAAGAACACTGTTGGTACAGGCACTAAGATCAATAATAAATAACCAGGGGACTCATGAGACTGAAAATCTTATATATGGCAAAGGACATCTTCATCAGACAATGCAACAGCCTTCAGAATGGTAAAATATTTTAACAGCTATATATCTGATAGAGAACTAATATCCAAAATATATAAAGAACTCAAAAAACTAGATATAAAAGAAAACAAATAACTCAATTTAAAAATAGTATACAAATTTAAACACAATCCTCAAAAGAGAAAACCAAAGAGGCTAAGCAACACTTTAAGAGATGCTCAACATCCTTAGTTATCAGAGAAATGCAAATCAAAACTACTTTGATATTTCATACTATACCTGTCAGAATGGTTAAGATCAAAAACACAAGTGACAGCTCATGCTGGTGAACATTTGGGATAAAGGGAAATTTTATCCACTGCTGGTTGGAGTGCAAGGTTGTACCATCACTTACAAAAGTCAGTGTGGCAGTTCCTAAGAGAGCTGGGAATCTATCTACCTCACGATACAGTTATACCATTCTTGGGCATATACCCAAAAGATTCTTCATCATATAACAAGGACATTTACTCAACTATGTTTGTTGCTGCTCTATTTGTAGTAGATAGAAATTGGAAATTTCTCTCAAGAGAAGAATGGGTAAAGAAAAAGTGGTTCATTTACACTGTGAATATTATTCCACCATTATATTCAAAAATGAGATAATAAAATTTGCAGGCAAAAAGAATTGCACTAAAAAAACATCCTGAGTGATTGCTTATATAGGATATTAGCTACTAAGTCAATTATAATCAAGCTACAAGCCATATAATCACTAAGGTTAGATATGGAGTAAGGGACTGTGGTGAGGGAGAGACAGATAACTCTCCCTAGGCAAGGGAAAAGAATTATGGATTGATGAGAGGAAGGAGACTGGAACTGAACAATCATGTGGAAAAGGAAAAGGAAGAAAGAAATGAAGAGAAGAATATAGAAAAAGCTAAGAGACAGTTGAGAGGTAATATGGGAACTAAATACAGAAAAATCCTCCTAAAGTATATATACAGACAAAGGCAATCTAAATTAATGTACCAAGTAACGGGGGAGACTGGACAACCCTTGTCATCAAATGAAGCTCCTTGTACCAGGATTTGGTTACATCTAATTGAGTTGTGAACCAAAAGGGTTTCATGGGAGCCCCACCACCACCACCAAATAATCCACACTGTTGCCAAGACTATAGGTTGCTCTCCACAAACTGACAGCAAGGCCCCATTGCTGAACACAGCAAATGCATGACTCAGTGATGCTGCAGGATATTTGATCACATTGTGATCCTGGAGATTGTGTTATTTACTGAGAAAAAAAAAAACCTGTTTCTAGTTGTGGTGTGACTCAGCCTTAGCACATACCTTTAATACATCTGGCTGGAATACAGACATGTTCTTAGTACACACCTTTAATCCCAAACAATGAAGGTAAATTTAGTTATAGAAGGAAGCACTTATGCTTGAAAGTGATGTCTAATTGAGTGACAGACAAAGTGATGAATCAGAGAAGGATTTGACAGAATAGGATATGCCCAACTCTCATGATATGAGAGAGGAAAGGGAAGCTGCTTAAGAAAGCAGTGCAGAGAGGAGGAAAAGAAGCAAGCAGGTTTACTGGGACAGTTGTATAGAGACAGGTTGCAGAAAGAGAACAAGCTAGACACAGATGAAGACAGAATAAGCCAGAAAATGAGAAGGAGCCAGAAGATTAGAACATATTGCCAAAGTTGGTACAAGGCCAGGCAGAGCAATTCAGTAAGAAATTGAGAGAACCCAGACTAAATCAGTCAGCTAGAGGGGTTTGAGCCAGAACAGCTGAGCTGAACCAGCTATCCAAACTCAGAAATAACAAGAAAGGGTGAACTATTCAACAGCAAGTTTCAGAGGCTGAAAACATTCTAGGCCTAGATAAGATTGTTCAGAGGCTAGAAACTTCCAAGCTTAGGCCTAGGTTAGCAGACTGAGGCAGTAAGCCTTGGAGCTGATGCCTGCTTAGAGCCTTCACCCCTATGTGCTTCCATCTTTGTTATAGGAAGTTTCTCTAAATGCTAAAAAAGTAGAAATGTCAACGGTAACCCAGCCACAAAATCATTGATCTACAATGGTGTCCTGCCTACAAGATATGGTAGTGCTGTGGTGCCACAAAGCTTGTGGGAGTAACCAACCACTCTCAAATTTGACTCATGGCCTACTCCATAAGATGGAACCCATACCTGACAAAGATTAGTGAGCAAGATACTCCAGGAACCTAGGGTAAACCCAACTATTGTTCTAAAAAAAAAAAGAAGAAGAAGAAGAGGAGGAGGGGAGGGAGGAAGGGGAGGGGAGGGGAGGGGAGGGGAGGGGAGGGGAGGGGAGGGGAGGGGAGGGGAGGGGAGGGGAGGGGAGGGAGGAGAGGAGAGGAGAGAGGAGAGGAGAGGAGAGGAGAGGAGAGGAGAGGAGAGGAGAGGAGAGGAGAGGAGAGGAGAGGAGAGAAGAGAAGAATATCATAAAAATAAAATGACTCCTAATGACATTCTGCTATGCTCATAGGTCAGCGCCTTGTTCAGCCATCATCAGACAAGCTTCCTCCTCAGTAGTTGGGAACAAACACAGAAAGTCCCCAGCCTGACATTGTGTGGAGAGTGAGAGACCTTGGAACACTCAGACTTAATGAGAATGTCTCAAAACCCCTCTCCTCAGGGGACAGAAAATCCCTCAGAAGAGGAGCCAGAAAGAGTGTAAGAGGCAAGTGGATGCACGTAGGAGCTCACAGAGACTTGAGGCAGCATGCACAGTCTCCATCAGTCTGTAGCAGATGGGGTCCTAGGGCTGAAAGTAATGGAAATATGAACCCCGTCTCAAACCCATAATTAATCTCTAAAATCAATCTCCAACTGGTCACCACATGCAAACAAAAATTTAGTTTTCTTCAAGGGAGTCTCACTGGGAAACAAACTACTCGTAAGGGTAGGCCACATGTCTATCAGTAGATGGACAACAGAAAATGAACTCAATAGCATCTTTGAATGTTCCTTAGCTTATACTGTCATGTCAGAGTTTTCCTTTTTTATCTCTCTTTTTACCCTACAGGTTCTTTGTATACACAGTATATACAAATATCCAGTTTGGTGTTTTTATGGGATTCCTCAGTGTGTGAATAAGTGAGTCTGTCTCTGGCGCCTTCTCAGGCTCTTTTTCTTCTGCTTATGCTGTCCAATCCCAATATGTTAGTTTTTGTTTTACCTTATTGTATTTTACTTTATCATTATCCCATAGAAGCCTTCTTGTTTTCTAATAACAGACAGAAAAGGGCTGGATCCAGATGGAAGGGGAGGTAGGGAGGAACAGGGAGAAGTAGAACAGGGGCAACATAAATCAGGATGTATTGTGTGAGAAAGAAAATCTGAGAGGAAAAATAAAAAATTCTCAAAGAAATAATTAAAATATTATTTAAGACAAAAGAAAAAAACTTAAAAATAATTGAGAACTTACAACCAAGTTACAGCAAAGGAAAATGACCCAATCAAATTTCCTGGGTTTTGGCTTAGAGATGAAATAGGAACCCTTCAATGAGCTAAGGCCACTGGATAATACAATACCATCTAGGAAGGGATAACGAGTTAGTGACAAGCATAGGAATTTTCCCCTGGCCAGAGAATCCTAGCCTATCCCTCAAAGCATCTTCCAAGGTGACTAACTCTCCATCATTCAAACCACTGTGTCCCGCAGATGAAGCCCAAAGTCCACTCAGACAGAGGAACAACCACGGCTTCTACATCAGGCCTCAGCCATGGTCCCAGGCTGTCACCTACTCCTCATCTGACTTGGTAAAGAGGGCCCTCCTTTCTCACTGTCTCTATGTCAAAACAATAGAAATGAGCTGGTGGAATGGAGAAGAAGGAAGTTTAGAAGCTTCCTGGCAGAGGTTCTAGTCCTGGTAGCACTCAGCCAAGGTAGAAATCCCATCCTGGTCTTTGTTTTTATTTTGTCAATTTGACCCAGAGTCATCAGGGAAGGGGGTAACTCAGCTGAGAACACTGGCCTCTAGGCAAGGCTGTGAAGCATCTTCTTGATTGATTATTAGGTGGGAGGGTCCAGCTCATTGTAGGAGGTGCCACCCCTAGGCAGGTGGTTCTGAAGTGAATGAGAAAACAAACTGAGAAAGCCAGTAAACAGCATTTCTACATGGCCTCTGTATTAACTCCTGCCTCCGGATTCCTGCCTTGAGTAACTGTCTCTGCTTCCTGTGAAGATGGACTATAACCTGTAAGCCAAACCAACAAGCTGCTTTTTTGGTTATGGTGGGGTTGGGAGTGTTTTGTTATGTTGGGGTTTTTTGTTGTTGTTGTTGTTTGTTTGTTTATGAGACAGGGTTTCTCTTTGTAGCTCTGGATGTCCTGGAACTCACTCTGGTAAACCAGGTTGGCTTCAGACTCACAGAAATCCACCTGCCTCTGCCTCCTGAGGACTGGGATTAAAGCAGTATGCCACTACCTTCTGGCTTAGTTTTGGGAGGCTTTTAGAGGTTCGGTTCTCTCCTCTGTCATTTTCACCTTCATGTGCAAAAGGTATTTTTGCAAAGGCAGCTGACATAGCAACAACTTGCAGCATCACTGATATCCCTGTGCATACTCCTGTTATTTTGAGGACTCACGGGTATCTTGTTTATATCTTTATGGACATTGTCAACTCCCAAGGGAAAGAAGGGGAACAAAGCCTTCCAGAAGGCTCCAAAAGCTCCTCTGCCTCCAGTTTCTTTGTTCACTTCCTCCAGAAAGCCTTCCTGGGCCCCCTACCTGGCTCTGAGACATCACTCCAACTGTCCCCCATTTTAAACAGCATCTTCCTTCACTATAATAGTCACTGCCTTCTGCACTTCCAAAGGACAGGGAGGATGTGTATGCAGTCCACCTATGATCTCAACCCTGGTACAATGCCCAGACTAGACCAAGAGAAGCAATGGGAGCTCAAACATTGGTTTGCTTTGCTCTTCCTCACTAGTCTTCACTGATGACACACATGTATTGGTTTACCTTAATTGCATTGCTGAGCTTTGCTTGTGGTGACTTCATAAAGAGAAACTCACCAAAGAACTTCTCCTGAGATTCCTGCGGCTTCTTGCTGCTTCTGCAGACTCAGGCTGATTGGCAAGCCTCTCTCTTGGTTTCTTCTGGATTGAACTGCCCTTGCTGATTCGTGTGTGGTGTCTGCCAAGTGGACTGGACTGTAGCTGATTTATGTTTGGTGTTTGCTAGTGGTCTGGACTAAGAACAACAAAGATTGGAATCACCCCAAAGAACAATTTCTGAATAGGTACACTTTCCCTGTATCCTAATAGCCTTTTTTTGTGTCTGATGGGTGGTAAGCTAGAGGGAATGTTGAACCCTTATTAAAGTAGATTGTGAAAAATATATGCCTACAGTGAAGCACACCTGTAATCTCTGTACTTGGGAGACTGAGACAGAAGGATGGTGAATTTCAATCTACCTAGGGATCCAAGAAAATCTGCCTAAAAATGAACCAATCAGTAGGTTTGTGTAAGAATGAAAGAATGCAAAATTTCAACTAAACAACAGACAGTAGACCTAGAGATGGTATAGTCAATAGAGTGCTGGCCTTGCAAACATAAGAACCTGAGTTCAATCTCTTGGACCCACATTTTAAAAAGCCAGGCATAGTGGGGCATGTTTGTAACCCAAGAGCTGGAAAGGCAAAGACACACAGATCCTCAAGGCTCAGTGGCCAGCCAGCCTAATCCATTTGGTGAACTCCAAGCCAGTGATAGAGCCTGTTTCAAAAATTAAAGATGGATAGCTTCGAGAAAAATGCCTGAGAATGGCCCCTGGCCTCTCACATGCAACACATGTTGTCACACACACACACAACAAAAATATATAATAAAAGGCAGACATTTTTATACTAATTATATACAAAATGAACCAAAGAATAAATGCATTTACAGAAGCATTAAAATATTTCTGTATTTAATATTAATATTAATTAATATTATTTTATCAATTAATATCAAAATGCTAAAATATATTTAATATTAAAATATTAAAACATTTCAAATAAATGGCTAGGAAAATAATTATAAGAATAAGGTAAATGTTGGGTGTGGTGGCAAGGCTTTAATTCCAGCACTTAGGAGGCAGAAGCTGGCAAATTATTTATGCATTAGATGCCAGCTTGGTCTACATAGTGAGATGTGCCTAAAAATTTTAGAAAAGTGAAAGTAAGGAAAGGACTGGCAAATAACTACCTCAAAAATTGTCAGTTAGAATATTCTTCAATGAGCAATATATAATCTATACTTAAAAATACAAGAACCCAAATATAAAACTAAAAGCTTGGAAAGAAAAGACAACTTGATAAAAAATAAAATCAGTTCAAGATAACTATACATTTCTTTTGTCAATGGCTACAAATAACTTGGTCTGATGACACACACCTGTAATCCCAGCACTGAGGCATTAAAAATACAAAGACTAAAAGTTAAATGTCATTGTAAAATACACACATAGTGTGTTCAAGCTCAACCTGGGCTATCCATGACCCTGCAAAAATAAAGGAATCAGCAAGTGAAAAAAAGTGGTCAACCATAAATAAATGTCCAGAATATATTGCTTAATCATTCATTGTATAGTAGTTTGAGCAATTCTAACTTTAAAAGTGATTTTTGAGATTGTTTGGAGGGATCTAATATAGACATTGTTTGAGAAGACAATAGACATCGGTGTAATTTTCTCATGTACAATAATGCTATTGCAGACATATGGGAAAGGATCTTTCTTTTTAAAAAGATGTACTTGAGCATTTAATAGTGAAACATTCTGAACTCTACACCCCAGGAAAGCAAACACAACTGAGTGTGCACAGTCCCTGGGTCATGATGGAATATGAATGGTGTTCATTATACTAATTGCTCTATTTTTCCATACATTTCAAAACTTCAACAAAACCCAAATGAATGACATCAGAATTGCAAAACATAATAGTGAATGTGGTTGTGGAATACAATGGAGAATGCAACACCTCCAAAGGCCACTGATGGCAACCAATATGGACTAGGACATAAAACTTTCAAAGTCAGAAACATGAAAATTAAGGCTTTCAAAGGCTGCATATTCTGACTACACCCTGCATGGGTAACAGTAAATGATAAATGGGGAGGAAATATTTCAAAATTTTAATATCCCTACACAACCTTGGATCAGAGAAAAGATATAAAGAAAAAATATGGACTTTTGAGGAAGCAAATAAAAGAGAACACTGTGTATTAAAGTGTAATAAACAAAGTTAATACTACTTGAATAATCCTCAAATACATTCACTGAAGGAGGGTGAACATGACTTCATTTTTACCATTTGTCTCAAGAATTTAGGAGAATCAATAAGAGATAAGAAGGAGGAGATTCATAAGGACTGAAATTAATGGAAGATATGAAATCTAGCTGGGCATACTGTTAATTCCAGCAAACAGAAGGTAGAAGCAGGCTATTCTTTGTAAATTCAAGGCCATCCTGGTCTACATAGAGAGTTCCAGGACAGCCAGGGCTCCATAGTGAGACCTTGTCTCATAACAAAATAAAAATAAAAAGGTGGAAAGAAGTAAATACAAGAGCTGGTTCTTCAAAGTAGCTAATAAAATAAGAGTAAGAAACTCTCATGAGTCCAACTACAGAGAATAAGGAAAGAGTAAAATTAGACAGGATTAGAATGAGAAAACAGACATGGTCAGCTTCAGTACAGAGACAGGGGAAATAAAAATAATTATGAAAGAAGAATAAGCAAGTATATGATAAGACATTAGAAGTCTCAGGGAAAGAGACAATTTCCCAGTGGAAGTATGTTGCCAAAACCAATATAAGAATAAAAGGGAAAATTTAATATACCAACTACCATAGACAATATCAGTCATCAGAGCTCAGCGAAAGGGACAACGCTCAGGCAAGTTCACACTTCATCTTTTTTTTTTTTTTTTTTTTCTTTTTTTTTTTTTTTTTGGTTTTTGGTTTTTCGAGACAGGGTTTCTCTGTGTAGCCCTGGCTGTCCTGGAACTCACTCTGTAGACCAGGCTGGCCCTAAACTCAGAAATCCACCTGCCTCTGCCTCCCAAGTGCTGGGATTAAAGGTGTGCACCACCACCACCTGGCTCACACTTCAGTCTTATCTAACTTCTAAAGTCCTAGTCCCTTCCATGGTACTTAAACTATCTTAATTCCTGTAATTCCCTTATTCATTCCATATATCTAAAACAATTTTCATATAAATAAGGCAAAAAATGTGGTTTACAGACCAGGGTACTGTAATATAAGTAAAGAATCCAACATAAAACACTAACATAAGGAACCTAATGGTATCTAAAAATAATCCATTATCCCGTGTAAATTCTAGGAATTCTGTGTGCAGTTGATGATTCTTGACCTTTGAGACTCTCTGGACTTTTTAGTTTTGAAACAGAGTCTCACTGTGAAGTTCTGTGGCCTGGAATTCATTATGTAGTCCAGGTTGGCTTAAAACTCACAGAGATTTGTCTGCCTTGCTGCCTCCTGCCTCCTGAGTGCTGAGGTTAAAGGTGTGTGCCATGGCATCCAGTATTTCCCATTGAGATATTTTGGAAAGACAGCATCACATGTCTTTTTCTGGCTTTTCTTGGCATAGCAAACATAGGGACCTGCTAGACAATGGTCACTGAATCATTGAAGATCTGAAATAAGCAGAGCTGGCAAAGCTAAGACATCTTCTGAGGCTTTGTAGTCACAAAAAGCCGAGGTTTTATGTGGTAATTTTCCTTGGTTTATTTCCAAAGATGAGAATATAAGATAATATTGTTTTAGCATCTCTCAACTTCAAACATTCCATAAAAAAAAAATGGTATCTTTCTGATATGAAATCCACCAAGGAAAAAGAAGGCTTTGGAAATCTCCTATTTTAGTTGCACACATTGCTGTCTTCTACTTTAGATTGCCGAATTCTCCCAAGAACAGAAAGGTGACACAGTCCACAGAGGGGTATCCCAGGGGTTCACTGGGCAGGGGCAGGCTGAGTCAAGATTGAGCCTAGCAAGGCCAGCTACAAAGTCACCCTTTCGTAGGTTCACAAGAAAGTCTCATATGCCTCCTGGGCACCTCTCCTTTGACATTTCCTGTACATTTAAACAAAGCCAGGAATGATCGGCCAAACATTAGATCAGGGATCAGGAGGCTTGGGTTCTATTTTGCAGTTGTCTACAGCTTTTGGGAGATGGAGAGGGAATCTGGCTATGTCTTGACTTGTGCCCATCTACCACCTCTAGCAGCGGTTCTCAACATGTAGGTGAAACCCGTTTGGGGGTTCTAATTAACTTCACAAGCGACACTTAAGATCATAGAAAAATACAATATATATTACAATCCATAACAGTCGCAAAATTACAATTATGAAGTAGCAAAAAAATAGTTTTGTGTTTGGGGGGGGTCACTGCAACATGAGAAATTGTATTAGAGGATCTCAGTATTTGGAAGGTTGAGAACCATTGTAGGGCTCTCTACAGGAGACGCGATCTCTGTCCTCGGTGCTGAAAGGGGAAACCCCGCGAGGCTCTGTCCATGGTGCTGAGAATGGATCCTTACAGCACTGTCCTAGGTTCTGAAATCTCTATAACTTCGCCCGGTTTATGGAGGCGCTGTCCTTGGTGGCTACCAGAAGCATGATGTGATTAATCAGTAGGTTTGAAATGGCAAACTAAACTACAAAGGTAACGGGAAAATGGAAGCAATCTTTATGGTTCTCTCAGTTCGTGCCAAAGGACTTCTTTTTCCCCAAAGCCATGTCTGTACCAATGCTTGTCACTTGATTTGAGTACTGATGGTTTGGTTTTTTTTTTTTTTTTTTGAAAAAAGACATAGAAATAAGTTTCCACTATGCAAGTGAAGAAGTAGAAATCACTTAATTCCCAAAGCTACGCTTTTCTCCTCACAAGCTCTATTCTTTTTTCCCTTGGTATGCTAAATTTTGTGTTCATTATTCATTTATCTTTTCTTTCTCGTTTTTTAAATTCTTTTTCTACTTGTGTACATATCTCTTGTAAATGCATCAATTTCCTTTTGGAATTCCAAGTACCTAAACTGAAACTAATTCCACCTTTCTGTCCTTGTCTTAGTTAGAGTTTCATTACTGTAAAGAAACTCCATGACCATGGCAACTCATATAAAGTAAAACATTTCATTGAGGCTGGCTTACAACTTCAGAGCTTTAGCACATTATCATCATGGAAGAAAAGTATGGCAATGTTCAATCAGACATGGTGCCAGAGGAGCTAATAGTTCTACATCTTCATTGGTAGGCATCAGAAGGAGACTAGATTCCACATTGGACAGAGTTTGAGCATAGGGGACCTCAAAGACTACCCCCACAGTGACACACTTTATCCAACAAGGCCACTGTTACTCCAGCAATGCCAAATCTCCTAATAGTGCCACTCACTATGGGCCAAGCATTCAGACATACTAGTCTATGGGATCCATGCCTATTCAAATCACCATAGTCCTTTTTTGAGCCTTCAGCATCATGTCACCAAAACCAGTTGTTGCATACCAACCACTGTATAATATTCTATCACATGGGCATGCCACAATGTAACTATCTCACTCTCGGTATGATATTGGATTGTGTCTTTTTGTTAAGAAATATTTTGTTATAAACATTCTGGAACATACTTCATATTTCCACAAAAGCTTGTGTCTTTCTTTCTTCTCTTGTTTTATGGGGGAAAAATGTGACAAAAGCAACTCAAAAGATATAATGTTTATTCTGGATCACAGTTCAAGGGTTGGGAAAGCATGGTGGAAAGGCATGGCAGCAGAAACATGGGGCTGCTTAATCCATTATCATGAAGCAGAGAGCAGTGAGAAAATGTAGGCTAGTGCTCAGTTCATTTTCTCTGTTTTATACCATTCAGGATCCCCTGACCTGATAATGGTCCCACCTACAATTAAAATGAGTCTTCCATAGCAACTAATGTAATAAAGATAATCCTCACAGGCATGCTCAGAGGACACTCTCTCAGGTTATTCTAAATTCTGTCAAGCTAACACTAACACAACTGAGTTTCATTGAGGTAGAATCTCTGTTAATGTCCCTGTCAGCTGTACTGGTAGTAGTAGACTTCTCTGCTACATCCCATTCCTCCCTCCTCCCTCTTCCCTCCTCCTTCCTCCCTTCATGAGACACCCTCTGTGATCCAAGTAGGCCACATCAGTAGCTGTTCTCATGCATTGTAAACATAGTGACTGGCACCATTGCTAGGTTGAACAGTCTTACAACAATGCACCGTGCCTTCCATGTATTTTTAGAGTGTACCCCAAGGACCATGTGCTGGAATTATACTCCCAGTATGTCAATGCAGAGCATGTGGAGCCTTTAGGTGGTGGGGCCTCCTAAGGTGGTCAAGTCATAGCAGCATTTCTCTCAGAAGGAATTAATATTGACATTGCAAAGCTGGCTAATTCTCATCAGAGGACTATCATGAAAACCATAAGCCTGACTTTTCCCTAGTCTCTGACTTCTGATCTTATTGTGCCCTCTCCCACTCATATGATGGCATCTGTCATGTTGTAATGCCTTCATCACCACTGATCAGATATTGGTACCATGCTTCTTGACTTCCTGAATTGTAAGCTAAATAAACTTGTCTTTATAACATACCTAGCCTTGAGTATTTTGTTACAGCAACAGAAAACAATCTGTGTCAGATCCTCCTCATACCACTCCAAAATTATAACACACCCCATTTAATGTGCTGTAGCAAAGAAAAAAGTTGAATATCTTTTTGTACAGCCGAGTCACTTTCATTTGTGCTTTTCTGCCATATTTAGCATATCTATTCTATACCTTAAAAAAAAACCCTATGAACACCTTCCAAATGTTTTTTTTTTTTTTTTGGAAATTTTATTTACATTTCAGATGTTCTCTCCTTACCCCATTTCCCCCCTCCCTCCCAGGACCTTCCAAATGTTTTATACTCTTATTTTCACATTTAGAACTCCCATGGAATTGAAGTTCCTAGTATGGACAGTAGGTCCCAACAGCTTTTTTCCTCTACAGCTCCTTGCTGCTTGGGCAGTAGCATTCCATATATTGCAGAGAACAAACTGCAAATTCTGTTCTTTTGGTGTGGATGAGTGAATTTATTAAATGTGAAGTAAGTAAGTATAGAAAATAAATAGTGACTAACAGCAAGAGGTAGCAGAGAGATGGTAAACCATTACCCCACTGAACACTTACAGCATCCAAGAGAGATATCCAGACTAGCTCAACTGAGAGAGCAAAAGAAAAGTAATGCCATCAATCACAGGACTTACAAACATCTAGAGGACACCAACTGGGTAGGCCCCATTGAGGCAGCAGCCAAAGTTCCCTATCCAGAGAGTCACAGGCAGATCAGGTGAGGCTTTCAAGTAAAAGAAAAAAAATGACAATAGAGATGACATCAAATCAGGCACTCATAACACTCAGCAGAAACTGACTAGGGAAGCTGAGGCAGTCCGCTGAATTCCTTATTGAGTTTTCTCTCCGTAAAACAACTTTCATGACTGAACTTCTGTTCTAGCTTTCCCTCTGTAGGCATTTTTATATTGTGGGACAAACATTAGTAATATTTGTTGAACATGGTTGACCCTCCAGCTGTGCCCACAGGCTTGTCAATGTTTTGAATTTTGGGCTGTTATTCTTTTTCTTCCCTTTCTTGGAGTTAGGGGTCAGTCCATCTGCAGACAAGAGGCCTTGGAATACACTACAAAATAAACATTATATGCTTCAGTTTTAAATGAGGGCGAGGGAGAGTCTGCTTCCAGATCTAGATTCTCAATGAGCTCAAACATTACAATCTACCAATATAATGGTCATTATAATTATGAAAAGGAGGAACAGTCTTCTCCCCAGCCGGTAGAGGCAGGCAGTGTTCTCAGTAACCAGGTGCACTTAGGTGCACAGGTCCACTTCTGGCTTCTAATATTACACTAATTGATTTAGCATTGCAATACATTGTGTCTAAGTAATATGTGTTCACATGTGTGCATGTATGTGGAGATCATAGGTCCATTTCCATTGTCTTCCTCAATCACTCTCTATATTTTGAGACAGCATCTCTCACTGAATCTGGAGCTCAGTGACTTGTCTAGAATGACTAGCCAGAAAAGCTCCTCCTCTTACCACTTCCCCAGTAATCAGATTACAAGAATCTATTTCCATGCCTGGACTTTTAAAGTGGGTTCCAGGGATCGAACTTGGGCCCTTATGCTTGTATGACAAACACTTTCCTAATGGGGCTATCATCTGAACCTTATTCCAATGTATTTTAAAGAACTTTATCTTTAAGAGTATGTTGGCTACCAGTGGACCTCTCTCCATTTCTATAGAAATTTTAGAATCAGCTTGTCAAGTCCACCTTAAAATTATTAAGGTTTCTATTGGCACAGAATTCAATCTATAGATCAGCTTAGTAAGAATTTGCATCTTTATGAGAAAGAGTCTCTCAGCCCATTTACTTAGCCGTGCTTTAATGTACTTCAATAAATTTTTATAGCTTTCTCCTTAAAGCCTTACATATAAAAGAAAAGATTTATTCTGTGGTTCTGAATCAGTTTCCTGTTGGTGCTGCAACCAGCAACCACAGACTTGGCTTAATACAACACAAATTCATTATCTTACTGTTCTGGAATCCAAAGATCACTGAGGAAGCATTGAGGTGCTGGCAGGAGTGTATTCACTGCAGAGAATTCTATGTGGAGGGGAGGATCTATTTTCTGGGCTAGCTCAGCTTCTAGGGTTTGAGGATCTTCTTGGCACATAGCCAATTCTTCCATCTTCAAGGCCAAGACTATGGGTTAAATTGTCTTCATGTCACCTTCTCTGGTTCTTTTTGGCCTCCTTTTCCCCTTTAAGGACCCTTCCAATTTCCTTGATCCTGTCTGGATAATTTATCTCAAGGTCCAGTGATTGTCAACTATAATTTTATGTATACTTATAAATTTTCCTTTCCCGTGTAATCTAATATATTCATGGGTTCTGGGAAATAGAGCTTAGCTGTCTTTGGGAAGGCATTATTCTGTCAACCATGGACTCATTTTTTCTTTACTGTATATCCATAATGGGTCAATTTTATCGTTTTATTTTTGAGAAGTTTGTGTTGAGATATAAAAATGGTGTAGGCTTTTTTGTACATTGGCCTTGAATTCTAACAAATATAAATGTACCTCTGGAGTTTTATGTTGTTACTAATATTAATACACAAATTTAGCAACAGTTTTGTTGCCTCCTTTGGACTGCAGACCTTTCATTATTTTCCTTCCCTTCATCGGGAAGACCGTGTATACAGCAAGAAACCGAAGCAGAGTGGCTTCATTCCTGATCATGAAAACAGTGCTTAGCGGGTGCTGGAGAAAAGGCTCAATGATTAAAGCCACAAACTGCTCATGCAGACATCCTGAGTTTGCTTCATATCACCCATGTCAAGCAGCTCACAATTGCCTGTAATTCCAGCTTCAGGGGATCTGCACCTATGGTAGCATGCACACACACATAAAATAAAAACAAGTGTAAGTTTTTAAGCAGAGATAATTCTGGTGACATTTCAGCTGAGTCAATCCAACTTGCATTATACATACTTGTTTGTTTGTTTATGTCTGTGGTGCAAGGGATTGAACATGGCAGACCTTGTGCATGCTAGGCAAGCACTTGAGCACTGAGCTGTTCCCCAGCCTTCTTTTTAACTTTTTATTTTGAGACAGGGTCTTACTACATTTTTCAAGCTGGACTTGAACACTACTCTGTAGCCTAGGTAGATCTTGAACTTGCAACCATCCCACTTCAGCCTCCCAAGTAGTTCACAGGCATGCACCTCCAGACCTAGCTCTTTGCATATATATTTTTATAGCTACTCTTGGACCAGTTAGGAGGCTGTATTTCGGCCCAAGTTGAAGGCATTCTAAGCCTTGGGGCTTGTGTAGTCATGAGAGGAAGTGAACTTGAATCAAAGGCTTTCCCCACATCCGTAACCTGTCATTCATTATATGATATGACTTCTCTACTTTGTTAACATGGTAAATTCATTAGATTTTTTTTTCCAATTCAACCAACCTTGTATCCCCTGAATAAAGACACTTGGTAATGATAACTCTATTTATCATCAACAAACCTGTTTGCTAACATCAAGCTGTGAAGTTTCGGTGTAGAGCTATCCCAAACCATCCTTTCCCATGCTATCTTTGTTGGTTTGGGTATTAACATATCTCCTTTTATCTACATCGAGAAATACTTTGTGTACTCATTATCATTGTTCACTCCTTGAATGCTTATTAGAATTCACTGTTAAAAGGCACTGAGCAGAGTGAGGAGGGTAGAGGCTGGAGAGATGAGTAAAGTGCTTGTTGTGCAAAGTGTTGTGTGAGGATCTGAGTCTGCATCCCAAGAACACACATAAAGCCAGACACCACAGGGTGCTCCTGCGACCTCGCTGTTCCTAAGGCAAGATGGGAAGTGGTAACAGACGAATCCCAGGAAGCACAGAGACTCAGGTAGCCTGACATGTGCAGGCAGTGGAAACAGCAAGGGGCCCTCTTTCAAATAAGGTGGGAGGTGAGAAAACAGCACCTGAGGTTCTTCTCTGACCTCCACAAATGCCAACACACATACACACTATACACACACCATACACATAGACACACACACACACACACACACACACACCACACCATACACTTGCATACCGTCCACACCCACCCACACATACACCATACCCCACACACACACACATACACACATGCATACAGCATCTGTGGGCTCCAGTGGGCTCCAGTTTCTCTTTGAAAATATTTTCTATCTTGATTTGACTTTGTAATAGCTTTATAAATATATACTCTTTCCATTTGCTGCCATCATTTTTTTTTTTTTTTTACATATTCTAGAAACTTACGTTTCCATTCACGTTTCCAAATGGTCTAGAATCAGGTTCTTCATCATTTCCTCCCATGTTTATAATTTCATTCGATTGCTGTCTGCAAGGTCAGATGTCCCCTCTTATCCATGATGTGTTTATTTGTGCCTTCTCTTTCTTATTAATTTAGTCAGAGGCATATTTATTTTATCAGCTTTCTCCAAGAAACCACCTTTGGCTTTCTGCTGTTTCAGTTTCCTTCCTATATTATTAATTTGTGGTCTTATCTTTAATTATATCCTTCTGTTTTCTTTAATCTGTCCTACCAGTGGTCTCTGCTCTTGCACATGGTGATCAGCTTATTAACTTCCATGTTTTCCTCCTTTGATTAGACAGAGATAAGCCTATAAAACATCCCCATCAGAGCAGAATTATCTATATCATTTTCAATATTTATTTTCCACAGCTATTTGTTCTTTTGACTGTAAGTTATCTAAAATGTATCTTAATATTCAAACGTGAGATAAACTTCCAATTACCTTTTGATGATTAGCTTCTAATTTAAGCATTCTGTTTTGAGAGGCTGCCTTGGCTAGTATTTTTTTTTTCCTCAACATGATATGAGTTAAAGCCATCTAGGAATAGGAGCTTCAGGTGAGAAAATGCCACTGTCTGTAGGCAAGTCTGTCATGCATTTTCTTAATTGATGATTGACGTGGAAGGGCTCAGTTCACTGTGTGTGGTTCCACCCCAAGGCAGTTGGTCCTGGGTGTTATAAAAGGAAGGGTGTGTAAGCCTCTACTTCTGATCCTACCCTGACTTCCCTTTGTGATCAACAGCTGTAAGTTGAAATAAACCCTTTCCTCCCAGGTTGCTTTGGCCATGATCTTAATCACAGCAATGGAGAGAAAACCAAGATATATCATGATTTCTACAGGGTAACTTTCCTTCAGCTACACAATGGGCCATAAACCAAGTCATATGTGGGCTGAGTACAAATGTCTCCACAACTGCAGAGTGAGGTTCTAAATGTTCACTAAAGCAAACGTATTTATTGAAATTTTAAAATCATGTTTATGTGATCTCTCTCTCTCTCTCTCTCTCTCTCTCTCTCTCTCTCTCTCTCCCTCCCTCCCTCCCCCCCTCCCTCCCCCTCTCTCTCTCTCTCTCTCTCTCTCTCTCTCTCTCTCTCTCTTCTTTCTCTCTCTCTCTCTCTCTCTCTCTCTCACACACACACACACACACACACACACACACACACAGGGTTGGCTTCTGTTTTACAGGAGCGTCCTTTGAGCCAAACAACCACCATGCATTCAGCTGTGCCCACTTGCAAAGATCATACCAGCTGGCTTTTTAAGTATTTACACCCCCCTCCCCCATTAAACTCTCTGGATCTCTAGGGAGTTTGAATTTGAATTTCAGTGGAATTGTGCTTCACATCATTATTGGAACCTGAGGAGGAGGGAATAGGTCTTCACCTAGGAAGGAATTTTAATAACATCCTCAAATTCACAGTTCTCATGTCTCAATCTTCCAAGTATTGGAATTATCATCATGTGGCAGCATACCTGACCAGGTCTTCTATATGCTTCACTGTGTTTGGGTTTTCATTTAATCACAGCCAAGGATGTGTTTAAACAATCTCACCGAGGGTGTGGGCTTGTTCCTCCTTAGAGTCCAGACATGTTAGACTTAAGTTTTAGTACTCATAATGGTCATTGTGTAATTGTGTTCATGTGTGTGTATGTGCTTGTAGAAGCCAGAGGGCAATGACATGTATGGTCTTCAACTATCTCCCCTTATTTTTGAGACAGGGTATTAATCCTTTAGTGTACCCAGAACTCACCAGTTTGGCTAAACTGGTTGACCTCTGCCTCATCAGTTCTGAGACAGGATCTAGATAGCTGAGCCTACATCTTCTGGGGGTGCCAGATATTACATTTGGGTCCTTTTGATGAGCGGCGAGCATTGAATTGTCTGAACTCTCTCCAAAACCCCCAAGGCTATTTTATCTCTTCAAAAGTTATTATTATATTTATCAATTTATTATGTGTAGATACATGTGTGTATGTGTTTGTGTGTTTATGTACCACACCACACATGTGGAGGTAAGAGTACAACTTACAGGAATTGGTTCTTTTTCTACACAATATGGGTCCCGGGGATCTGATTCAGGTTATTTGGCTCGGCAGCAAGTGCCTTTAATCTGATGAGCAATCTTTCCGGCCATTTAACTAAAAATAAAAAATAATATTTAAACATCATTGATTTTTTTTTTGCAGATTTGGAGTGCTTATAGTTTTTGGTGTGTTATCCCTTTCATCAACATGATGTTATTGTCCATTTCTAGATATAATTTATTTATTTTGTCTTGGATTATTTAATTAACATTTTATATTACATATTTTGATCATGATTTCCTTTCCCCAACTCCCCTTAACCCTTCCCACCTCCCTATTCACCCAACTTCATGTTTATTTGGTTTTTTCTTTCTTTCTTTAAAACAGTAACACCAACAAAACAACCATTAAGACAAGAAATACTAAAACAAAACCAAGCAAAAAGCCCACACCAAGAACAAAACAAAACATTTTTGGTGCATGGGGCCTTCCCTAGCGTGTAATTGATAGACCCAATAGCACTCCATTAGAGAGAACTGATTTTCCCTTTGACAGCACATATCATGGTAAATAGCTTCTTTTATAGGGGTAAGACTCCACCTCCATGTGCCTTTTTATAATCTTTTTTGTTCTCTTCCACATGAACCCCTGAGCCTTGAGGTGAGAACGTTTGATGACATCCCATTTACAGCTCAGTGCTCCAAAGTCTCTTGATCTCTGCATATTGTCCATCTGTGGGTCTCTGTGTTAATTCCTATCTACTGCAACAATATTCGCTGATGTGGGCTACGTGAGAATGGGTATAGCAATATGCCACCAGGACTCATGTTTTGCTGTGTTTTTTAGTAAGTTTTCCCCTAGGCCCATGAGTTATCTAGGCTTAGGTTCTTTGCCACTTGAGCAGTATCAGGTATGGGTTTCATCTCATTGAGAAGGCCTTACATTTAATCAGAAAGTGGTTAGTTAACACAGTGTTTTGAATAGGTTTGTCCCCTATAGACACATGTGTTTGAATGCTTGGTCCACAGGCAGTGACACATGTAGGAGGTATGGCTTTGTTAGAGGAAGTGTGTCATTGTAGAGGTAAGGCAGCAGTTATAGATTCTCCAAGAGCCATGACTTCACTAGCACTGAGTTAGCTAGGTTTCCAGTACCAAGGAGAGGTACCATCCTGTTGGCTTCTTTCTCGTATTGTTGGATTGTTTCTCTTGCTTTGCAGAAGTTCTTTTGGTTTTTATGAAGTCCCACTTGTCAGTTGTTGACCTTCATTTTGGGGCATACAGTTTCAGAGGTTCAGCCCAACATTATCATGGAAGGGCTCAGGCAGACATGGTACAGGAGAAGGAACTGAGAGTTCTACATCTAGATCTGAAGGCATCCAGGAAGAATATCTCTCTCTTCTTCCTGGGTTTAAGCATAGGACCTCAAAGCCCACCTCTACAATGACACACTTTCTTTTGGATAGTTAGGCTAAGGGTCTGTCAGTCTTGTTTATCTTTTCAATGAGTTTTTAGATTAGTTGATTCTTTGTAATTGTTTCATTTCTATTTCCTTGATTTCTACCCTGATTTTTATTTTTTGCTGACCTCAAGGGTTGGGTTTGTTTTGTTTTTGTCTTTACAACTATTTGAATTGTCTCATTAAGCCAAATATTTGTGCTATTTCTGATTTTTTGATATCAGACACTTGGCACTATAAATTTCCCTCATAGTGCTGTTTTCAATGTGTTTCAGAGGTTTCTATCATGTTTTGTTTTCATTTTTATTTAGTTCAAGAATTTCAAATTTCTTTCTTGGTTTCTTGTTCAACACATCCATCATTCAGTAATGAGTTGTTTAATCTCTGTGAGTTTGTGTACTGACTAGAGATTTGTTTGCTGTAAATTTTAAGTTTTATTGTATTATTGTCAGATAATATACAAGGTGTAGTTTTAATCCTTTGGAATTTGTAAAGATTTGTTTTGGGTACCATTTGGTGGTCTATTTTAACAATGCTTCTGTGCTACTGAGTAGAATGTGTATTCTTTAGTAGACTGTTCTGCAGATATCTGTTGAATCCATTTGATATATGATATCAGTTAATTCTGAGTTTTCTGCTTAATTTTTGTCTAAATATTTTATCTATTTATTGAGAAAGTGAGACATTGAAATCACCTACCATTAATGAATACATGTTCATAGTTATCTTTAAATCCAGTAGTAGATTTATTTTTTACAAAATTAGGTATCCTGGAATTTGGTGCATATGTTTAGAATAATAATGTCTTCTTGGTTAACTTTTCCCCTTGATTAGATGAAATGTCCCTTTGTATCTTCTGATTAGTTTTAATTTAAAGTCTACTTTGTTAGAGCCTGCTTTCTTCCCATTCCCATTTTATTGGTGAACTTTTGTCTTTTCTCTTAGTCTAAGGCAGTGTACCTATCCTTAAAACTAAGATGTGCTTCTTTTAGCCAACAAATAAATGGATTTTTTTTCTTGATCCTTTCAGCCAGTCTGAGTCTTTTGACTGGAGAATTGAGGCCATTGATATTTAGTGTTATTATTGAAATGTACACATTAATTGCAGTCATTGTGTTGTTGATTTTTGTTGGTTGTGTTTGTATTGTATTTTCTGTGGCATTTTGTATTTTAATAATTTTGGTTTCACATTTTCCCCCACAGAATCTCTCTCTATTATGTTCACTTTTGTTTCTAGCCCAAAGTAGTGCTTTCTGTATTTTTTATTTAGTTTATTAAATATAATTTTTTAAAGGCTGCTTATGTTATAGAAATCCTTCCTTTCTGTCAATCATGGCAGATAGTTTTGCTGGTATATGTCACCACACTTGGCTCAAATTTGTATTTGAATCAAACCATTACAATGATGAAATTTCATGTTGACCTTGTTTTGCTGTTTGTCAGTTTGATGGTAAGTTCCGAGTCTCTAGGCAACTGAAAACGCTGGACTGAAAATAAACAGTAAAGTAATGGATATGCATTAGGATATCTGGTCAATTCCTCAATAAAATATTCAAACACAACATTACTTAGCATAACATTCAACTTAGACATTTTGCTTCTTAAGACATTTAAAGTCCCACTCTTTTTGTAGTATATAAAATCCATTTGGGCACTTTAAGAATATTAAAGACACATGTGCATTCTGGTTCAATCCTGGAGTGTAGGGGGAGGATCTAGATGGTTGGAAATGTTAGATATAGGATGGAAGAGTCCTGTGGGGTGAGGGATAGGTGGGGAGCATCCAGGCTGAAGCCTGAAATGCAGCCAAGCCAAGCCAGAGTATACCAGGGCACTGGTTATGGCACCCAGACTTGATCAGGCAGATTAAGGAGAAGGTGTAGATGAGGTGGTCAGGAAAAATCACCAGACTAGACCATGGAGTAGGACATGGGAAGTCTGGGCAGGTGGGGTGGTTGGAAGTTGTTCAGAAGGAACCTGTATCTAGTTGCAGGTAAGGTGGGTCCAGGTGGCAGGTATAGATGTTGGACTATGGCACAGGTGGGGGTGGTCAGACTAGGCTAGGACTCAGGATATGAAACCTTGAGGAATCCTGGAGGTTGGCTAAGACATGGGTGAGGGTGGCAGAATAGGCCTGGACACTGGTTGTGGGTCACAGAAAAGGTATGGTGGGGAAGTCAGGGATTCTCCCTGGGCTAGACCCCAGAAAAGGACACAGGAAGTCTGGGTACCAAGTGGACAATTTCTTCTCTCTTTTTTCCTCCCTTTCATACTTTTCTTTGAGGTTTGTTGGTTAGTTTTGGGGGTGCTAATTTAAAATTGTTTGTACTTCTGTTTCTTTACTTATAGGTACATCCCAGATGGAAACTTCCATAGGTACAGTGCTGTCCCCAAGTCTAAAGCTCATCACCATCCTTATCATCTTCCTAAACTGGTGATATTAAAATCAGCACTTTGCAGCTCCCTGATTGTACTCATTCCCTAAAAATTTATATGTCAGTTCACTGTATTTGCAAACCCTATGTGCTTTTATTTCGTTCCACTGTTAATAATAGTGTTATTATTTAGACCAGCTATTCTCAACCTGTGGGTTGCGATCCCTTTGGCAAACCTCTATCTCCAATATATACATATATTCTATCTATCTATCTATCTATCTAATCTATCTATCTATCTATCTATTATATATATATATATATATATATAAGAGAGAGAGAGAGAGAGAGAATTTATATTACAACTCATAACAGTAACAAAATTAGTTATGAAATAGCAACAAAAGTAATCTTATGATTGAGGGGTCACCACAAACAACATGAAGAACTGTATTAAAGGGTTGCAGCATTAGGAAGATTGAGAACCATTGGTTTAGACAGTAAATCATTACTCAATTTTCTCACTTACGCCCTATCTTATTCTTCCTTCTTTGCGTCTTTGCTATTCATCTAGTATCCACATTTTTCTGCCTGTAGGCTATTCTTACAAATTCCCTTTAATGAAATTTTGTCAATAGAAAACTCTTGATTTATGTGCGAATGCTATTATTTCATGCAGAGAAAAGTACTGTTATCATTTGAGATTGAGATTATCCCACTAACTTTTGGGTACCATTGCCACTGGCAAGAAGTCATCTGTCCTTCCAACTGCTATGTCTCTGAAGGTCATAGTCCTGTCTTTCTAGCTCATTTTAGGGTCAATCCTTTCCATATGGTCTTCAGCAATGGCATGCAGCCAATGTGTCACTCATCCACTTGGAATTTCTTGAGCTTCTTGAGTCTGTGGCTTTGGTTCTGGTCAACTCTGAGAAGCCCTCAGGCATTATTTCCTTCAAAGCTTTCCCTCCATTCTCTTGACCTTCCCTCTGAGAACTCTTAGACACATGTAGACAAATGTGGTCCCATGTCCTTAACATTCTCTGTTCTTAACGAGGTGCATTTGTTGATAACATCTTCAGTCCCAACTCCAATTCTCTAGTTCATTCTTGAGCTGAGCTTAATCTGCAGTTCAACTCAGCTCTGATTTCCAGTTATGAGGGTTCTATTTGATTGTTTTATGATCTATAATTTCCCTATATTAATGTTCTTTTTCACTTCTCAAACCAACCACACCCCTTTCCCAGTGTTTGTTCAGTACATTCCACTATTTGATTCTTTCTTGATTTGCAGCTTCTGATTCTGTTTTCCATGGATTTCACCCATAATGAACTGTTTCCTAGTGTATTTAATGGCTTTTTAAAACTGAATTATCCATTTTACACATAGTGACCTTTGAAATAAAAGTGGAGCCTCCCCTGACCCCAGAAAAGATGTGTTTGTCCTTAAGATGTCTGCTACATGTGAGTGACAGGTGCTTGCTGTCTCAGATTATTCTGAATGAGTAAATAACTTGGGGCTTAAGGAAGGCACTTAGGGAACATGGCTCAAGACTTGGATTTGTAGGAGAGACAGTTTGAGTTGAAGTTGGAGGGTGAGGAAGGGCCAGGTTTATTTCTACTGTTGAGGGAAGAGAGAGAACCACTCTTGTAATCATCTGGCTCCCCAACTAGTGAAAGGAGCTTTCTAATAGCTCCCATGAGATAACCCTAAATTTGTCTCCTTGCCCAGTTTTGGAGAAGTATGAAATGGACCATTCTTCTTTTGTTCCCCCAAGGAAAAAGAACATCAGACAGGACATAGCTTTCCTCTCTAGATTTTGTCCTCACACAAATATTGGTGTCCCCTGCCTCTGCCTTCTATGCTAGAATTACAGATGAACCCCTACATCCACCTGGCATTTACATGGGTTCTTGTCCTTATGCTTGTGGCTTCTGTGGATTTTAACCACTGAAACATCTTCCCAGCCCTGGACCTAGGATTCCCTCCTTACTGCAGTTCATGATGTTCATCTGCTTGTGGTGTGCTTTTTAGCTGAATTCAGTAGAAAGCTTCACCAGGGATGATCACTCACTGCACTAGGTAACTTCTTTTGATCTCTATTTTGTATATAGTGTAAGCATTTATCTAGTATATAGTATACACAGTATACACAGTATATACAGTATATATATATATATATATATATATATAATATATATATATATACACACACATATGTACACATATATGTACATATATATACATATATATACACATACAAATACATATATATGCATTTTTCTTAGTTGTCCAAGACACTTCTTGATGGCCCCAGGACTAGATGACTACACATTTCTTTCTTCTGCTTGTAGGAACTAGGATTGCCTTGTGGAATGTCATAACAGCAGTGGTTTTTCTGGGCTAGTATGTTCAGAAGCCCTATACGATGCTTGAATCATCTGAAACCATCTCTGGTCAGGTTCAGCCGGTGCTCAAATCTCATCAGGGACAGCTCAGCCCTTCCTTCTGCTGTCACTTTTCTGTTGGAGCACTTGCATTGCAAGGTAAGCTTTCTGCTGCATATTAGCTAACAAATGAGCCCATGCAAAGGACTGATGGTGCCCCACAAGGACAAATGTTAAGTGTCCCTGGAGGAGGTGAAATTTCAGGCATGGCAGGATATGTAGATGGAATTGAAAAGAGAAGCAATAAGAGGGGGAGGAGGAGGAAACCCGTGTGCACTGAAGCCTTGCTAGCAACACTGAAGAGATTAAACCAAACAGGCCATTCACGTAAAAGTGCTCATGGCATTAGCATCTTCATCCCTACTCAGAAAGAAAGTTGAAACTCAAAATGCAGTAGCAATCTTTCTGGGGTCATAGAGTTGACAAATGGCTGAGGTAGAATTCAAAACTCTCAAACATTATCTTCTGGATCCGAGTTCTTCCTAGTGTTTCGGGTGTGACAGCTATGGCCCAGAGAGGAACAGGCGACATGACAGCAGCCACTCAGCCACACAGGTGAGTGCACATGCTTTGGCATGTCCCCTGCTTAGGCCTGGGAAGTGCCTACTGATCGTGATGGGAAAGCACAACATCACTGAAGTTCCTTGTGGCCCTTGCTCTCAGAGCTTCACTTACAACTTGGCATGATGACACTCTAAGGTAGGTGTGTATTCTTCCATCTGTCAAACATGTTTATGCAGAAATATTCTTTAGGACAGAACTTGCAGATTGTGAGGAGCTGTTTATGTGCGTGGAGTTGGCTGTGACACACCCCCAACTCTGTAAGCTGTTTTGTGTAACAGTGTATTTCAGGGACCTAGCTGTATGAACAAGAGGGGCTAGGCCACCCTGCTTGGAACTCTTGGAGAGGAGGGCCAAGGGACTTCTCCTGGGTCTCCCCTTGCTGGCATAGGCAAACCTTCTGGAGTTGTTTCCCCCAAATGTACTTGAGATTGAAGAGATTACCTCTACTGGGCATCACATGGCCCCAGTCCACCATAGTGCTGTCAGGGGCAGCCTTGCTTATACACTGAAGGCCTAAAATCAGCAATAGGCCTAAGTCAACCTGCAAACACAAAGTCTTGGGTCTCTATGAAAAAACACTGAAACAGATAGCTATAAGATATTGTAAACAGGTAGCTTTGGTGGAAATTTACCAGCCTGGATAAGAACAAGTAGTCATGGGTCTTGGGATAGTTATAGACCTTGGGTTGTCTTGGTGGATAGTACCAACTTAGATAAGGACAAGTGAATCAGGGGAGTCATAGTGACCTGTCCCCTGACCCTTCACCCAGTTGATACCCTGTTCTGGAAGATATCTGTACTCCCCCTGAGAACACCTACACTCCTGTATCATCCCCTTCCCCATATCCTGCCTTTTTGTGTATATAACCCCTGTGTGAAAAAATTAGAATCAGCGGTTTGATCAGCCTATAGACAAGCTACCCGTTCTTTGCACCCCGTCCTCCAGTTCTCTCTTCCAGGTCTTCTGATCCCAGTTCAATGGCACGTGGGACTGGGGCATAGTACAATGTTCACTCCCTACCTGGGTGATAGTAGGCAGCTATGGGTAGCAGCCGAGAGACACATTCTCTAGATATGGGGCTGAGAGCTAGAGTTTAAGGTCATCATGAAGGCCCCTCTCTCAGCTCATAGGGCTCCTGAGTCCCATATTGCCAACCTCACAGAAGTTGGGGAGGCCTAATCTGATGGGCTGGGTGATCTCAAGCCTGGCCCTGCCATCTTTGGCTCCAGAAGTTCTTAGAACTTTCTCTATATCTGAGGATGTATACACAGCAAGCTGGAGTTTGCTGGGCACTGAGGCCTGGTTATTCACTGGGAACTAAGGAACATCACTTGTCCAGATGAATCCCAGAGCACCTTCACCAGGACAGCTCCAGGTGACTTACGTGCTGACACATGCATGTCTCCTGTCTCTCATTTGTTTCATGGGTGGACAGTATTGGGCTATTTCTAGCAGAGTCCAATCCTAGCAGTTCACTGTGGAAGCAACTCAGCTCAGCTATTCCCTGCTATGACTTTACTTTAACCACCTCCCATCCAAGAATGTTCCCTCATCTCTCGGGCAAACTCTGTGTCCCCATGCCTGCCTTGGCGTTTGGCATGTGGTAAAACAAACACTTAGACACAGGGGCCTCAGAGGAGAAGACAAGGGCTGCTCCAGAGGCTCACATAGCAGGGCTTCACATGCTTTAGGCTATAGGGTTGCTGACCAAAGGTGAACCTTGAAGTAGGTAGGGTTTATAAGGCAAGGATGAGGTGAGCATGGCCTGGTAGTGGGACCACCACAGCCCCCCACCTCTAGAACTTCAGTGCAGTTTTCAAAGGGCTGGGAGCAAGGCTGAAACAGAGTAGGTTAGACCCTAGTCACACCACTGGGCAACCTGGGATGACAAGAAGCTTGCAGAGACATAGGTGGCTTTGAGCACCTGCTGAGGGAGAGGCAGATGCTCCTTAAGGTGGAGCCTTAAGTGTTGAGGAAGTGACCTGGTATTCCTGGCTATCTCAAAGACAGATGCAGCCTGCCCTTCCAGCCATGGGACCCATGAACCTGATGCCTCACCTGACAGGGTATGGCTGTGTGGGTTTGGTTTTAATGCTATCCCCTCTCCCACTATTCCCACAGCTTGAAATCAACACAAGGTAAGGTAAGCAAGGCAGGCCTTTATTGGAGAACATGACAACATAAATACACAGACTTGGAGACCAGAACACATAGGTAGGAAACACCCTGGTGCCTGCTCACCCTGGTCACCCACACTTCTCCTTCCTTGCTTGGGTTGCCAGTGACATTTGTAGGGGTGAGCCATACCTAAGGAGACTCAAGGGGTGGCTTAGCACTTCTTAAGGCCAAAGGGAGATGGCAGATCAGGAAGGCTGGCCATCAGGGCCACCCAGGCTGGCACTGGATGTGAGGTCACTCAGTATAACAGGCCAGAAACAAAGCAGGGTGGAGCTTCAGGGCGACTTCTGGGAGGGAGGAGGAGTGCTGGCTATGGCGTATGGAGGACACAGCTGCAGGGGTGAGGGGCTCAGGCCTGTGCCTCTAGGGCCCGCACATGCACACTGGGTAAGCAAAACCAGGATGGTGGCAGCTCTTTGCTTTTGCAGTCCTCATGGAACCGGATGTTGAGGAAGAAGTCCCCTGTGTAGAGGAAGAGGAGGGCCCCAAGGCAGGCAGATTGGCCTGATGGCTGTACCTGGAGTGGGAAAAAGGAAGAGGTGTCATACTGGATCCATAGCACCACCCCCAAAGCTACTGGGAAAGCCTTGGACTTGCCTAGCATTGGTAATGTGAGTGGGGTAGGACACTGACTCTGTTCCATTCAGAGCATTTTGCTATGCTTCCTTAGATGAGGGGCTGTGTGTCTGAGAACTTATTTCTATCTTTGAAAGGTGCCACCACTGTTTCTCTCCCTGAGCTGTCTGGGTTTAGTGAGGGCGGGAGTACAGGCAGTCGTGTGTGCAGTGTCTGAACCGAGCTCTAGGGCTCACTGATTCCCCTGGAGCTGGGTATCGCAGTAACCACTGCAGG
The DNA here is from genome assembly GCA_021653895.1 of Mastomys natalensis. NCBI lineage: Eukaryota > Metazoa > Chordata > Mammalia > Rodentia > Muridae > Mastomys > Mastomys natalensis. The sequence continues at coordinate 102,246 of JAJTUV010000166.1, read as the reverse complement.
GCGGTGCCGTGGGTACATGCAGATAGGAACAGCATTGTGCTATAGGCTGCCATAGTGGGTTAGACATGGAGGACTGTGCCTCAGCTCACACTCACCGTGTCAAGATAGAAGGTACTGGAACCCACAAAGGAGATGACATCATGCAGATCATAGTTGTGCACACCGTTCTGGTGGTCCTGGAAAGGGACCACGGTGAGGGCAAAGGGCCCCACACTGCGGGGACTCCTGTTAGTCAGCCGTACCTCCAAGCGCACAGGGTCACCGACCTGGCAGGCAGCTGCCACCTCACAGTCACATGGCTGCCCATCCACCAGCACATCTGCAAGAGATGAAAGACTATCAGAGGTAGCCGGCTGCCTTACACCTTCTTGCTCTGTGCCAGAACAATGGGGACACACAGGAGTGACTTAAACCTGTTTTCCTGAAATGGTTTGCCAGAGACAGGCACAGCAGAGAAGCTGTCACCCAAAGGCTGTCCACTCAAGAGGAGCCCTCATCTGTGGTGTTCCGCCTGGACATTCCAGCCACAGCCCCTTGGGAGGGTGCTCTCTGGATATGCCTTCCTCCCCAGAGGAGGAGTATCTGGGAACGATGGCAACACATTCTGAGAATGCCATACTCTCAAACTTTGCCCGGTGCAGATGCATCTCCTGCCTGCCTCCTGTGATTGCTGTTCCCTGGACTCCTTGCCCACCATCTACAGGGGGGCTGGAGCCAAGTGACCTATAGAAACCCCTCAGTAGACTCCTTCACCCCAACACTGCCTGCCAGGCATAGTGATGAGGAGCACAGATGCCTAGAGAGAAAGTTTATAATCTAGCAAGGAAAAAGTAAAGATGGTCCAGAAGGGGGCCATAGTGAGACTCCACCTGATGGAGTTCAAGGGGACTGATCACAGGCCTGGGGAGGTGGAAAGGGACCCTTCTTCTCTAATCTACATTCTTCAGGCTATTATTTGTCTCTAAGAGTCTGGTGTAGCTGCATCTTCCATTTTTTGGATGCACAAGATCATCTGGCCTGAGTCTGACCAAGCTAGGCTGTCCCTGGCCACTGGTCTATCTGTAATCCACATAAGCACTTCTAGTGGTACCCTGAGATCCTGCAGGCTGTGCTGCTCCTGATACTAGCCGTCTTGCTCTGCTGAGCTCAGAGTAAGGATCTAAGGAATCTGGATGTGCCTATGCCTGTCACTGTATTGCCTGAGCATCAGTTCTCTCTTCTGTGCAGATGTGGAGCAGATGTTAACACTGACAGCTGTGAGGAGAGCATGTAAGTCACGCTGGTGATGCTGTGGGTAACGGTGTGGAGAGCTGTGTATGTAGGCTCCAGAAAGGCCCCATCCCAGCTTCCATCATAGTGACTGCTGAGTCTGGAGGGCAGCAGGGTGACTTCTGTCTCCAGCCTCAGTTTCTCCATGTGGCATGGGGCTTCACATACAAAACCACCCAGCAGTCCTTCACCCCCTTTTCTACTCCACACAGGTCTTTGTAACTAATCCCTGATCAGTTATCCCACCCAGGTGCAGATGAAGCTTCCTGAAGGAAATGAGGGTGAGGGAGAGAGCAGGGCCCAGCAGAATCTGGTCCCCTTGAGGGAGTGATGATTGTATGCAAACCAGTGAAGGTGGCTGGCCATTATAGCTCTTTTGGTTTTGGATTTTTGGGGGTATTGTTGTTTTTCTCTGCAGAGGTCTGTGTGGGCTGCCAGGGCAGCCAAGACAGGGCTGGGGCTCATCTCTCAGCCTTCCTGATTTGCCTGTTAACCCTTTCATTTCCCAACTCTGCATAGCCCAAGGCAGGCCAGCTGGGATCTTACCTTGCCTCTACCCTATCCCTCTACACCCCAGCCTTCCAACTGTCAGAAAGCTGCCATGAGTGTCCACACTTCTGGGGCTCAGAATGAGGGAAAGGCTTGCGCCCAGTTATAACTAGCAGCTTCCTTCCAGCACCCTAGTGCACCCTCACACAGAAGGCTGGAAACTCCCAGAAGGACTATCCATTCCAGCCTGGCTTGGAGTAACTGACCACCCCATGGCTCACTTTTGCTGCCAACGATGTGACTCTAATAAGCAGTTGCCACTACCCTCCCCCTTAGCCTAGAATTCTTACAGTATTCTCATACATAGCATCCAGGAACAAGGAATTCTGCACCTTCCTAGATATTGACTGGGGAAAAAGCAACCTTCCATGGTGGGCCAGCAGGAGAAAGGAGGCCCTTTTCTCTGGCACCCATATTAGGCAATGGCTGGAGACCTTCGCCTATCAGCACAAACTCCCACAGTGGCCATCTAGCTGCTTCCCTGGCTGGGACCAGGGCCCAGAGTGTCCCAGTCTGGCAAACCAAGAAGCAGGGCATCTTTTATCCCCACTGAACCAGGCTGTGGGGAGATGTGAAGACCCAAGAGAAGTTGGTGAATGTCATATCCTGCCAGGAAAGAGCTGGGAACCCACATTGCAGAACTTAATAGACACCAAGGTATGGCTGCTCTGGACAAAAGCAAGCTCTGCTGTGAGGGAGGTAAGGTGATCCCCAGGGCTTACTGCACCTGGAGCCTCCCCAATAACTCCTGAGTCTGGTCTACACTTTCAGGCCCGACTCTAGGGGACTGAGCAGATGGCCTGGGAAACCACATGACCCACACCTGTGGCTGGAACAAGTAGGGGCCAAGCAAGTCAGACTAGAAGTCCCAGTGTAAGGGAGGATGGAGACATCTCTGGGACCACAGTAGAGACATCTGGACATAGGACCCTGTCTATGTTGTGCTTTCTTTTCTAGGTCAGCCAAAGACTTCCTGTGGCCCTGAACCACAGTATGTTATGGTCTTCTGATCCTAGGGCTGGCCCCATGCTCTGAATGCACATGTCTCCTCTGTGAATAAGGCTGCCAGGCTAGCAATGACCAGCTGACAAAGGGCTGGTTTGACAGTACCCCTTCAGTGGGGCAAGGATGTAGTAGGTCCATGCCTGGTAGAAGTGGCATAAGGGCCAGTGGGTAGCAGTGGCTCCTGGCTCCTGTCAGTTCATTCGAAGTGTGAGTTGTCCCAGTACATCTCTGAATATCAGTTTCATCATCTCAACACAGAGTTATCCCAAAACTACTCTAAGTGGGGCTTTATGGTGGTGGCCAAGAGAGTTTGACCCCTGACCTCGATCCCTTCAGTTCCCTGTGGCCCAGAGCCAGTGTGCTCTACCCCTCCCTCACACTGTCCTTGCTGTCCTCCTAGCATGCCTGCCCCAGGAATTTAGTATCAGCTTTTCTCTCCTGGTTGTCATCTGGCCAGTAAGTCCGTGGACAATGAGTACGGCTGATTGCCCAACCCAAACCCTGGCCCCATTATTTCTAGCCACACCGTGACGTTTTTTACCTCTTAACTTATCCAACCCCAACAGTAACATGACAGGACTGGAGACACAACTTAGATATGCCTTTCAAGTAGAGGATTGGGGGATGACTACATGTTCCCACTGTGATCCTGGTGGGTGTGAATAACCCATGAGAATATAGTGCCTCTGGGATTGATGTGCCTTTTGTCCTCAAAGCACTAGATGGACCATAGACCACTGTCCCCTCCTGCCAAGACCTGTAGCTTTTCATGTCCGATAGCATCTGGAGTTATAGACTTCAATTCCTCCGACCCAGAACAACTACAGCTGCTGCTATACTAATGCCATGGCATGGTGCTGGCTCTGCGGAAACCAGGTCTATGAATAGAAGACAACCAAAGAACCAGGGTCTAGTGGGGTCCATCCTGAAGGCCCTGAAAGACAGGAAGGTGAATGGTCCTAGGCAGCCCTGTGATCTGAAAGAACAGGAGACAGGTATATGGTTCCTAGGCAGAAGATTCTAAGTTGGCTCAAGGCTCTGCCTAGTGCTCTATATGTTGTAGGTGGCCCCAAGTCCTCATGTCTTCCTAAGAGGATGGGAAACAGCATGGACCAGGCAAGTCAAAGACTATTTAAGAGAGCCAAGAGCAAAGCCACAGGGATGTTCAAGGCAATGTGGACACACACAGGAGTCACAGAGTCACACAGCAAGCCCAGCTGGAGACAATCCTGAGGACTCTAGATCTTCATGGTACTCTAAGTTTAAAGCTGTCTTTCCCATCTGGGCTGTATGGACTAGGGAAGTATAGGTACTGGGCATCCTTCCCGTCCTTAGCAGTGGCTCTGAACCAGACTCCAGACCTCAAACACCTGCAGACCCAGAATTGCGTGGTGGTCAAGAGCAAACTAGTGTTTTCCTGCCCAACTAGCCCCACCTCCCACTGCCCCAATAAGTTCATCCTCTGGTAGCACAGAGCTCCAACAGCCAGAACTTGGCAGGATTATTTTTCATCCATGGCTACAGATTCTGGGGAGTCTCTTAGCCCTGCCTCACCCATACCTCCCTCTTTTGCCTCTGGTGCCCTGGAAAGCAGAGGACTACTAAATATAGTTCGGGAGCAAAGGCCACCTTTGGGATGAAAAGCATGTTTTCAGGAGGAAGGCAGAGAAAGGCAAGGACAGCTGGGACATTGGTGCTCCAGACTCCAAGCTCACTCTAAGTGAGGGGGTGGACCTTAACTTTAACACCCTGGAGCTGATCCAGAAGGAGCTCAGCTTTGAAATGGGTCAAGGAGAAGCATCATCTCATAGATGAGGTAAAAGGCAGAAAGGGAAATAAACAAGCCCAAGAGGAGGTGATATCAGGGCTCACTGAGGTGTCTTGGAGGGACTCAGTAGCAGATTTAGCATAAAATCCTCTCATTTTTAATCATCTAGGACAAACAGCTCCATGTTCTCAGAAGCCCATGAGGCTGATGGTTAGGTACCTAGCTAATCAAATGCATTGATTTCTTCTTTGCCAATAAGAGCCAAGTAGCCAAACTTTTCACTTTGACTGCTGCTAAGAAGCATACATGTCAGTGCCCAGTGGTTATAATTTAGCTCCATAGCCCTAACCATCACCATTATCTTCACATACACACCCAGACTTCCCCTGTACATCCCTGTAATCCACTCCTCCATGGCCTGGCCAATTGCCAATTCGTCTGGCCTGGGTGTTTTAGGCAGAGTGAGAGTGATGTGAGGGTCTGACTCCAGAGAGACAGTGGTACTGGCTCTTGTATGCTGCCGTTCCTACATCTACACTCTGGGGCTCCTTGCTTCTTTCAGAGTGCTGAAGTCTGAGGCAGGTTCTGATGTGGAGGGGTGGTAGGAAGGACAGGAGAATCCAGGCAGCTGACTCCAAACTCCTGAAAGCACAAGCTTGCAGTGACCTGATCAAGACCAAATAGTGGCTTATTGTCCCTGCGTCCCTGTCAGGGCCTGTGCTCTGTGGAGCTGGTGCCATATACTCCATCCACCAAATGGCATGTGTGTTTAACAATATTGAGGTCGCTAATTAGTTCATAAACCAGAATGCCTCTCCTTGGCATTGGAGGCTGCTCAGGACCCACATGTGTAATTACCCTCAAGTTGAGAACAGCTCCTAAGGAGCTGCTGCCTCTCCTGGGGAAATAATTTACTTTTACAACTTTTCATTAAAGATTAAAGGGAATTAAATTAAAATTAAGGTGAATTGGAGTTCAAGAAGAGGGCTGTGTGTTCTCAGAGGCTCTCTGGCCTCATCCTGGCCAGTGGATTCTAGGGAATGCATGCTGAGCTCTGAAAGGTCAGGGCCCCTCAGCCTCAAACCTCTGGTTTACTGCCTCCAACAATACTATAGCTACCCATCACAGTCCCCCCCATGAAGCCACACTGCAGGTGCAGGACAGGACTCTGTTATGTAGGTGACAGTCTGCAGCAGAGGCAGAACCAAGGATGTCCCTCCACATCCCTAGAAGCCAAAGGCCCTTTCCCTGATGTTCATTCCTTGAGATAGGGCCTCGTGTATCCAACGTTGGCCTTGAACTTGCTATCTACCAGTAGAGACCTTCAACTTCTGATCCTCATACTAGGATTATAGGCAAGTGACAACGCCTTGTTTAAAGGGTACTGAGGGTCATACCCAGGACCTCACACATGCTAGGGAAAAATTCTTCCAACCAACTCTGGCCTTCCTCACTCCCTCCTCTGAAAATGTGAGGGTAGGACTTCCTACATACTCCTTTAAAGTACAAAGCCCAACTTGCACCTCCACTACTAGCCAGAGAATGTGGACTCCTCCCTATCCCACATCCAGGCTGGGCTGGCACCAGATACCTTGTACCAGGTCCAGTGTAGTAAGGATGTTAAGAGTTTCACCTGTGTGCACCCTTCTAAATCTAGTCCAGAATGCACACCCACTTCCCGGGCATAGTCTGCTGAGACCCACTCATACCGCCCCTAACCTCCTCCAGGCTTGGGTCAGGACATCCTGTTCACTATCTGAGCTCCGTGACCACTTGACTTCACCCTATCATATATGTGTTGTGTCCAACTTTCAAGGTGAACCTGGCTCACACATCCTAAGCCTGCTGTGCCCATATCAGAAACAGATGTAACAAAAGTCCACAAGCCAAGGTACCCTCACAAAGATCAAGACCGTATCCCCGCCCCCCACACTTATCAATCCTATAGAAATGTTCTCCAGCAACAGCTACTTAGATGAACCCCAGGATACAGAATTTTAAAGAACAATCATAAACTTCATCAAAGAATTCAAGGAGTTTAAACATCTGAGTGATGCCTAAGAAAACACATAAGGCTGACTGAAATGATGTTCTAGGATTTGAGAACAGTTTTCATTAAAGAGACAGAAATATTGGAGAGAACTCAACTTGAAATAAACATGCAATGGAAAATCTAACTGAACTAGAAAACTTATAAGTAGAATGGATCAAGTAGAAGATAGAATATTAAGACTTGAAAAGAGGAAATTAGACAATACAAGCAAAGACCATGAAAAAATAAAAAAGCACAGGAAAGAAACATGAAAATACCAAACCTTTGAGGTTATAGGCATAGATGAGGGAGAAGAATCCCAGGCTAGTGCCATAGACCAGATCTTTGACAAGGTCACAGAAGGAAATCTGCCCCCAGATAATGAAAGGCATATCCATACAGAAACAAGAAGTAACAGGACTCTAAACAGATATTATAGTTGAAACACTAAATATACAAAGAAAGGATTGAAAGCTGAAAGAGAAACAAAATCACAAGTCATACCCATCAGAATAACCACTGAGATTTTTTAATGGAAACTTTGAAAGCTAGACATGGCTGAAGTAACGCGCTCCAAATTCTACAAGAGAATGGCTGCCAACCTTATATGGAGTCCTCAAAAAACCATTACATGTTCCAAGCGACTCAAAGCAGACAAAACAGGGGTACTTTACACTGAAGAGAGGGGTAAGCATAGCTAACAGACTAGAGAAAGGAAAAGAATGAAGCTGTAATGATGGAAACAAAGCACACAACTGAGCATACAATAAGACAATGACGCAATCGACACAACTTTCAATATAACTTGAAACCCAATTACTCAACTCTCCAATCAAAAGACAGAGACTGGCGGACTGAATTAAACAGAATCATCTTTCTCTTATTTACAAGAAACCAATTCAGCTTTAAAATAGGCATCATTATAAAGTGAAAGATGAAAAGGTGCTTCCTAGTGGGACAGGAAACAAGCAATGTGCTGTTACTAGCAGCTAACAGATTACTTTAAACTGCAAGTAATCAAAGAGTAGAGAAGCACTTCAATCAGGAACAATCAACCAAGGGGACATTGAAATTGTGCTGGCTTGAAGAAGAATGGTCCCCATAGGCTCATATGTTTGAATGCTCAGTCATCAGAGAGTGGCAGTACTTGGAAATGATTAGGACTGTTGTGGCCTTGATGGACAAGGTGTGGGCTTTGAGGTTTCAAAAGCTTAAGCCAGCCCCAGTGTCTCTCTCTGCTCAGATCCAGATGCAGAACTCTGAACTTCTCCAGCACCATGTCTGTCTGTATGCAATCATTCTCCCTGCCATTATGATAATGGACTAAACTCTAAAACTGTAACCAAGCCCCAATAAAATGATTTTCTTTATAAGGGTTTCCATGGTTGTATCTCTTCACAGCAATGGTACACTAAGACATTAATCCTAAACATATTTGCATTTAACTCTGTAGAACTCAATTTCATAACAAGTATACTACTAGAATTAAAGACAAATTAACATCAACCCTTTAATAGCAGGTGATCTCAATATCTCACTTTATCCCATTGAGAGTCTATCCAGACAAAAGAGAAACATCAGAATTACATGCACCTACATTTAAGGTATCTACAGAAGATTTTACTCAAATACCAAAATAAACATTCTGCTGAGCACTGCATGTAAATTTCTCTAAAATAGACCACAGCCTAGGATACACACACAACACACACACCACACACACACACGCACATTCAGGAACCCTTAACTATATGTGTCCTATTAGACCATAATGCAAATAAAGCTTGAAATAGCAAACAAATCTCTAATATTATACACAGACTCATAGAGACTAAACAACACATTACTGAATGGTGCAGAGAAATCAAAAGATAAAAAAAATTAATGGAGGTAAATGAAAATAAAAACAACACAGCAAAATCTCTGGGCTACATTGGAAATAATCATACAAGGAAAACTTATAGCTCTAAGCAGTACATCAAAACATTCAAAAAGAGCACAAATAAATGCCTTAATGATACAACTCAAGAACTTGGCAAACCAAGAAGAAACCAAACCCAAATCCATCAAGAGATCATAAAAATCAGAGCAGATATTAATGAAATAGAAACAAAATCATACAAAAACAATCAGTAAACTTAAGATTATTTTGGAGAAGATAAAGAAGAGTAACAAATCCCTGCACCAACTAGCCAAAAGGAAATGCCCAAATTAATAGGATGAGAAATAGACAATAAACAGAAGGGGAATATTCAAACTCTGATGAAGTCAGTATTATTTTAATACCAAATCAGGTAAATACACAAACAAACACATAAGCAGAAATCTAGAAGCCAATATTGCTGATGGACATACATATATAAATTCTTGATCAAATACTTGCAAACCAAATACAGGCACATAAAAAGATTATGTAGTATTATCAAGTTGTCTTTGTCCTGGAGATGCAAAGATACTTCAACAGACACAAGTCAATATATTCAATAAATCACATACATTGACTTAAAACTCACATGATCATCTCAATAGATGCAGAAAACCACCACCACCAAAAACCAGAAACATAGACCAGTGGAACAAAATAGAAGACCCAAACATGAGTGCATGTAACGACAGCCACCTAATATTTGACAAAGATGCCAAATACAATAAAGAAAAGACAGAATCACCAACAAGTAGTGCTAGGGAAACTGATACACATGAAGCACGAAATAGACTTGTATCTATCCCGTTGTACAAAATGGATCAGATGTAAAACCTGAAACACTGGAGCTGCTATAAGAAAATACAGGCAGACGCAGGTAAAGGAAGGATTTTATGAGGAGGACTTCATTGCTCAGGAATACGGTCAACAGTTGACAAGCAGGACTTCATAAAACTAAAAGGCTTCTAAACAGAGTGAAGAGGAAGCCCACAGAAGAGAGAATCTTTCCCAGCGATGTGCCTTGCAAAGGACTAATATCCACTATACATAAAAAGTCAAAACCAACCCATTAAAACACCAGCTAAGGAGGAAATTAAAATGTTCATCATCCTTACGATTTGAGGATTTCAAATCAAAACAACATTGAGATTTCATCTTACCACAGCCAGAATGGAAAAGATCAACAAAACAACTGACAGCACGTGCCGAAGGGGAACCCTTTCTCACTGTCGGTGGGATTGCAATCTAATACAGCCACTCTGAAAACACCCAAAAGGCTAAACATAAAATCTACTATATGACCCTGCTATACCACTCTTTTCGACAACGTACTCCACAGCTACTTGCTCCGCCATGTTCATCGCTGCTCTATTCATAACAGTTAGGAAATGGAAACAACCTAAATGTTCTTCTACTGATGAATGGATAATGAAGATGTGATACACTATGGAATACTATTCAACTTTAAAGAAAAATGGAATCAAGAACTTTGTAGGCAAACGGATGGATTAGAAAATATCATATTGAGTGTTATCCAGATTCTGAAAGACAAAGGTCACATGTCCTTTTTTTGATCCATGGTTCCCAGCTCCAAACCATCAGGGGTAAATATATAACCTAGAGTAACAGCAAAGTCCAGGAAAGGAAAAAGGGACCACTGTGAGGGTAACAGCTAGAGAGGAGAATACCAGGATATGGGTGAAGTGAAGAAGAAGATGGGAAAAAATGGCAGAGTGGACCCAAGGTGGAGTGGACCTGAAAGCCCTGAGCACTAGCTCCCTGAGGACTAGACTTCAAGTGATGGAAGTACTATGTAAATTGCCAAGGAAGAGAAGCAACTAATGGCCCTACCTGCCTTCGATGCCTATAAACCACAGCATGATCAGCATGACAAGCTGTGTCTAAGGGTATAACACCAGCATTTGCATCTTAGCGGTAAACAAGAGCTGTCTAATTGGACTTACCCCACTCAAAGGGCAGGAAGTTATTTCCGATACTGGAAACTTACCCAGCTGCCCACAGCTATCGTGATCTTGGGTCGCAGAAGTAAACCTACTACCTACATTTTACTGAGCCAGCATGATTCCTAACTGCATCAGAAATTCTTATCCCTTGTGCCCGTAGATCAGTGTAACTCACCCATCATCGAAGACCCCAGAGATCATTACAGAAAGCCACAACTGGTCAAAATGTAAACAACTGATCATGAGGTTCCTGGTCCCAGCTGATAAAGCTACACCCAAGGCTTAGGTAACACACTGCAGAGGGAGCAGAAAGATTGTAAGAGCCAGAGGAATAGGAAATCTACTGTGAAACTGTGTCTCCTAGAAATGTCAGGGGGCTTCTCCCATAACTCTACAATATGGCTTCCTAAACAAGACCAGAACAAGTACAGCCCTTAACGAAAAACTCCAGGCAACTAAGGAATGCCAGAGCAGGAGACATAGTCTTCTCCAGGATGAGCCCCTAATAAGTTTATCCCACACTAATTGGTCAGCCCTGAAATCATATACATACAAGTAACACTAAAGAGACTGAGCAAGTTGCTTTATATATTTACACATACATAAGACAAAATGAAGCCATAAGTTTGAGAAGGAGCAAGGGAGAGAGGACAAGGGAGGGACTAAAGAAAGAAAAGGGAAGTGGATAACAATGTAATACATTTATATAATAAATAATGTAATTACATATATATGTATTTGTAAAATGTAATTATATTTTATATACTTAAATAATAAATAATATAATTATATTTTAACCTCAAAAAGGTGAAGGGTAGATGTGGAGGGAGAGAAAAAAGAAGCCTAATCAGAGAAATAGCCAAATGGAGAGGCCCAGTGCTAGGTACCTGGGTACCTGCCCAGAGAGACAGAGTTAGCCTCTAGACAGCAGCAGTATGGCCATGGGGTTGGCAATGTGCCACTCAAGGTGACTGGGTACACAGTGAGGCCAGCTCATGGACTGGGAACCTGCAAGCAGGGTGGCTTACTCTGCTTGAGACTCCTGAATGAGTCTCATAGAGCACCTCTATCAAAAACCCTGTGAGACAAACTAAGGCTAGGACCTAGTGAATAGCTGTGGTGTGTATCAGTCTTTGCTTATGTGACCAAGGTCTTCCATCAGCAGGGAATTTGGAGTTCAGGGAAGGGATTGATAATAGGTGCAGGAACTGGTCCTGCCTCACTCTGCAGGGACAGAATGCACTGTTCTCTGGACGCTTTGGCTCTCTATGCAACCCTTCTTAATTCTCATTTTGAATTGGCACTTGAGAGAGGACTGAAGAAGAAACCAGGAGGAAAAAGGAACCTATGCTTGCTGATAGGCAGCATTATGCAAAGCCAACTCTCTGAGAACAGCCAAGAATTTGAAAGAACTCCTCTGCTCCCAAGCAATATCTCTGCCTTTCAACCTCTCATCTCTCAAACTTGTCTGAAGAAAGCAGACGCTAGACTCCTGGGTAGCCCTCTGCCTACTCCTGCACACGGGCTTGAGTTAGACTCTTATCCTCAACACAGTGTTACCTAGGCCTTGGGCCCTCCCACCCCCCGATCTGTAGGTGGGCAGTACTGGTGCAGGGACTTTGTGGAGAGTGATGTAAACGTGGGAGTGGGTACTGCAGAGGAAGACTGGCCATGGATGGGGCTGGCAGTCAACTTTGGTACCAGTCATGCGTCTGCACCCACCACCAAGAGATGCAACCAATTTTGTCCTCTGAGGATGCACACAGTCTGCGGTCTTGGGCAGGGGGGTAGTGCTCAAGCTGACTGGCAGAGTGTGGGGTCATCTTGGGGAATGGCTGGGCTACTCTTGGTTCCACCTGATCAATATGCCATTTAAAATGAGCCTGGCCCAGCCTAGGAGAAAGGTCATGGTGGTTAATGCAGTCAGCTGACTTGGCTTGTGACTGAAATCTCTGGCCTAGTTCTGTCAGGTATTAGTCTGGGAAGCTCAGAGCATTGGTCCACCATGGCAGGCTCAGCGGCCAACCCTGGAAAAAATGCTCTTCCTAAGTGTGTGGAAGCTAGGGATGCCCAGAGCCTTTAGAACCTGGGATTGAACTTAACCTTGACTCATAGGCGAACCGGACTTTCCAGATGACATATAAACCCTGAACAGCTCCACAGATCACTTCTCTGCAGTGTCCACTTGCTTCTAATACTGCTCAGAGTCACGGGAGGCTACACTGGTGGCCTTAGCTTTGTGACGTTCCCAGTTAAGGGGACCCATATAATTTCTTTTCACCTACCTAACAACCTTCACCTCAACACCAGAACAAAAGTTTAGGTACTATCTCCCTCTACAACCATCCATCTATCCCCTTATCCACCCCTGATATATAGCCAGCTAGTCTTGAAGTTAAGATCCTCTTGTCTTAGCCTTCCACAGAGATGTGTGGATCTATCACAACATCTGGCCATCATCTGTTTTTCTACCCATCAACTATCCTATCCATCATCCATCCACCCATCCATCCATCCCTCATCTATCCAGACAGCCAGAATCCTTATATCTGTCTGTCCATCCATCCATCCATCCATCCATCCATCCATCCATCCATTCTCCATCTATCATCAATCTATTTAGCCAGCCAGTATCCATCCATTATCTATCCATCCACCATCCCTCCATCTACACATCATCAAACCATCTGTCCATCAACCCGTCACCCATTTATCCATTTTACATTAGCCCTTGTATCATTCATCTATGTATCATCCATTATTCTATCTTCTATCACCCATCCATTTATAACCTGTTCATCATCTATTCACCTATCACTTATCTACCTACTTTCTATCCCATTCATCATCTATTATTCCAGCATCCATCTTCCTTCATCCATCCATCTACCCATCATCATCTAGCCATTTAGCCATCCATCTGTCCATTCCAGACCCTCAGTGACTTGATTTCATTTCTTTTCTTTGTAGCACTAAGGAAGCAGTCCTTCCATACAATGTAGGTCCCTGGATACTACCTGCTTCTCCAGGTGAAGCTGGTTAGAGGCCTAAGCAGATTTTCTATTGAAGCCCAAAAAGACATTCACCTTGCCAACACCTTGATCTTGGAATTCAGCCTCCAGACTAGGAGAGCATACATTTTCGTGTGTAAGCCAATGAATTTATGACACTTGTCATGGCAGCCTCAGGTCATAGACACATTAGTCCCCTGAAAATATGACCAAGGCACTCAGGGAGTGGTTGATAGACTGTAGGAGGTCAGTGAAGGAAAGAAGACCTCATTTGGGGGCCATCTGAGACTTGGCTGAGGGGTACCTCTGAGACATATTTAAGGCACCCTAGTGAGGAGTCCTAGAGAGCTTTGCTTTGAGCACCAATAACAGCTTGCCATCTGCATGTTATAGCTGGTATGCAAATGACGATTCTGACAAACAATCTGTTCTTTTCAGTAATTTAATCATCACCATAGTCACCTTCTGCCATGGCAAAGCATAGTGCTCAACAAAGGCATGGACAAGCAAGTGATGAGTCCTGTGACCCTGTGAGGAACCTCTGACTTCTCCTTTCACCCCTAATGTCCCAGGATCCATAGGGGGGTGGTTATAGCCCTGTACAGCACCTACACATGCAGCAGGCATAGGGCATGGAGGGTGCATTTATTACAGGTTGGCAGGGCCAATACCTCCCACATTCCTAAAAGCAGAGCACACATCTCAGGTATGGGACTGGTTAAAACCTCTCCATTTTGTGATTGAGTGGGGGAGAGAATGATCTATCCAAGAGCCTGAGTATGGCCCTGAGATAGTACTAGATATAGCACAGGCTTCTACACTACCCTTTCTGCATGCATAGTAAACCATAAGCTAAGCCATCCAGAGGAAAGAAACTGGGAAAACTGATGCAAGTCACGGGGCAGGGCTGAGACTCCAATGAAGCTCTGAGAGCAGAGAAAACTGATCATACTTCACCATCACATCTTTGGGAAGAATGGAGAAGATACTTGGACTTATGCAAGGAAAGGACTTAGAGAGTCACAGAGACCTAGGATGGATGAAATGTGGCCTCTCTTGTGGGACAGCACTGGAATTTCTTCATCCATTCTTTAATTCACCCACTCACTCACTCACTTGCTTGCTCACTCACTCACTCACTTGCTCACTCACTCACTCACTCAATCGCTTGCTCACTCACTCACTCACTCGCTCGCTCACTCACTCACTCGCTTGCTCACTCACTCACTTGCTCACTCACTTGCTTGCTCACTCACTCACTCGCTTACTCACTCATTTGCTCACTCACTCGCATATACAGCAAAGCCCAACGAACAGCTATCATATGTCAGACACAGAAGTCCTCAGTATTAAGAAGAAAATAAAGCCCTTTCTCCCATGAGTTTATTTCTGATGGACAACATCAGCAAATAAGCGAGCAGACACATAAGCAACATATGCTTACATGCATGTGTGCACACACACATGGCATATGATAATGGTCCAGGGAAGGTTGTTCTTAGAGGGCATTAGGAAAGGTCTTGATGAGGAAGTGGCATTGAAGTTAAGACAGAGTAGGAAGCAGGGAGAGATGCCATCTGATAACACAGCAGTAATTTGGACTGGCATTTTTATCATCTGGGTGAGCTAGAAGCTCTGAGCTTGAGTGGAAGGAGGCACAGAGCAGTGAGGAGATCAGAGGCATGCATAGGGGAGGAAAGAGTGGCTTAGGACAGAAAAGATTTTCCAGCTATCTAGGTAACCCCAAACCCAGTTACAGCCACAAGAGGGTTGAACCAACAAGTCATTCTCAGACATGCAATGGCTAAGACATCAAAGTCACACAGCAGTGTGATGGAATGTTTGGCTTACTTTCCTTTGTTCCACAAGGCTTTGGGTAACCTATCCAATCAACTCCTGTGGCTCAAGGCACAAGTGGCGAAGATGGAGAAAGTGAAAGAAAACTTCCACATCTCTAGGTTCTGTTCCAGGTTGGTCCCATGAAAAGGGAGAGTTGAAGTGCTGCTATCCTATGTAAGAAGGACCAGTGGAGAACTCAGGCAAGTGTATCACAGGCTGGGGAGGGCAGAAAATTCCAGAGAGAGGAGAGAGGAGCCACTGCACAGTGGTAGAAAGGAGGGTGGGAGCTATGAGAAGTGGTGGTCTTTCTGGTAGGTTCAGATCTTGGATGGGGACTAGGGAAATGATAAACATGTCTGGTGGGCACTTCAACCAGTAAGCATAGGGCAAAATGCCAAGCCTGTCTAGTAATCAAAGAACATACACAGAAAGGCCATCTTTTATGAATATTTACTGTAAATAACACATATTAGAGGTGAGTTAGGTAACCTCTGCTGATAAATTAATCTATGTTTATTATAGGAAAATTAATTGTAGTAAGGTGAAGAAGAAATAGAATCTTCAGCGATCCCACAGTCCAAGACACTATTGAGTAGGTATGTGGCTATAGGCTCTCTTCTGGACCATCTTTTATGGCTGAGGAGACTAGCATGGAGTTTTAAGGGAAATAAAAGCTATTGCTGGAAACAGTCAAGGGGACTCAAGTTTTCACACATGGCTGCTTGGAGACCAAGGGCTGGGAGATTCATAGAGATCGGTCTTGTAATAAGCAGAGCAGCAAATGGCCTTGGAGAGAACATATGGCCTTTGCCTTAGCAATTTCACTTCTGGAAGGTTTGTAATGTGGGCTGGCTTTAGCTATAACATGGTGAGTCTAGACACTACAAAGCACAGTGGGATGGGCTGGATTTAAAAACATGAAGCATTAGCACAGCAGAATACTACACAGCCATTACAAACCCTGACTTAGATATGCCATCCACATGCAGGGACATGATGATGTCAGTGAGTGGTGACAGATGGTCTTGGTGACAGATGGCCTCTGAGCTCTGCCTTGAGACACCTGTCCAGAAGAGAGACTATAGCCACATACCTACTCAATAGTGTCTTGGACTGTGGGGATCGATGAAGATTCTATTTCTTCTTCACCTTACTACAATTAATTTTCCTATAATAAACATAGATTAATTTATCAGCAGAGGTTACCTAACTCACCTCTAATATGTGTTATTTACAGTAAATATTCACTAATATATACATGGGGATGAGACCGTGTTCATTTGTTGAGGCTTTAATGCCTAGTACCTGAAAAGAGGCAATTCCTAGTGTGGAGCTTTCAAAAGCATCATTACAGAGCCCAGGGTGTAAAGCACAAGCATGAGAATGGAGTTCTAATTTGCAAAACCCACATAAAGCCAGATGCTGTGGTGTGCACATTTGTGATCCAGTACTCTAAGGGGAGATGAGAGGTAGACAGAAGAATCCCTGGAAGCCTGCTAGCCTGGTGTGCACAGTGGAAAACAAGAGACCATCTCAAATAAAGCAGAAGAAAAGGAGAGACACCTAGGCTATTCTCTGAGCTCATCATTTGTACTGAGAATGTGTGTGCACAGTTATACACAGTTATACACACATGAGAGAGAGGGGGGATTGGGATAGAGAGATTGGGATAGCAGAATGAGGTCTTGGGCAGGCAGGTCCTGATCCTATGTGACCTGCTATCTTTATGGGAGTAGGAAAACAGGACTTAGACATACACACACACAGACACACACGCAAACACACACCCCCATGTGCAGATCATGATGTCTGGTCTCTGAGACCACACACTGAGAGAGAAGAGAGGTCTCTGCAGTTGTCATCTGGCTGGCTAAATGGGTATATTATATTCTATAGTTCATTTGCATGTATTAATTTTAAGAATAAAGCTAAAGTTACAATTAAATAACGTGATAAATACTCAAAGGCTCAAAACTGAGGAAAGATTCTGTAACACCTTGGGGGAGGGGGTAAGGACAAATATTTAAAGTATTTGCCATATTTTAAGTAGAGGGTGAGATATTTTCATAATGATATTTTATTAGTAAGAGTATTACTTTCTTAAAAAATAAATATACAAAATACATTACTCCAACATATATGGAAGAGTATCTCTAGGTGGCAGGCAGAATGCTGGGCACTAGGACTCCAGTGGGAATCCTGACAGTTCTGTAGCCCTCTGGACATTTAGAGGACCATTTGAAGCATTCACAAAGCAAACTCCACATGTTAGCCTACTCCTGTCTGTGTCTCTGCAAATGTCTAGACCAGGCCCTAGATCTCCTGGCTGTGGCCTGCAGCCCTATGGTTCAGCCCTGCAGCGTTCTGCAGTCAGAATTTCCTCCTGGCAATGATCAGGACAGCTGCCCAGGTTGGGTGAGCAGGAAGATGACTCAGCTAATGGTGACAGCCCTTTAGAGGAAACTTAATTATTCTGTAACCTGGCCCAGAGGGAGAGAAGGGTGCTGGTGGCCTAAACGTGGCTAATGGCGATCGATTAGCCCTGCCAATCTTCTAGGCTATTTATAGCTTGCTTATAAAGTCACTTGGGATCCTAATAGAAAGGCATCATTTGTCAAACCAAACTGTGTGTGTGTGTGTGTGTGTGTGTGTGTGTGTGTGTGTGTGTGTATGTGTGTGTGTGTTTTATATGTTAATGAGTGCCACCTGTGTGCATGTGTGTCAGGTTAGCATACCAAAGACAAGCTGGCACATGGGCATGAGAAGCCATGATAGGAAAGAGAGACCCTAGCAGAACACTGGGGGCTGGTACTGTGGGAGGGACCATATCACCCCTTCACAGGCCTAGCATTGCCCACTTTACAGAACAGAAAAGGAAGCACAGAGTTTAGTGAACAGCCGTAGGTGCCCACCCAGCTGGGCACTGGGGCATGCCCACCACTCCTTGCTTCAGAAAAACCAAGGGTGTGGGGTTTTTTTTCCAGAAAATCCTCTATGTCCTTCAGGGTCTAAGGGGACAGATCAGTCCCTGCCTGAGACAAGGCACAGCACTAGGAGTGGGAAAGCATTTTAAGATAGATGTAGCTCTGGCTCTAAGGAACTCAGAGGGAGGTTTGGTATGAGGAAAGACAGTGCAGCCTGGTCCAAGTTGTTAATGAACTGACACTCCAAATCCTGTTACTCTACCTTCTTGACAGCTTCTTCCTGAGCCCTACAACAGGGATATTGTTCATACGGTCATAGGCACCCAAGTGTCTGTCCAGTGGGTTCCCCCATGGCCTTTTCTACTACCCTTCCTAGCATCCCTTGCCCGTGACCCTGATGAAAACCAGAGTCTCAAGCACTACGGGGGAGCCTCTGCATATCTATGTGTATCTCTGCATATCTATGTGTATCTCTGCATGCCTGTGTATATCTCTGCATGCCTGTGTATATCTCTGCATGCCTGTGTATATCTCTGCATGCCTGTGTATATCTCTGCATGCCTGTGTGTATCTCTGCATGCCTGTGTGTATCTCTGCATGCCTGTATCTCTGCATGCCTGTATCTCTCATGTCTGTGTGTATCTCTGCATGCCTGTGTGTATCTCTGCATGCCTGTGTATATCTCTGCATGCCTGTGTATATCTCTGCATGCCTGTGTGTATCTCTGCATGCCTGTGTGTATCTCTGCATGCCTGTATCTCTGAATGCCTGTGTGTATCTCTGCATGCCTGTATCTCTCATGTCTGTGTGTATCTCTGCATGCCTGTGTATATCTCTGCATGCCTGTCTATATCTCTCATGCCTGTGTATATCTCTCATGTCTGTTCGTAACTCTCATGCCTATGCAGAGCAGCCTTATGGCTCTGGGGCTGAAGTCCATGTCCAAATCCAGATATCCCAAGCACTGCCCCTCCTCCCAAAAGCAGGCGATGTATCAGACTGCACATAATGAGAGTCAAAGACTCATATGAGCAGGTGGCCCAAAGCAGTATGGGAAGTGATAGAGTGAACCCTTCCTTGTGGGTAGAGCTCATGACATCCAGATTCCTAGACCGCTGGGTGGTGATAGCAGCTGCATCTCCCTACTCTGAGATGTCCTTCATCCATGATGCATTTCACAGCTTAGGAAGGGAGATGTCTCCCACAGGTGGGCACAGATAATACTGGGGAGCTGACACAGCTTCTGGCCCAGACCCAGACTCAGAACACTGTGCAGAAAAGAATGCAGAAAAGAGAACACCAAGGGGCCAATGTCTGAAAGTCATAGAACAGCAAATGGAGTTCCCTTACAGCAATGCTTGGTGACAAGGCAGGTGGAGGTTTGCTAGGAAGGACCATGGGATGCTGTCCAAGAATGTCTGAGACCCATCTGGGCCCAGGAAGTGCACCAAGGTCACAGGATAGGACATGCAGAATTACAAACAAACATATAGGCATGCATGCCTATGCATACGTGCAAACATGCATATGTACAAAACAGGTGGACCAGAAAACCAAGCCACAAAACAAATAGATGGGTAGGAGGATCTCAGGCTCTTCCTGCATTTACTGTAAGAGGTCTAAAGGCGACTTGAGGTCCTTCCATAAGCTCTCCTTGGCTTGAGGTTCACAGAACAGCAAATGAAACTAGAAATTTGGCATCTAGGGATCAAGAACTAGATAGCAATTTTTCATTTGCTTTTACTCTTCTATTCCTGTAAATGTTTGGTCTTTTCATTAGCTGATAGATTTTCTTTTCCCAGAATCTTGCAGAAGAGGGCCTCTGGCCCAGGCTGGACAGGGCTAAAACTCAATAGCTATTCTTCCAGGACACCAGGAAGTCAAGGGGCTGGGGCCATTTCATGAGTGAGGGATGCAGAATGACTTGGGATATGGTGTAAACCCAGTCTTACTGAGGGCTAGCCCCAAGTGTGTCTCCAATGTGGATACAGGTTGGCCTTGTCATAGCATGAGCCTGGAACCATGGCTCAAGTTCTACATGCTGGTTCATGCATGTATACCCCTATATAATCTTCCTTCTTTTCCAACATTTCAATAAGCTTAAATCATAAATGCTGGGTTCTTTCAAGGCCTGCCTAGCTCTAGGCCAGACAATCCCTGTTCTATGGTTTCCTATCTCTTGTCCTGGCACTGAGACTACAATAGACCCAGCTCTTGTTCTATCCCTTCCATTTACATTCAGCTTTTGAGACCCAAGGCCCTTCCTGTTGACAGCACCTCAGTACATGTGTGGGACAGCACAGCTGGCTCCCTCCTCACCTGACACCTGAAAGGTCCTGAGTGCTAGTCAGCCCTGAAACTTCATCCCAAGGATGAAAGGACAGGGAGTGGGCTCTGCAGGAGCCATGTAATCCTTCTTGGGGAAATAGGGGCAGAGGGGGCGGGGTTTCTCTCAACTCCAGGTCCCTTTGAATCAAATAAACTCATCCCCAGATAAACCAGGGACCTGAGGTGAAGCTGGCAGAGCTAACCATGGGGACTCAAGTTGCTGTGTGATGTCTCCCTAGTGATCCCACTCCAGATGGACAGTGTCCTCTGTGACCAAGGAGAAGGTGAGAAGACCCGAAGGGGACAGAACAAAGGTGAAAGGACCCACCCTGCTCAGGTGGTGGAGGTTCATTTTCACGCAACAGTTATTCTAGGAGTTACACAGCTTTGTTATCAAGTCACCTGCCAGTCGGGCACGGAGACTCTGCAGCCTCCATATAGCTGTGCTCTGCTCCTGGCCTTCACACCCCTTCCCCGCTCTTCCTCCCTCCCTCCCTCCATCCCTCCCTCCCTCCCCTCCCCTCTCTATGTATATACATACAGGAAGACCTGGGTATCAGGAGCTTGGCTTTAGTGTCATCTCTAGCCAACTTCAGTAACTATAAATTTCACTGGGGAAACTCCCTGTAAACAAAGTTTCTCAGAAGAACCTAGAGTGGCTTTGGAGCAAAAGCCCTTTGTGCTTCTGAATTCCTGTTGAATGACAAGAGAATTGTTTTTCCTCAGCCAGAGATTGATGGAGCTGGACTGTACCTTTAAACCATCACCTTCTGTATGGCAGCTTTGCCTGTGTTCTTCACAGAGCTTCCTCTCAACCTGGTCCCTGGTGTGGCCCAGAAAGCAGCCCTCTCATTCTGAGCTGATCCCTGGCATCCGTGACCCTCGTCTACCTCCTGATCACCTTTCAAGCTTGACTCAACAGTGTCTCTCCTTCAGAGTGCTCTCTTCCTGAGGCATGGTTGCATTCAACATGGTCTGCCCTTCCATGACTGTTAATTCAGCATTTAACAGAGTTCTTGACTGTCACACATCCACCTCCACTGGGACACAAGCCCTTTAGAGGTGACACGAGCAGGCTCTGGCAGATGTCAGGTGCTTTATTTTTCTTAAGTTTACCCGAGACTTCTGTTTGAATTCCTTAGTTCTGGATCAAAATAGGCCCCAGTGGGAGCAGTGTGCACACGGACTCACTGTGTCATTCTATGGCCTAATAAAGAGTCTCTGCAGTGAGCAATGGACAAAGGAGGTTTCCTCCATGGATGCTCAGCCCTGCCATAATACTGTCCACATTATGCACACACTGAGAAACAAAACCAAAACAGAGCAAACAGCATGCTTCCAGCCAAAATCGAGAAACAGGCCATACGTGCTCTCCTCTGGAACAAACAAAACACAGGCCCAGAACAGATGAAATATATGAAACATGGTTTCCATGACTTCAACTATTAGCCAGAATAAAACAGTGAGGGACAGGACACAAAGAGATGAAGTGTTTCCTATTCCACAGCCTTACAAAGCAACAGGGCCACCCATGGGGCCAGGAGGGAGCAGGAGGGAGTGGGACAGAACATGGGATGAAGGAGGGAGGTGGGAACTATAGAGATCTGTCCAAAAGTAGTCAAGGATACAGGCAAGACTAGGTGCAGCATCTGCTTCTAGAAGTCGGACTGAAGTATGAGCTTGACCAAGCAGTGGCTAACACGCTTGGAGTGCTCTTGTGTTCAGGGCAGAGCAGTTAGTCCTCAACAAATACTATCCTGATCTTGATTTTAAAAAAATATTAAAGCAGTATCTGAAAGGATTTGATTATTTCTGAGTACTCTGTTATGTCTTGGGACATTAGGCTGTTCATACCCACAGCCAGCAAGGAAATGTGAAGTCTGGCATCCAGTGAGAGACTAGTAGGAGATGGTAAGTATCCAGGCAAACACATGAAACCTCTTACAACTAAACTATTTGAATTACTAACATTCTGTGGAACTTATTACCTATGTAAAATAAAGTTCTAAACAACAACAGTATTAATGCTCACAGGGAAGGGTTAGAACTATCCTATGGTAAGAGTTTTGTAGCGTGTATACATTTATATGATGCCATTTTAGGACAGTCTGTGGTAAGTTATAGGCTGTGTTTTAATTTCCAAGTGTTCACTAGAAAGAGTCAAACAATTATCATTATTATGTCAACAAAAGAGACAGTCTTTATTCAGAGGTGACATATGTGATGGCTAATTTTGGGTGTCAACTTGACTAGAATCAACTAAAATCCAAACTGCTGGACACTCCTGTGAGGGACTTTCTTGATCAGATTAATTGAAGCAAGAAGACCCAACTTAAATCTGGGCATCATTTTCTGGTGGCAACTACAGAAAGGGACATGGAAAAAGGAAACTGCTTTTTGCCTGCTTGCCCTCACTCTCACTGAAAGTCCATCTATGCTGTTGCTACAGAATTCTTTTGCTTGTATTAGAAACAATTTCTTTGAGATTCCAAAGTAGACTGAAGACCAGCAACTCCCCAAGAATCCTCCAGGACTCTAGCACCAGATTGGGACTACTGAAATATCCAGCCTCAAGGACTGAACAACTACAGGATTCTCCATCTTTCTCACATGAGAAAGTTATTGCTGGGCTACCCAGACCATTCTACAAATAAATCTAATTCTAATAAATCTATCATTCTAGCAGTTCTGTGCCTTTAGAGAACCCTAACAAACACAGCATGATTTTCTATTTAGGAAATCTAAAATAATCAATCCCCTCAACAATCCCCTGAAGACAGAAGAAGAAGGAAGAGGAGAAAAAGGAAGAGGAGGAGGAGGAAGAAGAGAAGGAAAAAGAAGAGGAGGAGAAGGATGAAAAAGAAAAGGAAGGGAAACAAAGAAGAAGAAAGAAGGAAAAGAAGGAGACAGGAGGAGGAAAAAGAAGGAAGAAAAAATGAGAAGGAAGAAGAAAGAAGGAGAAAGAAGGAGAAGGAAGATGAAAGGAGGAAGAAAAAGAAGGAAGAAGGAAAAGAAGAAAATAGGAAGGAGGAGAAGGAAAAAGAGGAAAGAAAAAAGAAGTAAGAAGGGAAAAAAGAGGAGGAAGAAGAAGAGGAAGATGAAGAAGACCCTCCTCCTGGGAACTATCAATAATAGTTAAAATTCTCTGAGATATATGGTTAGTGGATAAAAGTCAGACTTTCCTATAGCAAATGGAAACAAAAATAAAAAAAAAAAAAAGCAACATAAACATCCTCAGAAAAATGAGATGTTGGACGATAACTCTAACAGCACATGCAGGATTGACATCATAAGGAAAACTACAAAACTCTGCTGAAAGAAATAAAATAAGAACAAAGTAAACAGAAAGGCATCTCATTCAGGTAGACAGAAAGGCTTTAGGAGTTCAATGTGTTGATCCTCCCCAACTGGATCTACAGATTCAATGCAATCCCAAACAAAATCATAGCAGCTTTTAATGTGGACATTGATGTGCTGGCTCTAACATGTACAGGAAGAAGAAAGGGACCTCAGAATAGCTAAGCCATTGCAAAAGAACAACAAGGTAAGAGGACTAGTGCTACCCACAGTTCAAGACCTGCTGTGGAGTGCTACAGCAACCATGTCAGCGTGTGCTGGTGATAGAAGAAAAATATCAACAGAATAGAGCAGGAGTCTCAGAAGCACACTAATACAAATACAGACTTGGCCTTTGGGGGAAAAAAAGAAAGAAAAAGAAAAGGCAAGAAAACAAAATCAAAACAAATTCTGTGAGAACACACACACATAGGAAGAATGTAATTTATATGCACAATTAGATATTTGCAAAGATTCCTTCAAAATAGATCACTAATCTATATATAAAATGCAAAACTAGATAACTCTCACCAGATAATGCAGGAGAAAATTCTAGACAGCAGTAGGTATGCTGTAAATGATACTTGAGCAACAGTACCAAAGGCTTGATCCAAGACATCAGCCATAAATTAACTGGCAAGGTGAGCTTTAATGGAGACAAACACTTCTGTTCTACGGAAAACACTGTCTTAACAGTGGGGGGACAAGTCACAGGCTAGACATGAAGAATTTCCAAAGACTCGTCTAGTCAAGGATTCTGTTAGAATAATACAAAATTTTCTAAACACTTAATAATATGACTTGACATAAGAGGCAGGCCATAGTCCTGAAAAGGTAACCTATCAAAGTAGAGAAGAAGATGACATGAGAAGCTGCTCAGTGTCACATGACACTATGGAGTTGACAACTTAAACAGCTAAGAGCTACCATCATACACTTGCCATGAAGGCCAAGATCTCACGCACTAATCTCCCCCAATACAGTGAAGATCTGCAAGAGTAGGAGACATCTCAGTTGTTACTTGTGGGAATGTAAGATGGTTCAGCCACTGTGGAGGTCAAAAAGTAAAGATATTCCTATCATAGGATCTAGCAAGCTCCTTGTTATTGCTCAAATGACCTGGAAAACTTAGTTTCTGACCATGCAGAAACCTTCACATGATTGTGATAGTAGCTGTCCCAGTTTGGCTTTGGGTTGGCTGTGGGTATGTGGCATGCTTGGCACCCAGCAGGTGGTGCTATTGGGAGGTGGTGGAAACTCTAGGAGGGGGGGCCCCGGTGTAGGATGCAGGTCACTTGGAACATACAATGAAGGAAGGCTCTTTTGTTCCTGGCTCCTTCCCTTCTCTGCTTCCTGTTGCCATGAGATGAGTGGCTCTCTTCCACCAAACCTTTCCACCATAATGGTTTTGTCTTGATCCAGGCCAAAAGGCAGTAGAGCCATTGACTCATGGACTCATAATAATCCAGGATAAGTCTTTTCCTTCTTGATGTTTTCAGATAGCTAATCAAAGATACCAGTACAGTAGCTTAATCTACAACTGCTAAAACTTAAAAGCAACAACAATGTCCTCCAGTGAGTGAGCAGGCAGATGATGTGCTACTCCGCACCAAAAGGAAATGAGCTATTGAGCAACAGGGGCACAGGGAGAAACTTACACATCACTAAATGGAATGAACCATTCCAAAAGGCTATATGACATCCTAGAATGGGTAAGGCCAGAGTATTAGAAAGGAAGATGATTGGGAAGAGCACACACAAGGTTTTGGGGCAGCCAGGTTATTCTGTTGTGAAGCTCTAATGGTAAAACTGTGTCATAATACATTTGGGCAAAGGCATGAAACATGCAACACCAAGAGTGAGCTCGAGATCAAAGAGCTGGCTGAGGGTGAAGCTTCCATCCTAACATAGTTCTCTCTGGCTGTGATGGATGCTCCATTCTAGGGTTGGATGCTGGAAACTGCAGATACTCCTGTGTGTTAGGGAGAGGGGGTCACTAGACCTCTTTACTTTTGGCTCAATTTTGATGTGATCTTTAAAAATACATCTATTAAAAATAACAGATCCATAAAACTCATCAATGAATTGATTCAAAAGAGGGTAAAAGAGAGAAAATTACAACAAAGGGCAGTGGGAGCAGATGTAAGCTGGCAGATACAACCTAAGCAAATTAATATACTTTAAGTGGCCTCAGGACAAGCCAGGTATTGCCAGTCACTTAAATACATAGAAGTGAACAGGACAGGATTGAAAGTAAAGAAGGTGGCACATCATCTTACGCAGACAAAGCCATGGTGTTTCATTATTACCAGAGCAATGGGAAGTTACAAAAGTCATCTTCTAACTAAAAGGGCCAATCTACACAGAAGACAAGAATCCTAATATGTACCTAACACAGAGCCCTAAAATTCATAGAGTTGAATATGACAGAGCTGAATGTAAACAGACAAATCCACCATGGCTGTTGGATATTTCAAATCTTTCTCACTGAAGTATACAAAAAAAGAAACATAAAAACCAACCTTGGCACAGATGGTTGACTGGCACTAATAGACAAATGACCTAATTAATGTTTGCAGAACCATTTCTCCAACAGTGGTAGAATATACATTCTTTTCAAGTACACACTGAATATTCATCAATATAGACCATTTCCCCAGCTTTAAAAGAATTGGAGTCACACAAAGTATGTTCTGCGACAATGATGAAATCAATCAGGCATCTATCTGGACAATCTCCAAACATTTAGAAACTGAACAAGA
The DNA here is from genome assembly GCA_021653895.1 of Mastomys natalensis. Taxonomy (NCBI): domain Eukaryota; kingdom Metazoa; phylum Chordata; class Mammalia; order Rodentia; family Muridae; genus Mastomys; species Mastomys natalensis. The sequence continues at coordinate 75,535 of JAJTUV010000166.1, read as the reverse complement.
CATGTCCAAATAACTCCTGGACCAAAGGAGAAATTGAATTGGAAGTTAGAAATTATTTTGGAGTGAAAATAAAAGCATGATAATAAAAGTCTACGAAGCATCAATCAGATGCAACCAACAGGGACATTTGTGGTACTGAATTCCATTAGAGGAAACAGTACTGAAATATATAACTTCTGCTTTTGCTTTAACAAATGAGGAGAAAAACTGAAATCCAAAGTAAAGTAGGGGAGTAAATAATGAACAGCAAAGTGGAAATCAATGAAATAGGAAACAGAAAATCAATAGAGGAGATCAATGCAACCCAAGCTGGTTCTTCAAGGAGCTCAATAGAATTAATAAGCCTCTAGCTGGAATGAGCAGAAAGGCTGAGAGGAGACATGGATTATCAATAGAGGAATGAATATGGTAACATTGCTAAAGTTTCTATAATAGTCAAGGAAAATAAGGAATGTCATGAACAGCTTTATTTCATTGGATTTGGCAACTTAGACCAGATACATTCTTTGAAAGACACATTACCAAAGTTGACCAGAAAGTGGGTGTCTTGAATATTCTTTATTATGTGTTACTAAGGAAACGAAATATGAGGACAACTTGCTTGCAAAGAAACACCAGGTCCAGATTTACACTGGAAAATTCTCCTAAAGGTTAAAGAGATGACACTGATTTTTCATAAACTCAGGAAAAAAAGAGTTGAGGAATGCTCCAGCTTTATCTTGATGCTAAAATCAGACAGGTAAAATAAAATTATAGATATTCCTTGAAGACATACATTCTTCCCTTTTTAAGAAAATGTGGCCCTACGTATACATGAGAACTATGCCATTTCATTTCCCACAGATGCTGATCTCGGGAATGCAAGGCTGGTTGAGCATCTGAGAATCAATCAATATGACTCACCATGTTCACAAATTAAGAGAGAAAAACTTCATCATCATTGGAATCTAGGCAAAAAAGGCCTTTGGCATGTAGATGGATGCTCATTTCTCACAAAAGCTCCACACACCTAGGAAGGGGCAGTGATGGAAACCTACCAGCACCACATGCTGGGTAAAAAGACTCAGTGCTTCCCTCTGAGGCCAGGCAGTGGGAAAAGGCCTGGTGCTCACCACTGCTATGCAACCCAGCACTGGTAATGTTAGGCAAGGAATAGCAACCACAGTGCAGCAGACCGGTAAAGTAGTGGAATTGTTTTTATCCTCAACGGACATGATTATCGACTTCTGAGAAAATCCAATGGAATCTAAGAAAGCAGCTTCTAGAACTAAGTGGACTTAGGAGGGCTTAGGGTACATGATTGATGTGTGGATGACCACTTTGTTTTCATATGCTGGTGACAAACAATTTGCCAATTACAACTTAAGATGCAACTGTCATTCATAGTAATACACAGTTGCTATCAGTAAGTCTGACGGCGTGGAAAAGTGGCCTGTTGCATGGAAATCTACAGAACACCCCTTCGAGAAATTAGAAATGACTGACTTCAGTAAAGGGACACACCTTGCCTGTCACTAGAAAAACTCTATAAATTGAACTATTTATTCAACTTAACTCTGATTAAAATCCCACAAGCTTGTTTTAAAAAGTGAAAGTAGCAAACTAATTAAAAGATTCATATGGAAACACAAGGGACCCAGACCAGCCCAAATGCCATCTGATATCAAGAGTCTCCACGCAGTTCAGATAACAAACACGTTGTAGTGTTATCCTCAAGATAGAGCAATAGATGAAAGAAAATGAATTGGCCAGAACCAGACCCACAGATTGAGTTTCTACAAAAGCACAAAGGCCATTCAGTCAAAGCAGAGAGTACCTTCTGCAATTGATGCTATAAAGACTGAATGTAGACATGGTGAAGTTAACTCTATTCCACACTGTACCTCATACAAAAATTAACTCAAAATGATCCAATCAGACCGCCTCACTCTAGAGCTGCTGAAAAGAAGGAAACTTTGTGGCTTGAGCTGAGCATGACTTCTTAGCTGTTGACTCCAGAAACAGTCCCGTAGGCTGGAGTTCATGACGTGTTTGCTATGCAATCATGGGACCAGAATTTAATCTCTAGCAACTTCCATTAATGTCTTTTTTTTCCTTGCCTTCAAAGACATTGAACTTTTGTCATACCATGCAGCCAAGTTAATAATACACCTAAAGATCATTTAAGAATATGCACTTAACCTACTGTCCTACTGTGTGCTCATGCTGCTCAAGTTTAACCTCCCTTTAAGAGAATAATGTAACCAATCTTACCGTGCCTTGGATTTCCCATATAACATGCTTTTACCAACTAAGCTAATGCACAGCTTTAATCTTAAACAATGTACTCTACCATGCCCTAAACCGAGAATAATCTATGTATGTGTTATGATAATCATTTGTTGAAAATAGCAGGTGGAAAGCAGTTGGAAGTAACATGTAGATATAAGTTAATAGCATCTGTGTGGTTTTGAGTGCTATTCAGGGTCAGCTGGGGTGGGTAAGTTCTTTCCTTGTCTAACTACTGAAGAGTTCTATAGAAAAGCATTCCTCGTTCCTTTCCTATGCCATATTTCCTGTGCTGTTCAATAAAGGCAGAGCAAAGCCCTTTGTTAGGGACAGGCATCATAGATGGGCAACAGGGGCAAATCAGACACACACAACAGAAAGGCCACAGGCCACAGAATGCAGATAGACAGAGAACATGGGAGAAGAAGTGGGAAGGTCAAAGTGGATTTAACTCTCAGTCTAACCTACTCCAACATGTCTCTTTTCATTCCTCAGTATATTAGCACGCAAGCACCCATGTAAAAACCATGGTGCTGCATCACTGTAGTCTCAGTCCTGGGGATGTTGAAAACAGCAGATCCCTGGGGATGTCTGGCTAGCCTAATTGGTGAGTACTAGGTCCCAATGAGAGACCTTGTCTCAAAAACAAAATGAAACAATGTGGGTGGCTCCTAAGGAATCATACCCATCCACCAACCCCCACATACAAAAAAAAAAAAAAAAAAAAAAACCAACCAGAAAGAAAGCATATTCCCTACAACAGGGGCTTCGTAAGGATGATTTCAAAAACCAAAACTCTGATCTACAAGACATTGTTAGAAGAAGAAGGAGGAGGAGGAGGAGGAGGAGGAGGAGGAGGAGGAGGAGGAGGAGGAGGAGGAGGAGGAGAGGAGAGGGAGGAGGAAGAGGAGGAGGAGGAGAGGAGGAAGAAGAAGAGAGAAGAAGAGAAGAAGAAGAAGGAGGAGGAGGAGAGGAGAGAGGAGGAGAGGAGAGGAGGAGAGGAGGAGGAGGAGGAGGAGGAAGAAGAAGAAGAAGAAGAAGAAGAAGAAGAAGAAGAAGAAGAAAAGAAGAAGAAGAAGAAGAAGAAGAAGAAGAAGAAGAAGAAACAGAAACCCAAGGAGAAGCCCCAGAGGATGGGTTTCAAAATCACAAATCTGATGAAAGGCTCTTACATTTAGGATATCTTTCTCAATCTAATGCTAAGAAAAGGTTACAGCAAAATGATGGACAAAAGAGAGTAGACTCCTTACTGAAGAAGAAAACATGGCTAAGATGCTTCACATGGTCCATCTGCAGGAAATGCAAGCAAGAGCTACAGGGACCTGCCCCTCACTTCTGCTGTAATTAGCGGGTGGGAAAATGACCAGGTACAGCTGAGGGCGTGCAGGAGCTGGACACGAGGCTGCTGGGATGTGAAAGGGTAGAGCCATGCTGGAGAATGGTTTGGTAGCTTGTTCAAAAATACGTGTATGACTGGAATGCAACCAGCCGCTCCACTCCTGGACGCTTATCCCAAATAAGCAAAACCTCGTGCCCACTGGTAATGTATACAAATGACCTTGGACGTTTTGTTTGCAATAGCCTGAAGCAGGGAACAAGCCAAGAAGAGGAGGAACATGGTATACAGGTACCAGGGAATCATACTCAGTAGTAAAAGAAATAGCCTACTGATACACTCAAAATGTGACTTAATCTCAAAATGACTGAATAGTATAAAAGCAACCAGTGGGACTGAGGAGTGTACAGTGCTTGAGTCTACCTCTGTGAACTCTGCAAAGTGAATGTAGCCTACAGGGAAGCAGTGGTGGGCTGCAGATGTTACAAGGGACCAAGAGGAAACCTGAGAGCTGGGGTGTCCTTGTTATGACTTTGGTGAGGGTTTGGTTGGTTGACGTGTTTTTCTGAAAGCATGTCAAACGCACATGCTCTGAATACAGCTAACTTACTATTAGTTAGAGACCAGCTTCTTTTAGGACTTTTTAAAAAGATTTATTTAACAATTATATGGGTGTGAATGTTTTCCTGTGTGTATATATTGCACCACATGCATGCCTGGTGTCAACGGAGGCCAGAAGAGTTTGTCAGACACCTTGTAACTAGATCTCAGGAGGTCATGGGTGCTGTATTGAACCATGTTCTCAAGAAGAGCAGAGGCATTCTTAATTGTTGAGCCATTTCTCCAGCCCCTTAGGCCCCAGAGTCTTAAACTGAGGGTTAGAACCTGACATGGGGTTTTATAAATGAATGTGGAAGTTGTAAAAAAAAAAAAAAAAAAAAACAAAAAACAACAAAAAAAAACCTTTATTAAAAACAGCAGGAGATTTCTGCTCGATAGCAAAAAAAAAAAAAAAAAATTATTCAAAATCAAATATATGGTGAGTGAGTCCAGGTGTTTTTGGCTATGCTGGGCTGTGTTGTGTCTCAGAAGCTCACTGAGCCTGCCTTCTGAGCACACATACATGTTTACTTCATGTTGGGCATGCTGCCACACCATACAAAGCCAGCAAATATTTCCTGAAACACCCTGACTCAGTGTAGTTCACAGGCTGCTATGAACTGCAGCATTTTCACCATTTGTACAAGGTTTTCCGCTCTTAGAGAAACATGATTTAATTATAGGAAAAATAGATATTATTTTTTCTCCCAGCATCTACCAGCATATATGAAATTAGTATGTCTTGAAGTTGTACTGTATTAGAATGTTTTATTTTTAAAAACTGTTATTTGAGTGGCTGAGTTGAGTTTCAGAAAAAGAAAACCACAAGTCAAAATCCTTGATGAACATAGGTACAAAAATCCTCAATAAAATACTAGCAAACTGAATTCATCATGATCAAGTTGGTTTTATGCCAAAAATGCATGGATGGGTCAACCCAAGTCAATAAATGGAATAAACAAATGGACATAAAGACAAAAATCACATGATCATCTCAATAGATGTGGAGAAACACTTTGACAAAATCCAATGTTCCTCCATGATACAAGCCCTAGAGAGAAGGAGACTGTAGGGAACACACATGAATGTAACAAAAGTTACATATATAAATAAATATAATAAAGGACACCAGTATGGAAAACCCTTGAGAAGCTAATATAAATATACCATGTGACAGAGCATAGACAACATGATTCTAAGTGAGGAAGCAATCCCATTGAAATCCAGAACACTGGGGCTGTTCACTGTCCCCACTTCCTTCTAATAAAGTGCTCAAGCAAGAGAAGGAAATGAAAGGGAAACAAATAGCAAAAAATTAAGCTCATCCTATTTACAGTTTAAATGATATCCATAAGATCCCACAATTTCCACCCGAAAAACCTAGAAACAATTTCAGCAAAGTGGCAGGGTATAAAATCAGCTCACAAAACCTTACTTTTAAAACAACAAAGTCTTAAAAAGCTTACAAAAGTCAGCAGCCTCTCTATACATCATCAACAAATATGCTGAGAAGGAGATCCTAGACACATTTCTGTTCACAATAGACAGTAAAATATCTTGGAAATAAGCATTACCACAGAGGTGAAAGACACCGACTGTGAAAACATTAAATCTCTGATGAGATAGATTGAGAACGACACTAAAGAAGAGGAAGACATCCCATGTTCATGGATTGGTACAGTTAATATTATAAAAGTAAGCCTTCCAGAAAAAGCAATTTAGAGATGCAACCTCAACCAAAACTTCCACAACATTCTTCAGAAAAATAGAAAAATATCTAAAATTCATAAGGAACCACAAAATATCCAGGATAGTCAAAGCAACCCTGACCAAAAAGAACATGTTGAAACTTTTATCATGCTAGATGTTAAAGATATGTTACAGAGCCATGACAATAAAAACAGCATAGTACAGTCACAAAAACAAGCATGTAGGCCAATGGAATCAAACAGAAGACTCAAACACGAGTACTTATACCTACAGCCACCTCATATTTGACAAAACTGTCAAAATCACAACAGAGAAAAGAAAGCATCTTCTACAAATATATATATATATATCCAACTATGGTATATTAATATGCAGAAGAATAAGATTAGATCCATATCTAATAAAATGAACTTTGAATGGGCCAAAGACCTCAGTGCAAAACATAAAAGAATAAACTGATAGAAAAAAACACAGGCAGTACCCTTCAAGATATAGGTATGAGAACGGACTTTGTGATAAGACTCTTTCTCTAGGAATTAAGGCCAACAATTGACAAGTAGGACTTCATAAAACTAAGTAGCTTCTGTGTAGATAAGGAAACAATAAGCTGGAAAAAGAAAGCTACAGAATGGGAGAGAATCTTTGCCATCTATACATCTAACATAGGATTAATATCTAGGATAGGTAAAGAACTCAAAAAAATAAAAACACCCGTTCAAACAATGGCCTATATATCTAAACAGAGAGTTCTCAGAAGAATAAATAAAAATGGCTAACAAAATATTTCAAAATGTATTCAACATCCTTATTGATTGGAGAAACTCAAGTGAAAGCAGTTGGAGATTTCATCTTATCCTAGCCAGAATGGCAAGGATCAGTAAAACCCTGAGGACAAATATTAGGGGTAGGGAGCTTGGAAAAAAGGAAGTCTGCATCTGCTGTTGGTGGCTTTGCAAACTGGTCCAGCCACTCTGGAGATCAGTGTGGAGAACACTCAAAAAGCTAAAAATAAATCTACAGGTGACCCAGCTCTACTGCCCCTCGGCAGATGCCCTAAGCACTTGTCATCCTACTCTGCAGACTCTTGCTCAGCCATGTTCATTGATGCTCGATTCACAATAAATAGGGAATGGAATGAACGTGAATGCCTGTCAACTGATGAATGGATAATGAAAATGTGATACAAACATACTATATAATACTATTCAACCGTAAAGAAATCATGAAATTTACAGGTGAATGGATGGAACTAGAAAATATTATACTGAGTGTGGTACCCCAGACTCAGAAATACAAATGCCACATGTTCCCTTTTCTCTATGTTTCCTCATGCCAAGTCTTTAGATGTGAGTATACAACCTGGAGTAACCGCAGAAACCAAGAAAGGAAAAAGGGTCCATGCCTTTGGGAGCTCTAGAAAGAGGAATAATAGCAGGATACAGATGAAATGAAGAGGGACACAGGAAAATGAGTGTGTGGGGGGACCTTTAATTGCAGAGGAGGGAAAGCTAACACTAAGGATGTTTGAAGAATCATAAGGAATCTAATCTTATATTTACAATATATAAGATAGATAGATAGATAGATAGATAGATAGATAGATAGTAGATAGATAGATAGATAGATAGATTGTGTGTGTTGTGTGTGTGTGTGTGTGTGTGTGTGTGTGTGTGTGTGTATGAAGTATTTTAGATGAAGTTACACCACTTAGGGTAATAATACTCCCCATCAGAGCCATAGACTGTCTTAACCAAAACCTCAGTACCAGGCATGAGAAATCTCCTTTCAATCTATAATCAGGAGAGTCTAAGAGTCTCCCTAAACTATATAGACTATTGCTGTTGTCCTTGGCTGCCTCCCAGAAGTTGACTCTAAGTCCCTATTGCCAAAAGCCACCATGCACTTCAGACAGAGCACTCAGGCGAATTGAGCTGGATCTGATCTGAAAGCCTCCGCCAGGAGACCTTGTTTTCCTAGTACTAGAAGTAGTTAAGTGTCTGCTTCAAGAAAGGGAGGCAACCAATGGTCCTACTTAGCTCTGACATCTATGACCAGCATGGCAAGATATCCCTGAAAGTGCAACAGTGGCAGGAATACCGTTTCCATAACCAAAAGCTGTCTAATTAGACTTTAGGTCTACTCAGTCATTCCTGGCACTATAAACCTAGCCAACTATCTGGAGCTACTGAAGTCATGGATCCTACAGGAGAACCTGCTACCTCACATTTCTAAACTAATATAATTTCTAACTGCATTCTAGATATGTATCTTTACACCCACAGATAATGTCACTCCCATCTCTCAGCAAACAAGCTTCTTTTTTGCAGCAGACTGAGATCATTACAGAAAGCCACAGCTGGTAATAATGAAGAGAGTAACAACTGACCATGGGGTGCCCAGCCCCCCTGATAATCTACCATACAACCCCTATACCTAAGGCTCAGGGACCATAGCTAAATAGTAAGAATCAGAGGACCAAGAAGTCTGCCTTGAGATTGTATTCTCCTAGATAGGGAAGACACACCATGAGAACTCAACAATGTGGTTGTCTGAACAAGATCTAAACAATGACACCGTTGATGCTCCAGTGAGAATGGGAGAAATCTTACAAGGCCTTGCTTCCAGAGGAAGAGCCACAGGCACTTAATGACTGCTGAGAGGGAATAATTACTCTTCCCCAGGGATGAGTCCTCTAGTTGGTTGTCCAATAGCAAGTGGTGGGCCTTAAAAAAAAAATGCAAGAATCACTGAATGGACTTAGCAGGTTGCATTTGTGTATTTTTGGATGTGTGTGTGTGTGTGTGTGGATGTGTGTGTGTATCTATTCCAGAATCCTATAAAAGTTTATCAGGCAAAATACATCACAAGTGGAAACACTTTAAGACACCTGACATACACCATCACAAAGCCCTAGAAAGTGCCAGATACCACATCAGCTCTGATAAGATTACATGCCCAGAAAGGCTGGGTTTGTCCTGTGGAGGAGCACCAAGCTGACAGGTACCTGTGAGCATGCTCAGCTGGTATGGCCAAGGCCTTGGACACTCACTGCCTGGCTTGAATCTGGGAGAGAAGCATCTTGTTGAGAGGCAATGGAGCTTCTGTGTGTCATTAGTATGGTCTGAGTTGGGAAGGGGTACGAGGGGAGGGCAGGACAGAGCTGCGAATAGTCGTGTTCCACTTTAGCCTTGTTGCAGGCCTGGGCATTGTGGGGGCTACTATGCTTACTTTCTGGAAGTCTTTTGCAGGGCAGATCTGGGAAAGCCAGGATCCAGGCCTGCCGATCTCCCCCCTCCACCTGATGACCTGACCGACACCTCAAACTTCAGAATGGAAGAGGTCTCTACTCAAGCTTCAATGTAAACTGTTCAAACTAACGACACTGATATTATTTACCTTTTACAACTCGTGATTGGGTTCATTATCATAAAATTAATGACTAACCTTGGCTTTAATTTTTATTTTCAAGTTGAATATGTTTCCTGGGAGGCTCCCTGCAACTGAGCTGTTCCTACCTGTTAATGTATTCATGGACAATTTCTGCCCAGGGACCAGGAGATGTCACCCTGCCCCAGACACCACAGGACATCTGGTCTTTGATTTCATCATGGATAGCTGGAGGCTGGTTCCAGAGAACAGAATGGGTACAATTCTTGCTTTGGTCTTTTCCTCAGAGCTACTGTCGGGACCAAATTGGCTTTGGTGAAAGAGCTTTGAAAGGCCAGAAGCTCTTAGGGGCCAAGAGAAGGCACCAGTCCTCTCCCTCATAATAAATAACATACCACCAGCCAACCACCCATGGGGCCACCCCACAGTCACCTGCAATAGCGCAAAGGTTGCCAGATTCCCATCTATGCTGTGGCCAGGCAAGCTGCTTACTGCTCTGAACTTGTGTCCCACTGGTACCCAAATGACGAGGCCCAGAGAAGAGATGAACAGTGTGGTAGCCCACAGCCCTTCCCAACCCCCTCCTTCCTGGTGCCCCAATTCAGTCCCTCCCTGGTAGCTGGTTTATATACTAGCATACACTGGGGGAGGGAGGGGGGTGGGTTAATTCTAAAATTTAACTTGCTTTCCTTTTCCCACAGGGAGAAAGAGTGGGAACAGGTTTCTAAAAATAGGCTGGCCTGTCAAAACTGTTAAGGATCAGGCAGGGCGAAGATGCTGCTGGGGAGAGAGAGAGTACTGAGGCTGCTGTGGAGGGCTCCATGCAGGACCTTCCCCAGGCCACAGCCCTGGGGCTCATGCCCCTGGCATGGCCAGTCAGGACAGCCTGCTGTCCTATGGGCATAGCGACCAGCTGGGTGATGCTGTTGGAGCCTGGCACAGGGACTGCAAATGGCTCCTGATGGCCACTGTCACAGCAGAAGGATAGCACGGCTGCTTTATGTCAGATGCTGCCCTGAGTGAGCTTTTTTTCCTACCTCCTTCCTCACAGCTACTCACGGATGAAGTCACCATAGCTCCACCATCAGTTGACAAAGAGGGTCTCAGAGATGAGTCTCTCCAGGTATCCAGCTAGACCATGGGCAAGTGGGGCTGCAAGTCTACTTCCTCCAAGGCTATCACTGAGATCCCCAGGAACTGCTTGTGTGTGTTGCCATGGCCTGCTCCAGTCCCCTCCTGAAGAGCCTGAGGGTTATGCCAGACCAGGACTCCACTCACAACCTGTTTTCCTTTCCAAGTAAAGAAGATTCTTTCAGGATGGAAGAAGAGACATGGGGATGGGGCAGGTCAGGGGAAAGAGGGACGTTTCAAAGTCACAACTACAGAAGTCCCAGCACACCCAAATCAACTCAGCAGAACCCATAAGTCACACTAACAGCCCAAGCCATCTTGCCTTCCAGGGGTCAGAGTCTAGATGGAAACCCCATGTTAGATATTCTACAGGTTACACCAGTCTGGCCATCTTGTTTTTTCAACAACACAGGCTGGAGAGATGGTGCAGCAGCTAACTTGATATGCAAGTGTCAGGATCTGAGTTTGGATCGCTAACATCCACATAAGAGCTGGATGTGATGTACCTGTAACTCTGGCTCTAATGCGCTGGAGATAGGTGGATCCTTGAGCTTACTGGCCAGTCAGCACAGTGGAAATGGTGAGCTCAAGGGTCACGGAAAGACCTGTCTCAGACAATAGACCAAAGAGCAAAAGGTGACACGCATCATCAGCCTCTGGCTTCTACATGTGCACATACAGGTGAACAGACGGACAACACATGTGCACCACAGGGAAATAGAAAGCTCAAACATGAAGCACTCAGTTCTTCTGGAGAAACACTGAATGTGTAAGATATAAACAAATTGCAGAGTGAAGAGACACAGCTAAAACAGCTAAACAGCACACGGGTTGATCTGCATATCACCAAAGCATTGCAAAAGGCACCAGAAATACCAGCCTGGATCTTTTTGGATTAAAAACTCATGGGTCTGTTCCAAAAGAGTTAGCAGCTATCCCTTTTATCTTCAAACAAGAGTCTGGACTCCCTGTCTAGGGAAAGGTGTGACCCACATCTGCTCCAAACAGTATGGAGCAAGAAGTAGAGAGGGACTCTGTTCTCAGCTCCCTAAGCCTAAGCCCAAGCTCTGAGCTGCCTTTGAGGTGCTGTAAGCCACAGGTGAGATGGTAGGGACAGAGACACAGTCTAGGCCAGGCACACTGCCCTGTCTGCTCGGTTAGCACTGTGGTTAGTCACCACAGTGGACTCAACACACCTCTCTTCATATGTGTGGCTGGATTCAGCCTCAGCATGCCCAGGTGACTTACACTTCTTAACTCTACAACAGGGAAAGGAAGTGCCTTGAGGACTTCCTTAGGGCCCCCCACTTCAGACTCATCAGGTACAGAAAACTGGGATCTCTTGTCCAGCTCAGAGCTGGAAACAGGGTTAGCAGAATCCACAGCCACTGCTCATGCCATTGGCAGGGATTAGGGCTGGATATTCTGGAGTCTGAGTGCCCAGATCCCTTCTTTGAGCAATCTACAAGCTTTGGGTATCAGCTCCTTCATCTCCTAAACTAGAGTGAAGGATAAAGACACCTGAGACTCTGGAAGTAGACAGATGCAGAGAGCAGGAGGGCTGGTACAATCAGGAGAACACTGTCAGTGAGGTGAGAGAAACAGCCACCATCCTGAGCTGAGTTCTGTCAACCAGCACACTGTGTTAACTACCCTCCTTTTGTTGAAACCAGTAATCAGATTAGGGAGAGCTTGCTGCCTGCTGCCTTCTTCCCACTACTCCCAACCTGTGGGGAGGACATTTGGAGTGGGTTCACTCTTCTCGGTAATGGAGTTATTTGGGGCCTAGCTGGGCTGGAGAACATTATTACCACGTGTCACTGTCCAACTGGGACAGCAGGTGTCTGCTGATGCATCTGTGGAAAACGCCCGAGGCACAATCTCTGCATCAGGACACACGCATGGGCAAGGACACCAGGGAAATTGAATCTTACTGCAAATTAATGGCGTTAATGCCCATTATTAGGCCTCAAAAACAGTCTATTTTCTGAAAGATAAGCTTAGCCCCGTTTGAACAGGAACTTGAGCACTCTGCTAATGCTAATGCCAAATGGCTCGTCTTTGCTAATCAGATTCAGAAGTTCTGAGCTTATCGATCGATCGCTGACATCTTCCACAAACTGATCGGAGACCATGAGGGTGTTTTGCTTCCCAGCAAGGCATGCCTTGTGGGGGTGTGTGAGCCTGTGGCCCCACTGTGTCTTCTGCTTATGCCACATGAGTTTTATCAGTCACCCGTGGGTGCCACCCTGGGCTGGGTACACAAAGAAGCCTGGATAAAGCCCCAGGTATCTCTGTGCTATACAAGTTTTTGGAGATAATAGCTTAGGGATGTCTGCAAGGTGAGTGTGTAGGGTTACTCTAAATACCACTGTCCTTGCTCTCAGTGGCAGTAACTGCTCTCCTCTCCTCCTCTCCCCCTTTTCCAAAGCAGCCCAAGCCAGAAGATAATTCTCAGGCTTCAGGGGCCCAGGATCCATGTGACTCCCGATTTAGGGAGCTAGTACATGGCTCAGAAAAAAGGCAGAGGGTCCAATCAGGTCATCTTGGATCCTGGAGGAAGACCTGCCTCTGCTGTGAATCACCTGTTGTCAGCCTCCCCCACTCCCACTGCACCTCCCTAAGATGCAAGGAGCTCCCCTATAAACCCAAGATAGGATATCACTGGAGTACAAAGTCAAGAACTAGCATTACCCAACACCTTTTATGTGCCAGGAGCTTTGATGCCATAGCCAGCTTAGTCCTTTCAACTCCCTAGAAGTAGAGGAGGTGTTTACAGGGACAGTGGCAGGTTCAGAAGTTCACTCTGCTCAGGCACTCATTTCTATTCCACCCAAGACTCAGAGAAATGAGCACTTGGCCCCATTCTCAACTGGGCTATGGTGGGGTTAAGAGAGGGCCTCAGGTGTCTGGATTGGTGCTGATCCTATCTTCCTTTGTGAGGTCTGCAGTCTTCCCTGACCTGATTCATCCATCCAGTTATCACCTTGCAAGGAAGGGTTCGGGGGGGGGGGCCAATCCAGGCCTGCAGGCAGTCCCATGCTCATCATAGATATAGAGATCTCCAAATACTACCTACTAGGTGGCCAGATGGTCTCCTGGGACCCTCCAGCCTCAGCAGCCTGGCCTTCCATGCTCCAAACACAGCCTTGCCCAGGAGCCCCAGGTGGCTTAATTGCTAGGCAATACAGCTGATTGGATCTGTAATCAAAGCAGGCCAGGGAGAGCTGCTAGGGGCAGCAGGAGTGGATTCATCACAAAGTGGGTATTCTGATGAGCACTTAAACCCGACATTCTGCATCAGAAGACACCCAGTGATCTGAAAAGCCATCCACAAGGCAACCGGGTACCCCAAAGTCCACAATTAAAGTGCTGTGGAAGATTGTAAGAGGCGTCAGAGGGCTCTCCTGGGTTGGGGAACAGACCTCTGGAACTGAAATCCATGCACATAGAATCCAGCTACTGGGCTAGGATGGAGCCTCAAAATGGCACAGATGGAATTAGGATCCAAGATTGTTAGCCACTGTAAATATCACCGAATGAGCACAACACGGAGAAGGTAGCCAAGTTCAAACTGCTGTCATTAAGAATCCGACACCTTCAGGGCTAGAGAGGTTGCTGAGCAGTTAAGAGAACTGACTGCTCTTCCAGAGGACCCAGGTTCAATTCCCTGCACCCACGGCAACTCACAACTGTCTGTAACTCCAGTTCCAGGGGATCTAACACTCTCACATGTGTATACATGCAGGCAAAACGCCAATGTACATAGAATTAAAACATACACACACACACACACACACAGAGAGAGAGAGAGAGAGAGAGAGAGAGAGAGAGAGAGAGAGAGAGAGAGAACCTGACACCCTGAGAACATGAATATAGTAGGCTTGGAAGAGGAGAGAAGGGAAGGGAATGGGGGAAGAGAGAGGAGGAATGGGAGAAAGGAAAGAAGGAGATGGAGAAGAGGAGGAGGAAAGAGGAGAAAGAAGAGGAAGAAGAGATGGAGGAAGGAGAGGGGGATGGAAGATGGAAATGGAGGAAGAAGAAGAGGAGGAGGAAGAGGAGGTGGTGGCGGCGCCAGCAGTGACTTTGTGCAAGGCACTTTCTTGCTATAATCTGTTCATACAACCTGAATCTATTTGAGCAGAACCCTGTTCTGCAATGACTGTGGGGCCCAGGGCACAGTCATTGGGTGATGCTGGGTTCAAGGTCTTTACCATTGGAGGAGAGAGTAGCCCCACAGTCATCCTGTGGGCTACTGGCTCCCTCCTGGGCCAGTGGCTCTGCAAGCTGTGCTTATGAAAAGTGGAGGCATGGGGGAACCCCCTTAACAGCACTTTCCAACTAGCAACCACTTCCTGAACTTTCTATTAGGCTTGCCTGTCCTGGACATTTTGCTGAAATGTATTCATAAATATATGAGCTTCTATAGCCAGCCTCTTCCGCTCACAATTTCAAGGCTCAGCAGTGAGTGTCACAGCATGTGTCGTGCACTAGCCCTTCCCATGGCTAACGACATCCCCACATGAGCCCAACACCATTCTTTTATCCAGTCATCGGCCTGGAGAGACACTGGCACTGTCCACTTTGGGGGCTATGATGATTAGAGCTGCTGCAGGCATCCAAGTACATGCTTTTGTTGGAGCTTGTCTTCGGTCCTCTGTAATCAAGCCGTAGGACTGCTGTGTCCCTAAGGTGGCACTGTGATGAGTCTCTGCAGGGCTCCCCATTTGTTTTCCCACCAGCATTGGTGAGGGCTTGACTTCCTCAGCAGCACTTACTAGTGTCTGTCTCCTGGATTCTAGCCATCCCAGCTGCTGAAAGCAATGATCTGCCTGTGGCTGCTGTTTGACTTTCTCAAATGTCTAATGAATCATATTGGCTCCCTGGCCATTTGTATTCCTCTTGGGAGGAATGTCTACTCAGGTACACTTTACATTGGTTATTTGTCTTCTCCTAGTAGTGGATAAGACTATCTATTACTATCTATCTATCTATCTATCTATCTATCTATCTATCTATCTATCATCTATGTATCTATCATCCATCTATGCATCTATCATCTATATATCTGTCATATATTTAATAGATACCATGATTTTGAATTTTATCTATTATGAGGAGTGTGTGTGGAGAGAGAAGAGAGAGAGAGAGAGAGAGAGAGAGAGAGAGGTTTTGTCGTGGTGCACATACACAGATCAGAGGACAACTCTGTAGAGTCAGTTATCTCTTTCTACCTTTACATGGGACCAAATTTGGGTCATCAGGCTTCTGTGGCAAGTGTTTTTACCAGCTAAGCCATCCCTCCCACCACTTAACACCAGATTTTTATCAGTACATGATTTGATTGGGTTGCCTTTCATCTTCTTAATGGTGCCCTTATGTGAGAAATGTGGACAAGAGAACAGTATCTTTTCTATCAGCAGGTCAAAGGAGACAAAGGAAGCTGCATTTTAAGCACTGGGTGAAAGTACTTCCTGAGCAGCAATTCCTGAAATCAAAATGTGTGCTCAGGTTTCAGGTTTTTTTCTAAAAACTATGCCACTCTATTTGGCCAGTTATATTAAAATGTGAGGCAAACTCTGACCAATTGAGTGAGGATAAAGCCCCAGCGACTTCCCACTCCTTGTGTGCTTGTTCAACTGAATGCCATATCTGTTCACCCTTCTGCAGAAGTACAAGTTTTGCCTTACCGAAATACTACTGATTGTGTGGTGACTTTGTTAACATCCAAGACCCATTTTTAAAACCTGTGCCCAAAGAGAGGCATTATCCATGGCCAGGGGTCTTAGTAGGAAACTTTGTACCTGGCCCTAGCTGATGCCTATATTGAATATGTCCTTCTCTGATGAAGAGAGAAAGGTAATGAGTACCAGCATAGCTGCCTGGGAAAGAAAACATTCAACTGGACCAAATGTAATCACAGATGAGCAATTCCCTAAGTCACAACCCACATGAGAAAACAATGAGGTCCACTGAGGCCATGTGAGAGGTCTCTGAAACTTCATCAATGGAGGAGTGAGAGAACAGTATCTGGTCCTAGAATATGAACAAAGTTTTTGTTTTGGAGCAGGGGAAAAGAAGAGGGGTCTATAGAGCCTCTAGAATGATTGACAGATCAGATTAAAAAAAAAAACACTCAACTGAGAAAATACTCCATAAGATCAGACTGTAGACAAGCACATAGGGCAATTCCTTAACTAGTGATTGATGAGGGAGGACCCAGCCCATTGTGGGTGGTATCATCCTTAGACTGGTGGTTCTAGTTTCTATAAGAAAGCAAGCTGAGGACCAACCCAGTAAGCAGTACTCCTCCATCTGCCTTCCCTGACTCCCTTTGATGATGAACAGTGATGTAGAAGTATAAGCAAAATAAACCCTGTTCTCCCCCAGTTGCTTTTGGTTTTAGTGTTTCATCACAGTAATAGTGATACTAACTAATACAGCTACTATGAACCAAACCAAGGGGGAACAATCAGGATACAAAGAACTTACAGTCTGGGCCATCAAATAAAGGGACCCACAATGAGACCATGATAGAAAGGGGATTCCAGATAGAAGGGAGGCAAGAACAGTTCCTCATAAAGGCAAGAGAAAAATCACAACATCACCCTTGTGACTTCTGAAGAGGAATGAGGGGTCATCAATTCTATTATCTGGAAGACTCCCACCAAGAACCCTTGGTAAATTTAGTGAAACCACCAAGGAAGAAACACCCACTTTGATAGATTCTGGGGCAAATTGCTCTTCCCTGTCTCCTGCCTCTTCTCTCCACAGACAACACCTACAATTTTCAGGAGTTAAAAACCAAGGTTTTAGAATTTCTGTACTAGAAAGGTACTATAGTTAGACATAAAGAGAGAAAAACCTGCATTCCATTGTTTCTAGTCCCAAAGGAAGGACGAATCTCTTGAGAAGAGACCTAATGACTCAGTTGGGGATAGGACTACAGATAAATAAAGCTGAACTTTGTATCTCCTCACAGCACCTAACTGCTAAAGCAGAAGACAGAATAAACATGAAGATCAGGCAAAGCCAGGAATCAGGAGGAAAGGACTAAAGGTTACCCCATTTAAAGCAGGCCTCAAACTCCAGGGAACTAGCTAAAAGGAAACAGTTCAGTACTCCTCAGGGAGGGAGAAAAAGATTGCTCCAATTATCAAAGGTTGTCATGATGGTGGACTTCTCAACCCCTGCATGCCCCCTCTACAACACTCCAAATGCCCTGGAAGAACATCAGACAGAACTGGCCTGGGATCTGAAGGTTATAAACTAGATTGTCCAAAGCAAGTATGTACTATCACAGCCTCTAAACCTTCTTATCAAAGAATTCTAATAATCACAAATGGCTTCATGTGGTCAAGTTAGGGATGCCTTCTGAACTTGTCCTCGGGCAGAAGAGTAGGGATTTGTGTACTTTTGGATGGGAAGATCCAGTTACAAAAGAAAGCCAACAGTACACAGGGGCTGTCCTTCCTGCAGCGTTCACAGAAGCCCTCATTTGTTTGTGGCTGATTTATTACTGTCAGGGGAATGAGAGAATGATGACATTATTATTTCAACAATAGAATGATTAAACTTCTTGGGAGAGGAGGGCCTTGGGGGGGGCTGGTCTCCAAAATGAAATCACAATTTGCAGGAAGGGAAGTAGAGTTCCTGCGTCATCTGACCAGTGAAGGAGCCAAAGATTAAGTTCAGAATGGGTGTACAGAGTAAACCTCCACTCTCCCAAACAGAAAGAGAACTTAGAAAGATCTTGGGGCTGGTGGCGTACTGTAAACTTTAGATTGACCCTTAAGTTACCAAAGCCAAAGGTTTGCATGGAAAACTCCTTGGTGGAGACCCTGATCTCCTCCTGTGGGTAGAAAATAAAAAGCTATAGAAGTCTTCAAATAGGAACTGCTCTGATACTGGCCTTGTCCTCTCTACAAAGGCCCTTTCATCTTCTTTTGAGTGTAGGCAAAGCTACTGCCCTTGGAATACTACTCCTCACTGAGCAGAGCCATTCGTCAACCTCTGTGGCTGTTTAATTGTGAGCATTCCTCACTGACTAAGAACGATCCTACAGCAGAAGACCAGAAGGTGGTTAACAGAGTCGAAAATCCTGGAGAGTTTCTATTCTTCAAGAAAAACGTGATTTAGTTGTAGGCAGTGATAACTGTTTAAATCCTGCTGAATCCTAACCAGAGGGAATCTTTCTGTATCCACTGAAAAATGTTTGGCTAGATTTTGTTGAACTAAGGTCAGGTCTGTTTTGACCTGAGAAAGAGCTCTTTCCTTAGAGACCCAAACTATTTAAAGGTGGGTCCTCAAGAGAAAAGACAATGTTCTGTGATTAATGGAATTAAATTAAAAATTATTGAGTGTGGATGACTGTCAAATAATTTCTCAGTTTAGACATGTGAGTTTATACACCTTAAACCCAATCCTTACAGAAATAAAGGGAAATGAAGGGTGTGTACACCAATCCTAGGCATGCATTGGAGTGGTTCAGGCTTTGAGAGCTGGACATAAAGGGACTAATTAAGAATAAAGGAAAGGATTTGATATATAAGGAACTGACTCTCCAGTTATTACAAAACTTACAACTATCCACAGAAACTGCCATGGTCTGTGCCCTGTCATCAAAGGGGATATAACATTAAGGTGCAGACTGGCTGACGGAATAGCCAAAGAAACTGTGATGGAATCTGGGGTTTGCCTGTTACTCTCATTTCTCCCCTTCCCTCCCAGAATCTACAACCACCCTAAGATAGGGACTAACAAAACAACAGAAGGAAACAAGTTCTTCTGAATGGAGGGCAATGCTGTCCAGACCAGAAATGAAGGGATTGAAGTCTTTATTGCACAGAGTAAATAATTGGACACCAGATCATTCAGGAAGCCATTTTTAGGATGTAGGGATCACAAATGTTGTGTGGCCTACCACAGAAATCAGACGGTTTCACAAGCAACAGTAAAGGCAGGGAATCCTGGCCTCCAGAAGGATCTATACATACTGTAGGAAATGTCTAATTAGAGTTGACTAGAATCCTTATGCATTCTCATTCTCGAGGGCTACCGGCAACCACATAACAAATCCACTCTCCCACTCAGTAGTTCAGAAATTTAGGTGACTGGATAACTGGAGCCATTTGCTGCTACTATCCTAAAGATCCCATGAGGCCTTGTACAGTAACTAGGACTTTCCTACTCCTTAGCACCTTCTTTCCTCTAGTATACTAGAAAGAATGAATCGGACCCATAATGACACTACAGAGCCTGAATTGCCTTAAACCAAGTGTTTGTCCACATCTTTTTTTTTTTTTTTTTGCTCACTCTGTAGACCAGCTGGCCTCGAACTCAGAAATCTGCCTGCCTCTGCCTCCCAGGTGCTGGATTAAAGGCGTGCGCCACCACTGCCCGGTGAACCAGAGTTTGTTTATAGTTTGTTAGAATCCACTAGCCCCTCATGAACACTGTAATGGCTGTCATACCTGAAAAGGACACTGACCTCCACCATGGAAACTAGAGATCAGTGATTCAAAAGCTCATGTTTGGGCTCCACTGCCCTTGCTTCTTCCTAGATTACAAAGCCTCTTCACCCAGACCCTCCACTTGAATTACAGCTCATCCCTTCCAACCTGGGAACTGATGGCTGATGAAAACTTAAGAGAGACTAAATTGGAACTACTGGAGGCTCCTTCTGGTCTGTTAACCACTGCTGGCTCAAGGAGATTGGACACATTACACCCAAGGATGGAAGGATTCTCATACAAGTGCCCAGAGAAGATGGACAACCTCAGCGCAAAGGATTCTTTAAATTAAAACTAAGAAAAAAACAAGTTTAACCCTGCTTGTTATGGAGCAAGATAATGGGAAATTCATTGATTAATACAATTAAACAGCCTTTCTGCTAACTGTTCAGTTTGATAGTTTCACCCTCTGAAACCTAGAAAGGCACAGAAAACCTTCTGAGATAGACAAATATACTTGTCCCGAGTCTTCTGGCTGCCATGAGTTTTCTCTGTATCTGGAATACTGATATACTTCCCCTCTTCCTGGCACTGACCTTGAACATCTCCAAGAAAATATTCAAACAGTAATGGGAGATGCTCCAAGAAATCGCTAGAACCTCAAACACAACCTCTCCTTTGAATAATCCAAGAATTAGACCAAGAGCTGCCCATCATGAGAACACAGGCTGGGAGCACAGATGTCAAATCTGGGGAGTATAGAGATGGCCTGAGAACGTGTTTATATTAGTTTGGTTACTCAACCTAAAATCCACCTGTAAAGCAGAGATTCCCAAGGATGAAAATACCTGTACTAAATACAAGTGATAGAAATGAAAGATTTAACATACACTAGAAGTTGGAACTGGGTGTGGGGAAAATGAATACCTAGTTGGATCAAATATTCTGATAACTCATCAAGTAACAGTGACTGTTGGGCTTGCTCTATGAGGAGGCCAGCAGCCCAAGTGGTTCTGTTCCTGCTCCAGTGGATGTTCCAAGTTGGTGCTCAGATGGACTTCCGCATCCCAGGAGTTGAACACATGTTGTCTCTTGTCCTTTCCATCCCAGGCCACAAAGGAACTGAGACAGGGACCCCCAGAATTATTTGTCCTTCCAGGTAAGAGCCCATTGCACCTTCTACATAGAAAAACTGGGGACAGAAACTGGAATTCATGCGGAATATGTCTGGAAGTCAAAGCCATATTACCTTTGAGGAGACACAGCTCTAGCCTGAGTATTAGTGGGGTAGATGCTGCCAGACTGTCGGGGGTATGGCTGGAGTGGGATTTTTGCTTTTGTCCATGGCTATTGCTGTCAAGCCTACCAAAAGTTAAGCCCAAATTTCTCCTAGAATAGAGGAGCTTGACTCCAGTACTGATCTACATTCCCAGAACAGGCTAGGCATCTCAGGCAAGACAGCATAATGGTCTACTTCTGAGAAGAGAGGGTGGGAGTTACATTCATCCCCAGAAGGATCCTGCCTCCTGGCCCTGGGATAAGAGGCACCATCTCCTCTGATAAAGATGGATTTGTGCTCATGGGTTGGGAGACTTCACTTTATTAAGGATGTGCAAATTCACCCAAGTTGCCCTACAGACTCAGCCAAATTCCTGTCCAAGGAGCTGACCCTTCAAACCATATGGAAATGCAGGGGACTAAGAATGGCCAATATCCACACAATGAAGGCAGAGGGAGGCAACTCCAACTCCAGGAGCATCATACGACATAGATTTCCATAGGTTCCTTTGGAGTGTTGGAAGGAGTCCTTGATGAGTTTAAGGCCAGGAACACAAGATCACCAGAGTTTGGCTCAGTGCTATTCTGGTGATCTAACACAAGTAAAATTATTCCAATCAACAAAAATTAGTGAATTATACTAGACTTTAATTTGTGACTTACACTCTATCTAGGTATAGCAGACCAATTGGGTATCATCACAGTGTGAGAAAAGATGAGCCGTAGACATTGTATTAGCAGAAAATGCAGTGGGGTTGTGCATGAGGGAAGGCAGGTGGCTACTGTTACACTCATTACTAACACAGCTCCCAACGGCACCATTACAGAGGCACTTCAGGGACTAATGATTCCAACCAATGAGTCAGCTGGAAATTCAGCAATAGACAGCCCATTTACTAATCTTACAGAACAATGGTTTAGAAAACGGAAAGAGATAATGACCTCAGTACTGACCTCCTTTGTTACAGTCCCCAGAGTCATGAGGACAACCAGTTGTTGTGGGATCCCATGTGTACATGGACTAGCCCAAAGACTAACTGAAAAGAGCTGTAACAGCCAATTTGGCATTAATGAATACCTCAGAACAGGGAAGTCTGACAATGTGAAATAGACTTAAGGAAAAGAAGATAAATATATAAGGGGAGATGTTATGAGAAATGTGAACAAGGTGCAATATCCTTTCTATGAAAGGATGAAACAAGACAAAGGGACCTGTACTTTAAACAGGCTGCAAGACCCTCCTAAGTAATTCCTGAAATTAAATGTGTACTTGGATTCATTTTATCTCCCTAAAAACAGTGTGGTCTACCTTAGTCAGTCACATTAAAACATGGGGCCGACACCTAATCAGAGTGAGGCATAGGACCCCTTGCCTTAAGGACAAAACCCCATCAGACTCTGGCCAGGTGGGTTTGCTCACCTGAATTTCCATGGCTCGTACTCTTCTTCAGAGGGCTCTCTGCCTTGCTGAAATACTCTGGATTGTATTGATCAGTTTCTTGAGACCTTATATCCACTTCAAACACTTAGAAACACCCTTAAAATTTATTTTATATGACATTTATAGCAACTAGAATGCCTAGCCCATTCTTCCTTTGCGTATATGTTTAGTGTCTACCTAGGAACTATAGCTAAATGAAAGGCCACGAAGACCTTACACCTATGCATTCTTCTGAGAGTTTTACACTCCCATCATATAGATTAGGGCATTTGATTCGCCTTGTTCTTCTGCATGTGGATATTCAAGCGCTGTAGAAATTCCTTTTCTTTCTCTATTAAATTGTTTTGGCACCCTTGTAGAAAATTAATTGAGCATAAACACAGAGCTTATTTCTGGAATCTGACTTACTGGGCTGATTGAAATCTCCATTCTTATGCCAATACCACACTTGGTTATTGCAGCTAAGAAGCAACAACTCTTTGGGACTTGGAAGAACAAACTGTCCAACTCCGTTCTTCTTCAAGATTATTTTGGCCATTCTTAGTCCCCTGCATTTCCATATGATTTGAAGGGTCAGCACCTTGGACAGGAATTTGGCTGAGTCTGTAGGGCAACTTGGGTGAATTTGCACATCCTTAATAAAGTGAAGTCTCCCAACCCATGAGCACAAATCCACCTTCATCAGAGGGGATGATGCCACTCTCCCTAGGGCCAGAAGGCAGGCTCTTTCTCAGGATGAATGTAGTTCTCACCCTCTCTTCTCAGAACTAGATCATTATTCTGTCTTGCCTGGGATGCCTAGCCCATGATAGGGCTGTAGATCAGTACCACTGGCAGCTGTGATGATTGCCTTTAATAATCAACTTGGCAAAAATCTAGAATCACCTTCAAGATGGGCTTCCTCCCATGCCTGTCAGGATTACTAACTTAGGTGAGAAGACTTCCCAGTGTGGGTGGCACCATTCCCTAGGCATGCACTGAATGGGCATGCACATATTCGTTATTCTCTTCATTTGCCTATGGATATAACATGACCAGTTGCTTCATATTCTTGATGCCTTGATTTCAGTGTCATGATGACTACAATACACACAAACTTTTCTCCTTTAAGCTGCTTTTGTCAGAGTAATATACCCAAAGACAAAGGAAGAGAAACCAATAAGGAGCCATCAGAAATAAGTGGCTTCCAAATGTGTCACTGGAGCTTTCTATGGAGTTGGTCAAAAGGTACTCCTGATTCAGTTTCCTTCAGGGGGTTCAGTCTACAAGCACTCCTGACAAGCCCCATATTTACCCAGGGTTAGCTTCTCTGGGTTCTCTGACCACAGTGCCTTACCAAGACCACCTGACTCACAGACAGGAGTTTGACAAACACAAGCAGTAGTGGTCCTTATCTGGGAACAATAGACAGGAGCTCAAGCTATACCTCTCCCTTGGCAAACAGCCACACTATAGTATGTCCCACCCATGAACTCATGCAGTCCAGTCTCAAGGGAAGACTCTCAAGGTGGGGAGTCAAGGCTCAACTGAGGCAGAGGGAGACATCTCTGCACCATGCACACAGTAGAACACACAGTAAAGTCAGGCTGCAATCCCCCAACCTTTTCTGGAGCATCAGACCCACAAAGAACTGGCCTAAAACATCCAGTAGCCAGTGCCCTGCTGTTGGCCCATGTTTTATGGGCCAATATTCATGGGCAAATATTACAGACATCACTTGATTATTGCATTGGTTATTGGTTATACACCAATGTGCATAGTTTTTTGTAGTCTCTGGACAAGGGTGGCAGTTGGAGGAGAGAAGACAGGTATAATTGATCTACCTCCTAACTTCCAGGAATATGAAGACTCAAGGCTGTATATACTCACTCTCTGAGTTTACTTATGCAGCCTCCTCCCAGTGCAAGAGAGGGGCAGACTCAGCATCAGGAGTCTGCCATACACATACATCAGCCATACACCCAGGAGACATGCTCAATATACTTTGGCGCCAATTTCATTGCCTCTACTTGCTGAGAAAATAGTGTCTAATATCTCCAGAGTGTGACAGGCACAGCACTTGGCACCCACCTCTAGAAGACAGACCTA
Organism: Mastomys natalensis; assembly: GCA_021653895.1. NCBI lineage: Eukaryota > Metazoa > Chordata > Mammalia > Rodentia > Muridae > Mastomys > Mastomys natalensis. Next base: position 50,844 of record JAJTUV010000166.1, on the reverse strand, counting down.
GCCTACCCTACTCTTCATTGACAGTGAGTTCACTATTTCTAAGTAGTGTGTGTGTTGACAGATAAACCTTCCAAAATCCAGAGTCTAAAAGAGAAAGAATAAAACAAGTTTTTAGTAGGAGCAAAAAAGGCTGGCAACTCCTGACTTAAAAAGATCAACCACAGATGGGCAGTTGTACATTTAATATCAGTACTTGGGAGGCAGAGGCAGAGGCAGAGGCAGAGGCAGAGGCAGAGGCAGAGGCAGAGGCAGAGGCAGAGGCAGAGGCAGAGGCAGAGGCAGAGGCAGGCAGAGGCAGAGGCAGAGGCAGAGGCAGAGGCAGAGGCAGAGGCAGTCGAATCTCTGAATTTGAGGCTAACCTGGTTTACAAAGGAAGTTCAGGACAGCTAGGGCTACACAGAGAAACTGCCTCAGGGTGTGTGCTGAGGGCAGGGGAGAAACTGGAGAAGCTGGCCTCAGAGAACTAAGTGTGAATTGTAGTCTGCTGAGTGAGGAAGGATGGCTCATGGTGTGCTTTACAGCAATGGAGGGTCCATTCCAGACTGGACTGAAATCCAAGCCTTTGGTATCTCAGTGAATAAAAGCCTTGTTAAGGCTAACTAGCAATCATGTCACATCTGAATGATGGCACCTTAGGAGGTAACGTGTGTAGTTCTGGGCAGAATGAAGCCTAGACTCCTTAGCATTGGGGCTCTGAGGTTAAGTCCAAGAAAACAGAGTGGAAAACAAAAAGCTTTCTGCATGCTGGGAACCACTTCATGTGCCAAACAGATATTTTCAGGATTTGACTACCACTATCCTATGGCATGGCTAGTTCAACTCCCATGCCAACAGGAAGGAACTGAAGACTTTGACAGAATGAATAACTGTCTATCTTCCAAGGGGCATTTGTCATGCTGCATATAGGAAAAAAATCTGCCTGGAGCATGGCTTGGTGGTTCCCTCCTTTGTTAGCCAAAGTGTAATTGGGGTCCTGGCTGGTTTAGTAGTTGAGGGCAGCGCACTCTGTCCATCTCCTGTCCCTGGAGCTAGCACCAGGTTTAGAGAGAGGTCCTAACTCAAAACAGAAGATAGAGCCAGGCCCTCAATGCTGACCACTGGCCTCCTAGTAAGCTTGCAAATACACACAGACACAGACACAGACACAGACACAGACACACACACACACTCGACACTAGAAAAGAGGAACAGAGAACCAGAATGAGCTTCATGGGAATTTAATACACTAGAAATTAAATGTAGACTATTCCCAGGAAGGTGAAATAAACTTTCTGAAAGACAGAGAAGGAAAAGAAAAAGAAATTCATGGTATAGTCAAGAAGACCCAACTGTAAATCAGTCATTGGGGAAAGAGGAACAGGGAGGAAAAGTAATGAAGATATCATAAAAGAAAATATTCCTTTGTAGAATATCCCAGTAAGGGCTGAAAGATGAATTTCAAAAGGATATCATCAGGACACTTTTTGTCAAATTGTAGAAATCTGGACAGTGAGGAAGTGGTATCACATACTCCCCTAGGGAAGAGAGCAGGTCATTTACAGAGCTCAGTCATCATAGGGGGAGGGGTTGTCTGCGACTTCTCCACAATAGTGTTGGAAGATCTTTACATATGCTATTCATTTTGAAAATTAAGAGATGTAATTTTTGGAAGACATGGGCAACACTTTCAAAATCCTAAGTGAGAAAGAATTCCAAATTCCAAACTCAGCCAAATGATCCATTAAGTCGGGGAGATAATGAGAGTGCTTCTCTCCAGACATCCAATATTTCAGAAGGATACTCTTTTTTTTCATGCATCAGAGGATGTGCTCCAGCAAGACAGAACAAGAAAGCCTATGATAGAGACAGAGTGAACCACTGGAGGCTGGCACAAAGGAGAGACAAAGAAAAAGAATGAGAGGGGGGCATGTGGCGGTGGTGGTGGGCAGCATCCCTCTGGCAGACCTGAAGGATAGTAGCTACCCAGACCTGGGAGAACCTGAGAGGGCTCTACAAATGAAACAGGCACACATAGCTTAGCTAATGGGTATGGTGGTACTGAAAGGCTCTTTTTGGGAATTTCAAGGAAAAATTATGTAAAATTCATAGAAAAACAAACATGAAGAAACAGCCAACTATTAATTCTATATAAAAAGCTACCTGGGATTTAGAATGTAACTCAGTGACAGAGTACAAAGCCTTTGGTTTGAGCTAAGTAATCTAATAGTCTAAGTCTGGGGGCTTATTCTTGTTATTTCACTATTTGGGAGGTAGAGGCAGGTAGACCAGGAGTTTGAAGTCATCCTTGGCTACATGGTGAGTCGGAGACCAGTCTAGGCTATAAGAGACCCTTTCTCAAAAAGTAACTTTTAAAGGTGAACAAGAAAAAACTTTACATTTAACTGCAGTACATGCTTGGCTCTGCTATAAGAAAGCCACACTGTCTTATAAAAATAACAGAAGAACCCTGATGATTTCAGTTAATGGCTGACACACCAGGTGAGACCTGTATTCCACATTAGCTCCTTGGAGGTCTGCATCCATCCATCTTCTGACCTCTTAAGAGCCAAGCAAGCAGAACCATTGCTGATGAGGCGTCTCACCTGCCTGCCTCCTTGTAGCCCAACTTTCTCCTCAGTGGCTCTCATAACTGCACCCATGGAGCTAGCTCAAGGCTTGCCAGAGAGGCATGAGTCTCCTGTCCCATCAGTCACTTGCAGTTGAATTTCTCCCACCATGTGTAGAGAGGAGACAACTTCCAGAACCTTCCTTCTGAAGGATGACTGGTACCAGCTTCAGTGGGGCTCATGGTAATAATTCTGTGACTTGGTGCTCCACAGGGTCAGGCTAGAAGGTAAGGGACTTACTTAAGGTTTTTATAGTTAGTGTCTCTGAATGGAGTGAAGCAAACAGCCACCTGTGAGGACTGAAGGCTGTCTCTTGCTCTAGGATGTTCCTAATCACCTCAAGCTTCCACCACTACAGTAAAGGCTAGGCAAGCTGAATTTATGTGCCATCAGCATCCATGACAACTGCTTAGTTCCAAAGAGCATTTCCACTCTAGAGGCAAGGGGGCAACTGTAATACCAAACAAGGAAACCACAGCTCCTAGGAAGAGGTGGCAGGGACAGAGTTAAAGCCTGCAGCAGTGCCTTTCCCATGCCAATGGCCTTCCCAGAAAAGACAGGAAAAGGGAAGCCAAATGGCTGTTGTCCAGCAACCTGAGCGGACATGGAGCTCCCAAGGAGGCAGGAAGGAGGAAGGATGCCACAGGCAACCCCAAGGCCCTGAGGCCTGGTGACACAGGTAAATAAGGGGCCCACCAATAAAAGCTTCAATAGGAGCTTGGATTATACCCTAGACCCTTCTGGGAGCTGTAAAACTGAGGTTATGGGTGACCAGCATGGCTGGGCCATATAGCTAACAAGTGGCAGAGCTAAAAATCAAACTACAGCAAACTCCTGGAAAGTTATTCACCCAGTTGCCAGAAGACTGGACTTCACACTGGGTGCTCCCTTCACCCATGAGTTACTCAGAATCAAGCACCTGTGTTCCCTCTGCACCCATGGTCACTGTGACCCGCAGTTGGTGCCATTCAATTACAAATCCATCAATAGGTTATCCAGTGGTGTGGTCTAATTACTTCTCTAATGTCCCTAAACTAGCTGTACTAGGGACCAAACATTTCATAAATGGGCCTTTTGGGTGCACACTTCTTCACCAAACCACAAGAATGGTGTTCTAATGACTGCACTGCCCCCATGACAGAAAACGATCTATCACAGGTGCTATACACAACTGTACAAGAACTAAATGGTAGCATCAAGGTGGCATGCTCATTCAGAGGAGAAAGGAGCTGGCTGAAAGTATTATTCAATGTTTATCTTGTATTATTAAATAAGGAGTCATCTTAATTCATATATACAAATAAATTCCACATACATTAATATTATCTGTGGGGAAAAAAATAAATGACTCACACTTTTGGCAAAGCCATGAAAACAAAGTCAAATAAGACAACAGACTAGTGAAATAGACCTGCAGCACACATGGCAGGTTCAGTTCCCAACCTGGGCCATGAGTTCCTTCTAAAGCACAAGGGAGAGAGATGCACAGTGGAGTAGAAGAGCAAGAACAGAACCAGGCAATTGCAGAAAGAAATCTACATGATCTGCTGAGAGACGCCTGACCTCAGGGGAAGCCAGGAAAAAAAGACAACAATCATGCCCATCCGATGGCAAGCTATGGGAGACAAGGAAAGAGCCCATAGACAAAGGCACAGGCAGACCAGCAAGTAAATGGCTACTACGGAAGCTCTGGAGGCATGCTGGATAATGACCAAGTGACATGCAGCATATAGATTGACAGCAGTGGTATCCACTTTATAAGGCAGACATGTTTCATACATGCAGACATATGCCTTTGTGTATGTAGGTGACAGCCAGGAGTTCGGGCTGATGAGTTTCTCCTCTGAAGGCAGACAAGGGAGATGGTGGGGGAGTGGATACAGTTTACATGGCTTTGTGTTACTTTACCAGTTACCATGAGTGGGGATGCTTAAGTAGGAGACTACTTAAAAAGTACAGCTTGTAGTGAGTGTCTTTTATGAGCCTTCTAGGCTAAGCACCAGCAGCACAGCACGCTTGCTGCACGGTATGAGTGTCGCCATTGCTTCTGGGCCCGTGAGCCTGTTGGGGCTTCTGGGGAGAGAGCAGCAGATATCAGGCACTGTAACAACCTGGTAAATAGGACTCAAAGTGGGAGCAGCTGTTGTTCTCCCCATGGAGCACTGCAGTGAGAGGAAGAATCACAGAACCGTGCTTGGCTATTGGCTGGGCTCAAATTGTTCCTCGCTCTGAGAATTCATTAAGTGGCTGAGCAATAAAGAAGAGAGATTTGAGAGTTCTTTCTCGGCACAATGGCTTGGCTTCTGCCCTGGCAGCCAGGATGGCTTTATCAGGACCTATGGACTGCTGTGCAGAGCTGGGAGCTCTGACCCTTACGTGGCCGCTCCGGCAGCCCTGTTCATCCCAGTCCTGTGGGAGCTGGGGAGGGAAGGCTTCACAATGATGTCTATAGCTTTGCACATGAACAACACTCTGAGCCTGGGCCACAGGATAGGTGTGCTAGAGATGACTCCCCAAAAGCAGAGGGGTTTGAACAGGCTGTGAATAAAAAAGGCTTTGCCTCAACTTCAGAAAAACTAGAGTGGGCAGCCATGTGGGCGGCCATGTGGGCTGGGCATAAGCATGAAGCTACTTGTACTGGTGTTCTCTCATAGGCACCTTCTACCACCAGCAGAACTAAATCCTCAGACAGGGCCATATGCTGGGGAGGAGGCATCTTATTCTGCCTATCTTACTCACCTTGGACAACCGTCACAGCACACCATAGACTGCACGGTCTGGACTGTGACACAGGGCAAGTGTCCCTGGTGAGCCCCTACCCCTCGGTTTGCATAAGGTTAGCTTACCCTGTGCTCAGTTTATACTAGGCCTCTCCTTGAGGCTTATGTAGCTCTGAGTGCCTTATGTTACAAGGCCACTAATTCTTTTGGTTCACAGACCTATCCTAGGACCTTAGTTAAGTTCGGACATTTCCTTAGAGGCCTGTTCTCCAAATACAACTGTGGTGGGTAGAGTTTCCGCATATAATTTGGTGGGGGGGGTAGAGGGGATAGAAATCTTTAGTCCATAGCCACCCACTCTTGTGCCTGGTCACCTCAAAGATATAATGATAAGGGAAGAGCTTCATTTCTCATAGAAAAGACAGTACAAGGTTTCTGAAGGGGCCTGACATGGAGAAGAGAGGAGAGGGGCAGATGGAGATATGAAGTCAGGGATCCAGAGGGAACATCTAGGGTGAGTCCTGGCTAAGGGCCAGAGTACTTATCAAAACTCAGAGTGAGTAGAGGAATCTACAGCCAGAAGTAGATAAGGGGCCCAGAGAGATACTAAGAAAGATCTAGAACACCATGCTAAGGACTTTAGGCTTCAGCCCCATGAAAGAGGTGAGACTCAATCACAGGTCAAGATGACTATAAGATCAGCAAATTCCACCCTGTATTTAGCTTTGGTGGCTGGGGCTCCTGGCCTTCTCTAGGCATGCCATGTCAGCTAAAATGCAAGCTTAGGCTTTGAGGACCTCTGGGCTGAGTTTGGGAGCTGAATCTACCCATTCCTACCACCTTGTCCAGATGCTGCTTCAGTAAACTTGGCTCCAGAAATGACCAGGGAAGCTCATCTGTCTTAAGTAGCTCCCTTTGGAAGCTCTTTTTCTGCAGAGAGAAGCCTGGATGGGTCACCTCGGGAGAATGGAACATTGGTGGACTGGGCTCTTGCCAGCCTGTTGGCCTGATCAGACCTCCATCCACTCTGTCTGGCCCTTCATACCGACTCCTTCACACAGGAGGTCCGAGGGACAGTTAAGGAAAGTCAGACTGCCTGGTAACTGCTAGGTCTGTGGGGACAAAAATATACCCAGGCCTCTATATACTGGATCAAGAATAGCTCACACGAGTGTTTGCATGTATGAGGTAGGCTGTTTTCACTGAGTCCAGAGCCTCACAGAGATAGGTTTTATTCTCATCATGTACAAAACAGATTGAAGACTCTGGGACAGAGTCTGGGACTCTGGTCAGACTTCAGGCCATTTTTCTGCATTTTGGAAATGGCTCTGAGAGATTAGAAAAGGCTGGGAAGTTGTGGGGATATGTTATACAATCTCCTAAACTCAGTTTCCTCATCTACAAACAGATAGATGGCAAAGCAGGCAGGTCGCTGTGAAGCTTCTGCAGCTGGGACCTGTGTGCTTCAGAGGCAGCTGCGCTCATTGGTTTTGCCATGGTGATAAAATATCCTGGCAAAAGCTACTCAAGAGAGTTTCTTCCTGATTATAGTTCTAGATGGGGTGTGGGACACCATAGCAGGGAAGGCATGGGAGAAGGAGTATGAGGCTATCCAATTTAAGGTATCAGTCCAGAAGCAGGCAGCAAAGAGGACGAGGAACTTGGCTCAAAGGCTTCTAGAACCTTCCCAGATAGTACTACCAGCTAGAGACCAAGTATTGAAATAAACAAGCCAATGGATACATTTCACATTCAAACCACATTCATTTCCCATGGTCACCAGAACCCCGAGACAGCTTGGGGGCAGGTGAGACAGTGAGAAACAGAGCAGATGTCATAGCCTGCCAGGAGTTGGGGTGGGAGGGGGGGTTCTGACATTAAAGAGTTCCACCACAGAATTTGTTTAGGAGCAGATGGGTCTGATTTAATGAATGGATTTCTTCCTTCTGGGATCCTCAGAGCTCTTCATATGTGCACTGAATCCCCAAAGGGATGGGTGTGACCATCATTCCACAACAATCCCTGTGGTTGTGGGGGGACTGGTGCTATGGCAAGGGCTTTCCTTGCAGAGGTGAGCTGAGAGCAGTAGGCAGAACCATTGGGGTTGGGAATAGGTATGGAGAAGCAGACAGCTCTTGAGGCTGGAGTCCTGGGAGACTGAAGAGCGCTGGTGTGAGTCTTATAACATTGTTCCTTCTAAGGCTGTGGCAGCCAGGAAGATCTAAGGCTGACTCCACCATCAGGGTTCTGTGATTTCAGGGTATATCATTTTATGGCAGCACTGTTGCCTTCTGAGGCCAGGGTCTTTTCCTGCTTCATATTTCATGAGATAGGAAACCTCTGGTACCAGATACAGGTGTTTAGAAAGGTCATTCTGGATGTTGGGGGATGGGGCAGAAGTGGAGTATCCATCCGCGGATGCTCAGGCTGTGAAGGACAGCACAGATGGGGGCACAACCTCAGCCCTCCGGGACCTGAGACTCTACATAAAGACTCTCTGCCCTCAATTCTTTGGGGATCAATTAATGTTCCCAATAAAAATGGAAATTTAATTTCCTTAATAAGTTCTGAGGAGAAGGTCACTTCCACCCACGGGAAATTTCACGGCTGGTTGGCTTGTCTGGAGCCAAATATCCAACAGGGCGGGGCTGGCAACTAAAAACAGCAGAAAGATGTAGACATCCAGCTTTCCCAGGACACAGAGCCCAGCATCCCTTAGAGAAGTTCACCCCATCTTGCTTCTATCGGGATTCCCACCTGCAGATGTCCAGCAACTGGCCAGGACCCCAGAACCAGGAATGTGTACCCACATCTCTGTAGCTTCTTTGAATATACTCTGCTACCTGGACATAGAGAAGTGTGCTGGGAAACTAGGGACCCTGCCAAGAAGCCCTGAAACATTTGTGATTGGAGCTAAAGGCCCTCCCATGTTAATGGCACAAATGAGAAAACACCTGAGTTGGGGTCTCTGTGCTTGCCCACTTGCCTCCTTGGGCATCTACCAGGCTCAAGATGCTCAGACTGCAATATGCAGCTCAGAAGAGCTTTGGCACCCTGTCTGTATTTATGAGGCCAGGGGCATTGCTGAAGCCAACTGCCAGGACCAGAAGACACTCCAGCTCACATGTATGGATAGTCACACTCCACAGGTCCTGCATGAGGTGACATCAGTTACAGGCCTCTGAATGCCTGCTTGCTCTGTTGCCACAACCTCCCTATGAAGCCAGGATACTCTCCCTGGGGAGTGAGGGCCTGATTCTTCTCCCCAGAGAAGTCTGGGTGCTGGCACCTGTGTGTGTGTGTGTGTGTGTGTGTGTGTGTATGTGTAGGGTCTTTCAAGTAGATTGGAAAAGAGGCTAGAATTTGCCCAAATGGCCAGGGCTGCAATGTGGGAGAGAGGAGATGGCAGATTCAAGAAACCCAAATAAAACTTATGGATAGATGGTTAGAGATAGGGTCTGGGGAATCCATGATTTCCAGATTCGATTGATGACCACATGTCTATTCTCCCACCTCACTCTCTCCCACTGCTTTGGGTAAAAAAAGGCCAAGTCTTGCCTGCTACCACCCTAGCCTATAACCCATCCATATTAACTGCCACTGTAGCCTGTTTGATGCCCTCTCAGATACATCAGATTTTGGTATAGGGTTCTGAACAGTCACTAAGAACACAGTCTCACAGGTGAGGGAGGAAATGTGGCTTTGTTTTTCTGTGTAGGTATTTTCTTCATCTGTCACAAGTTGGTTGTTCGTCATCTAAAATCACTATAGCAAACTTAGCATGGTTCCTAAGAACAGCCCTCTTAAGTATGTCACAGTCCTATAACCACACATTTCCCCCCTGAGTCCTGCCATGGAAGACCTGCATACCAGATCTTCCAGTCTCACTACTCTCTGGTCCCATACCTTTTCATCCAAGAGGTTACTATGCTAAGAGAGGAAAAGTGGGAGGGGCTTGAAGGTATCCTAGAAGTCACATGTCAGAGGACTTGCTCAGAATTCTAGTCTTGATGTCATCTAGTCAGAGCCTCATCAATATGGATTTAAAGGTCCAGGTCAAAGGTCACAGATAATTTTTCCTATGCATTTGAATAATCTTAGGGTAAGTTATACAGTCAACTGACATCCTTACTGTCCCTATAAGAAGGACAAGGGAAGGATGAGCAAGGGAGGAATCCCTGTTTAGGTGTGGCACAAGGGTAAGAGCTGGCAGATACAATATGGAGCCCTAATATTCAGTGAGGAGCTGAGGGGGCAGCTGAAGAGTCTTCCTGGATTTCAGGTTGTGAGCGCACAGAGCGGACCTGGCAGTTCCACCTTTGAAGCCAGGCCTGGCACCAGCTGGGATGTGCGTCTGAGAACTGATCACCTCTACCTGACTGATATAAAGTCTGGGAAGCTGTGAGTTGTGAAGTGTTTCATCAGGCAGGGGTGTGCAGAGCTGTGTTCCCCCCTCTCCTGCTTTTCCCCAGCACCCGGTACACCCAGTGCCCACATGACAGTTACCCGCTGGGCAGGGACTGGCACACAGAGCTCTGGACTCTCTCTGAACTGGCCCAGAACAGAACATCCACTGTACCACACGCACAGTAGCTGCTTTCCCCTACCTTCCTCTACCAGACTCTTTAGTCTCGTGCCCCACAGCTAATCGAGGAGATCACATTACCCATTGTCCTGAAAAAAAGGGCAATAATGTGGCTCAAGGCCCACTGATGGCAGTCAATTAAAGATAATTGTTCACATTTTCTACCGAGTGGATTAAAGACCAGGCTCCACTGGGGGGCGGGGGGAGGTGAGCGAATTGGAAATGGGCCTTTGAAGGAGGATGCTGGGGTCTCTTGACCTGGATCTAAGGCATACGATAGATACCCTTCACTGAGATGCCCTAGGAATCTGACACTAGTCTGAAACTTCTATTAAGGACAGACCTAGGAGGTCAATTACCGCATCATTTTGTCTGCGAAATTGCTGGCCAATGAGTAACTTGAAGGAACCCTGCCTGATCTGTCTGGCTTCAGAAAACTGTCTGTCTTTGACACCTGAGGACCATGCTGCTGGCCCTTCTGCTACCCATGACCCACAGTCTGAACCCCAGCAAGGAAGCAATAAGTAACAGACCATCAGCACACACACAAATACTAGAAAACTGGATCTTAGATGAGGCTCCTTCCTGACCTGGCCATTAGAAGTCAGAAATGCACTGAACACGCTCACCCTACCCAGCACCAAAGCCCAGCCACTTAGTCCTGCCGTTTCAGCTGTTCCCCTTACAACCTGGGTTGACTTTGCAGCCCACTTTCACAGTATGCCAAGCATTGAGAGGGTGTCACCACACACTGCTGGCCAGGAAGGGTCTAAAGTAAAAACTGAAGATAGGCTTTCTACTTAATGCAGCTCACTATGTATCATCCAAAGAGTGGGAAAGCCAGAATTGATTATCAGGAGTAAATCATCTGTATTTTGCTGTTGTATGAGAAACATTTATAAAAGACAGTCTCATTTCCCCCTCCATATCCTCTGCATGATTACCTACAGATCAGCATGGAGACATCACTGTAGGCATCTTCATCTGCATAGACAGCGTCCTTTGTCTGAGCATGATACAGTCATAGGGACTACAGCATGAGAATACACAAACACAGAGATTGTGCAGACACGCCAGGATGCACATTACCACTGGATCCGCACACACACCCCTTTTAAAGCTACTGTTGTGCTGACTTCTCGTAGTCATCATGTGTGCAGGACATGATGGGAAAGCCACAGGGCAGCTACCACTGGCCCAGGCCATACCCAACCACATGGAATTCCCCGCCTCGAGATGCAGTCTGTAGCCTTTCTTCATCACTCCACCAGGAGGCTAACATATGCAGGGGCTTCTTTGCATGTGGACATGTATGGGCTACTGAGGCTAAAAATGTGCTGCTATCCAGGAGTGATGCTTCAGCTGGTCTGTAGGCATCATGACTGTGGTTCCTGTGAAGAAGACTGAAGGAGAGGCAGATACCTGTTCCTATACTGTGGCACAGAGGCCTGTTTAGCATCTGTGCATGTGGAGTTGTGACTCTGAACACAAATGTGCAAAGAAAGACTGGACATAGCTTCTTTATTGTCTGGTTCATATACTAGGGCAAAGCCCTAATGGCTAGCCAGCTGCGGGGTATGTGACTGGCCAACTAACATGCTCTCTCAGCGTCCCAGCAGGTTTAGGACCCACAAAGGAGGACATCTGAGCACCCCAATTCGGCAGCCAGGAGACTCAAGCAGAGGGGGATTATGTGGCCGGCCAAGAAGACAAGTCTCCTGACTGACAGATGGGGTTGTAATCCTGTTGGGTCTGAACTAAACCACTATGCACTTCCCATTGTCACACATGAGAGAACTTGTTACTCTGTGTGCACAGGAAGAAGGTAAGTGGCAAGAGGAAAAATGAGAGGAGGTAGGTATGAGTGACTACAAACAGACTGGGCTGCGACTTAGAAACAGAAATGGTCCCTAAGGATCCTGAGGTCCTTAAGTAGCCTTCATGAATTTGCATGTATACCACCAACCACTACAATCCCATAACACACACACACACACACACAAACACACACATACACACATACCACCACTACCACCACCCCCCATACAACATACAGTCAGTTTGCCAGGATGACCACAAAAAAAGTATAAACTATATGACTTCACAGAATGTCCTTCTAGAGGCTAAAAGTCCCCAATCAAAGGATCAACAGGAAGCTGTTTTCTTCTAAGGCCTCTCTCCTACATCCTCACAGGGTCTTCCTTTTGTACAGATCTATATCCAAATTTCTTCTTTTATAATTTAAAAATATTTTATTATTATCATATGTGATATGCATGGGGTGTAGGTATGTCTATCCATAGTATGTGCAGAGATCAGAAAAATCTGTGTAATCGTTTCTCTCCTTCCACCTTTATGTGAGTTCCAGAAATTGAACTCAGGGAAGCAATTTTGCCAGCTGAGCCATCTCAGCAGCCCCCACAGCCAACTGCTTCTTAGGAGGACATTAATCATATTGGATTGTGGTCTACCCTTGTGACCTCAGTCTATGTCTGTATATAGATGCAGAAACTTACTAGGTTACAGAGGTGGGAAGTACTTCAATCTGTGAATCTAGGAGGTACTTAGCTCACCATATAACACAGAACACATGTATAAACCCATGCTCAGACCCTAAGAAGGAGCTGCCCCAGCCAATGCCAAGTGCAGGTCTAGCCTGCTGTCACCCAAGGGCCTCTCTGGCCCCCACACCTACTCTAGAGGCCAAAGTTACCTAGAGCCATGGGTAGGGTCCCCAGCTCCCTATACTCTCTAGGCTGTCAGCCACAAGCAAGGGGCAGGCAATCACAGCCTCAAGTATATCAGTAGCACCCAGTTCTCCAACAGACACGACCACAGGTGGGGACTGAAATGTCAGGGCTGACTAATGATGGCAGAGGACACCACTAGTCACATCGACAGCAGTGCTGATTGCCCATTTACCCTGGGACAGGCCTGTGCTGAAAGCCTAGTGTGCATTTAGTACTTGAAGCAACTCTAAAAGGCAGGAGCTCTTATCCCATTTCAAAAGCCCACAGCTGACAGAAGCTAAGAAAGTTAAGAAAGAGCCTCTGAAAGTTCATGTTCAGACATTGGGCTGCAGGGATATGTTCTAGGTGGAAGACGGCTGTCCGTGCTCTACACAGACTTTTGTTAGTCTACTGTGTCATGAGCGTCTGGTCTTACACAAGCACCTGGGGACAAGTGGGGGCAGGAGGCATTCCTAGCCTTTAATGAATTCTCTTAATACCTAATCCTAACAGGCCATGGGGAGCACCACAGCTTAAATACACACACACATACACACACACACACACACACACACACACACACACACACAGATTGCCTCAGTTGTATGGGATAATTATGTATTTTTCTCTGTAAGGAACTAGAAGGAGCCTCAAACTCAATCTCATTTGTCATTCCCTGCAAGCTTCTGGCACAGAAAACATCATTCTTGCTGGCTTAGAAGAAGGGAAAGTGAGGCCTAGGTGGGCCCACCTGCTTGTTGGAGATGTCTAGCTTACAGGAGGAAGCCTGTGTACTGTGGGCCTGTGAGAATCACTTGCTAGTCTAGAGTGTGTGACTTGTTATCCTTTTTTTGTCTGTGAGAAGTGACCATAAACCTGTCTCTGCCATATCCCACTTCACTCTGCAAGGTGCCTATGGCAAGTGACCGTCATTTTTGCTACCTCCAGCATCCCTTCTGGGATGTAGCTAAGTGAGGTATTCTGACCCTTAGACTTCTGAGAGGAGGCAGTTCTGGGACGATCTAGACACATGGGTCCCCTCAGCTCAAGTCTGAGATAGCATGAGATGTTTTCTAAGTGAAGTGCAAACAGCCCTTTAATCCTTGACTGTCTTGTTTGTGTGACAGAACTTGATGGCCTTTCCATAGAGCCTGCTTTCAACATGCAAGAGCTGACCAGAGATGGAAAAGCCTGTGCTGTTTAGGTGACAGCAGCTTGTAAGCCCTAGACCCAGCTTTGCCCCTTGACACCCACAAGTTCTTAGCTAAAGGCAGGTGTGACGTTCTGGGAACTGTAGAGAAACATTCAGCAGAGTGAGCAAAGACGCCTTCCAGTGCTGGGTTGGACATTGGACCTACATTTCAAAATTCTGGTTAGAATAGTCAACAACGGAGCAGTCTGGTTAAAAATGGCGTCACTCCTGTGGAAGTGTCTAAGATGAGCAGGATGGTGCTGTTGTAGGACACTTGTAAGGATGGAATGCTAGACAGGACTCTGTAATCAGGACTTCTTGATTGGCCAAAGGATGATAACGCTGTGGGATTAGGAGTGAGGTGGGAGGGTGGGCGTGGCTTGTCTGGCTTCTCAAGGCCAACCCTTAAGAAGATCATCTCTCTCTTTAACTGATGGAAGAGAAGAGAAACAGGGAGGATCCACTTGCCGACAAGGGTACCAAAGGATTTAGGCAATGAGGTGGCTGTCAAGAGCTTGGCAGGACCCTTGCTGATGACAACAAGAAGGCCAGTGCCTCAGCCCTTTAGCCACAAGGACTAGAATCCTGACAGCAAGAATGAGCCTGGTGGTAGATGTCGCTCCAGGCAAGAGTGAGTTTAGCTTTGAAGTACTGAGAGGGGAACCTTTCGTAAGCTTGAGGCTCCTGATTTCTCCTAGCTTTATGATCCTATCAGTGGCAGTGTCTTCTTGCCTTGCCAACTATGCCTACTCTACCGGTTGGCTTAGAAGCTGCTGATGGTACCTAAGGTGGCTTCAGAGATAGGTAGGATATGTGTACTGCAGACTAAAGAAGAGTCCTCCTCATATGATGCTTAGGCCTCCTCTAAACATAGTATCTGCCTAACTCCCCTTTCTCCCTTTCTCCCTTTCTCCCCTTTCTCCCCTTCCCCAGGGGTGTCCTCTCCACAGAATACACCACAACTGATAGAATTACAAGGCGTTCTAGGCAAAGCTGAATGGATGCTGGTAGGCATGACTTTCTCATGAGAAGAGCTGCAAGGTATGACTGCCAACAGGGTGACCAGCTCAGCTTCACTCCGTGTCACAGGGAGGAGGGAGAAGGAATGAACCCCCCACCTCCCCACATCAGGAGGGAAGCAAGGCCATATTGGCAGTCAGGAATGACTCCAGAGCTACTGTGCATTAACAGGGATTAGAAATAATGAGCA
Organism: Mastomys natalensis; assembly: GCA_021653895.1. Taxonomy (NCBI): domain Eukaryota; kingdom Metazoa; phylum Chordata; class Mammalia; order Rodentia; family Muridae; genus Mastomys; species Mastomys natalensis. The sequence goes on along the minus strand of JAJTUV010000166.1, from coordinate 35,802 downwards.
ATGTACATGAAAAGGTGCTTTGGCAGAGGGAGACACGGGCCCTGGTTTGGAATGACCTAAGGTCACATTGCTGCTTAGCCTTCCAGCCATGGGCAAGGCATGGCGCCTGGAAGTCTCTGATGTAAAATGGAGAGAAAACTAAGATTATTGAAAACAGTCTAAGACTCCTTTACTACCTGGGAGTTGTAAAGAACTAAGTGATGTTCTGTCATGGCAGGGAAAGACAGGAAAAATTGGGGGTAATATAGAAAGGCAAAAGAGTCCCTTTCCCTGGAGTCTGGCTGAAGGCCAGATAAGTCAGGATATGGAGCACAGTTAACTGCTTAAGGCCTTTCTCCCTTCCAAACTACAACCTTGCAGTTTTTGTAGGAATCTCACAAGAAACTCCAATTGTAGGGAAAGAGCACACACTAAGTCCCCTGTGCAGCCCTGTTGGCTCCTCGTTCACATCACTCATTCACACTCATCACAAGACAGAAAGAAAAACAGTTGAGATGCCTGAGAGCCACCAGAACAATCTACATAGCTGATGCTAAAACAAAGAGTTGTGAACTCTCCCTTGAGGGGACACACCCTTGGGTGTATCTTGAATGTACACATACTTAGGTGTGTCTTGCTCTCTGAGATTCTCTGGAGTTCATCTATGCTCTCAAATGTGCCTAGCCATTGTCCTCACAGTCTACATTAAAATAGTTTTCACAAAGGTTTTGTCTCTGCTTTGTCACAATAGCGTGGCCTGAAGTTCTTGTCTGTGTCAAAGCCATGAATCCCACTCTGGTTTCAACCACGGTCTCAAAAATTTAGGGGAATTCTTTAGCCCACTGAGGGTTGATAGCATGGTTCTGTGTCTCTGTCTGTCCCCTTACCACTGACATCAGGCAAGCAGTCACCAGTGCAGGGAGTGGTCCTGCCTAAGAAGCTCAGCCAAGCAATGGCATCAGGAGTGACAGGTTATCCTTGCTAGCCTGGCACCTTTGAGTCTTCTGGTAGCAGAAACTTTAGAAGACCATACGGCTGTAAACTGCCATTTAGGGAAGATCCTGCAAGGACCAAAAGGCCATATCAGGAAGAGTCTAAGGTTCTTCACTATCTAGGACAACTGTGTATGCACTCACTCCACCAGATGTACAAGTGAGGGGGAGAGGCATCACAGCCCTATCACAGAGCTTTGTAGCTGAGGCACAAAGATACCTGCCTCACCAGGGAGTCATTGTAACCACCTGAACATGGCCCCAAAGGCTACAAAGTTATCGGCTTGCCCAAGTTTCCTAGTTGTGGATAGTTCTTGTTTTGTTGTTTTAAATAGGTCTGTTTTAATAGGTGTGGTCAAAGCTCCTGGGGCAGAGAAACTCACTTATGTCTGAGGGGTCTGGGCCTATCAATTTCAGGACATAAAACCACAGCCCAGAAAAAAAGCAAGAAAGGGCAGAATCCCTGGCAGCCTGGCAGCACTGTTTTGGTCTTTTGTCTATTGGGTTTTGCTGGTCACAAATGTGACCTCTCCTCCTTGAGCCTTGGACTATAGTACCTGTTATAAAGAGAGATACAGAGAGATTGAAGCCGCTATCAAAATTTCCCCTACTTGACCAGTTCCTCTGGATTCCTCACCTCTTTTTGGCTGACTAGAGCTGCTTTTAATTTATTTTATAAATTGGCTGTACAAACGCTCCATTTGGTTAATGAATTCCCAGAGCCCGGAAGGTCCTTCCTGGCTCAGGATTCAGGACTGTGAGAGCACCCGCACTGTCTCACCCCTCTGCTGCAGGCCTGGGGCCATTGTGTCTGTACTCGCTCAGTCCTCCTGCCTGTCTCCACATCTACCCAGCTATAGCTATGCATCCATGGCCCTCCCCAACTATGCCGCTAAGATTCTATTCTTATAGCCAAGAGGCATCCTTGCTGACAGCCCTGGGGACAAGGTAGAGGCAGAAGAAAGGCTGATCTCTGCTGCTGCTGTAAACCAATCCCAGATGACGCAGGGGAGACCCGCTGCCAAGGCTGCTTGCTTTAATTAAGGGGGAGATTGATAAGAGCTGTCAGGGCAGAATGGAGAGACTCTAAGCCTCACTGGTTTGCTGAGACATGAGAGACAAGGCTGAAGATTAAAAAACAGAAACGCTCCCTGGAAAGCTCACAGAAGCGGCTGAGTTGAGAAAAGAACAACAGGTAGGAACCAGTTGTGGGAACTATCCAGTGGCTCACACCTCCACCCGGTGGACTCGCCTGGAGGGGTGTTTGGGAAAGTCACCTATGACTTTCTTCCACGCATCCACACATATACCACAATGCTTTGCACAGGACTGGAAACTCAGAAATGGAAGTGTCTCCCCAACAGGCAAGTGAATGTTCATCTCTGTGTCCACACAGGGATCTAGGGTCTTGCCTTGACTACTTGTCCCCCAAGCCTCGCCCTGCCAGAGGCCATGTAGGTATGCAGGAGGAAACCAGCAGAAGAGTGGCAGCCTGCTGAGGCCATGTTTACAGATGCCGTGGACAAGGCTAGGCCCAGGCCTGTGTAGCTCCTGTCTCCCCCTGTGTTTTCCAAGCTGTCTGCTGTGGTACACAGAAGTGTAGGTGTGCAACTAAGGCAAACAGACAGCTCACCTCTCTTCTGGATTCCCCACAAAGGAGAGAAAACAGGCTTTGCTCCCCAAAAGTAGTTTGCAGCATGCTCTTGAGTCCCCATGAGCAGAGGAACTCAGGCTCTGAGAAATCTTAGCTTACATGGCATTTGTGATGAGAAATAAAAAATACACTCTTTCAGGAGGCTGCTTCTAGTTAGAGATACTGTATTTCCTACACTGAAGGAAATCATCCTTTTAAAAAACTTCCATGTTTGATGGTACTGGTGAAAACTATTAAGACTGGGCCACCATCTATCCCCCAAGGGGTCAGAAAGGCTTGAAAAGAGTGGCTACACATACATACATACATACATACATACATACATACATGTGTGTGTGCACACTCAAGTGCACACACATGCATTCACACACACACACACACATGCATGCACACCTGAGTTCAAGTACCTCTTGACTATGAGCCCATGAGTAGGGAGCATGACTCAAGCCGCTGAGGCCTAATCTCCACTAACATGGCGTCACTGTGGGGACCAGAGTGCATGTGACAAACTGTGAACTTTAAACCTCAGATTCACCCCCTTGGCCTAACAGAAAGGCTTATACAGTGCCAATGGCCTAAGTACAGACTTTATAGACAGTGTGACGTACATGTGTATGCATCTATACTAGCAGGACAAGTACATTGCTCACAGCCTCTGGGTGCACAGCTGCTTGGTGGTGGGTGGCAGGAGTAGGGGATCTTAGTCACGTGACTAACCACCTTATTTCTCCAAAGGTTTCCTATCTTTTCAAAGACATTTGCCCAATCCTAAGCTAGGCTCCCTAGCTGGCCAGGGATAAACCTGAGCAGCGGGTGTTTTGCCAGTGTGGATGCTCGTCCCATGGGAAATAATCCAGAACATGTCCTTTTCTTAGCTGCATGGGTCTTCTGCTCCACAGAGTTGCCACCTGGTCCACACAGTCCAGGGAGTTGGCCTAGTCTGAAGAACATCTGTCTCTAGAAGCATCCTGGCAGCCACAGCACATCCACTTGGCTGTCCCTTGATGTTTTCTCACGCATACCTGACATTTTAGTGACCCAACCCAGATGCTGAGAAGGACTCTGGATCATTCCTTCCTGTCCCTATGTTCTTATCATGACTCTTCCTTCAGAGTCCACAATATCAGCTCACTTCTGTCCTTCAGTGGAGCCACCGCAGAGCTTTCTTAGGGAGCATGACTGTCACGCTGTCATATCTGTCACAGAGAATATATTCAGTGCTGCTCTGCTGCTGCAAGTACATCGGGTGACAGTCAAACACCTAATGAATAATAACCAATATCTATTTGGCTATTGCACAACAAATGCTCTCCTGGTGATGCCTCTGGCCATGCCTTTAGGTGGCTCCAGTCTCCAGACCATCCCTGGTTCCCAGACTGACGTCTCTAGCCTTGGAGAGTCTTCTAGGTGGGATAGAGTCTGCTAGCCATTTCCTTTACTTCTGAGGGTGGGAGCCCGGCTAGTCCCATCTTCAGTGAAGTACAATTCACTGTGTTCTTGGGAACTAACATCCATTAGCCCCTGTTCCACAGAAGGATGTCAGCATTCCATTTCTTAGACATTCACAGTCTGAGAAAATGAGGTGTGTGGGAACAACCTAGAAATTGTCTGTAAGCATGCATCCCGAAGGCTAGAAGGCCGCTGGCTTTTCCCCTTCCACCGTTCGCTGACTCTGGGTAATACCACACCTGTGTGCCCTTTGTATCAGTGTTTGCTACCCTGAGGCGTCCCTGCCTTCCCTCCTTGTTCCCTGAACACAGAAGAGGTTTGCTGCAGACCTGGCTGATGTCACTGTAAGAATGAGTCACTTCTGTAGCTCCATTCTGGGCCTTCTGACTCCCTACAAAGTTTCTGCAGTACCTCCAGGGTGGAGGCTGGGCTGCTGAACTGGGGTCCGTTTGACTCTTCCATCTCCATGGATTTCACTTGTTAAAAAGCTACATGCACCCCTATCTTAAGGGACCCCTCTGTCTACCCTGTCAGGCATACTGCCCAGTCAGATGTCCAATTGGAGAGTCGCCTCCATGAGAGCAGAACACTAAGCTTCATAACCTCACAGGATGCCCAGCGCCAAGTGTGTACACTCGTGCTCAATGCTTGCTCAATGAATAAAAGAATGAGTGTCTGAGACTGAGTGTGTCTCAGGAATGATCAAACAGACAAAGACAGAGAGAGCATACCAGCAGAGGTAACATTTTAAACAAGAGGCTGTCGGGGCTGACTCATCCTTTGAAAATACCTGACACTGGTGGGTAGATGTTCCCACTGACTGAGGCTACACCCCTTATGGAGGAGAAGCCACCCAAACACTCCCTCACATCCTTTTTTTTTTTCCTCTCACTCTCTCAGGTTGGCTTTACCACACACTGGCAGAGCTTAGATCCCCTGCTGCACATTCACCTACTGCTGAGGAAAGCCCCTCGATCTCTAAGGTGAAAATTGGAGGAGAGAAGCACAAGAGGAAGAAAACTGAGTCAGAGCCCCTGGGTAACCCCTGGACATCAAGCTCCATTTAGAGGAACCATCTGTCAGAAACAGCCATAAAAATATCTTTGATGGGGCAGATAATGTTCCACGAGGTGGGTCCTCTCTCTCAAGGCCGGAAAGACCTCCTGGATAACCTTGATATGTCTGTCATCACGTAGTCCTGCTGGCCCACAGAAGGACACAGACAGGCTCCTGTGGGAAGGCCTTAGGCACTCAGATCTCTCCCTTGTGGCTTTAGTAGCTAATGAAAATGACACCCAGCAGGAAGTGGCACCTGTCCTGCTCCACATATCGAAAAGCTTCTGTCTTCCCCATCGTCCTGTCTTAGTTTGCACAACTTGGCTTGGTGGGGTGGGGGTTCCTGCAGAAACTATGACTGCCTGGAAATAAAATGCATTTAAGTGTGTCACAAAGCAAGTGCTAAGCAGCAGGAAAGAGAGAGGCAGATGCAAGTGCCCAGCACAGTGGCAGGGTAAGAACTCCCTAGAGAGAAGCTATCCAGCTGAGACTACAAGGTGTAGATCAGCTAGGGAGAACAGGGCAGGAATAGGTGGTGGAGGGCAGTGGACCTCATAGGTATGAGGGAAGCGTCTTGGTGATGAGGTCTGAGGTTGTGTTGAGTCCTTTAGATTCTGATGTGGGAGCAGGAGACACTGAAGGATTTGGGGTGTGAGCCAAGGATGTAGTTTAGAAGGAATGTGTACTGATCTTCAGGAAAAGGAGGGTGATTATGGCTAGGCAAGCCATGAGGACATGATGCTGTGAGTTAGAGCCAAGGTGTTGAGGTGTTGCTACAGTGCTGCCTGAAGATGACAGACGTGCTGAAGACCCTTCTGTTTCAAAGCTGAAGGACTCCAAGGTCTGAAGTGACAGTGACCCTGGCTTGCTTTGGCCTTGGCCAGGAAGTCCTAGCTACTATTTATCCTTGGGTAACAGAGGAAACATGGGGGTGCCTAAGATCCTCACAACTATCTTTTTGCTTAAGGACTCTTGTGTCAATTCCTGCCCATCTAGCAGGGCTGCTTTTCAATCCTATATATCCAGAGGCAGTACTGGGAACCTACAAACTAAATTCTCTATGGAAGCAGTTGACATGCCAAGGCCCTGAATAACATAAAGCAAAGACAGAGGTGATGTTCTCTAAGCTTGAGCACTTGGTGTTGGTCAGTGCTTTCCTGATCTCTGAAGTGCATTTGGGCTCACCCAGAACCTCTAGCCACCAGGGACAGTCCTCTGAGGTAAGAGAGTTCCTCATGAGTCTAGAGGAACCAAGGTGTGGGGCTATGAGCCAGTCTTTGGCTCGCACCAGGTACTGCTCTAGGCAAGGGGTGGCCTTGGGGTGAGCCATCTGCCTTCTCTAAACCTGTGGTTGGAAGCAAGTACACTTTTGTTAGTTCAACAGAGAGATGTAGGAGCCCTCGGAGTGCCAGCTCCACAAGTAGCGTCCTCCTGAGCTCTTCCGATGAGGCAGGGTCTTAGTTTTTTACACCCTCTAGCTGAGATGAGGCCAGATAACCACATCCCTCACAGAACCCTGTCTCCCCCTGGCTTACTTGTTCTCAGGATTTCAATCGGTGTGGGGTGAGAAAATACAAACCAGCTTTGTTCACAGCCTAGGGAGCCACAACTGAATTCATATCCTACCACCATTTCCTGGCTTTCTTATTTGGTCTCTGTAATTCAGCCCTGACGTCCTCCCTGTGTGGCAAAACAGAAGGGGACACAGCTGATCTGAGTCATCCAACTACTAAAAGTTCAAGGTCTTAACATGGTGTATCCTTGTTTGCACAGAGATGCTCACATGAATTGCTGAGCTACCATGATGAAGCGTGCCACACACAGGACGAGACCCTGCAGTGGTATGGGATCTCTGGGCTAAGTGCAGCAGGCAGAGACACATAGAAAAGGGCTATTTCTTTAGCCCAGGCTGACTTTGAGCTTGCGATCCTTCTGCCTCAGTCTCCCAGCTTCCAGGATTAGAGGTGTGTGTCACCATGTGAAAGAGAGTTCTGATCGCACTGAAGAAGAGTCTAGGGACAGAGAAATGCTTCAGCCAGTCAAGTACAAGTCTTATAAGCATGAATTAGACCTCTAGGATCCAGATGGGAATATAAATCTGTGCAAGTCATGTGTGCTATAATCCCTGTGTTGGGGAGAAAGAGAAAGGCAGGTTCTTGGAGATCACTGGCCAGGTGGCCTAGCCAATTTGGTAAGCTTCAGGCCAGTGACACTCTATCTTTTTTTTTTTTTTTAAGTAGAGAGTGCTTGGGGAATGGCACTCAAAGTTGACCTCTGGCATATATAACATATGAACCCACACGTGTACTAGGCACACATACACACAAAAGAAAAACAGTACAAGGCTAGCTGTTGAGCCATTGCTTCCCAGTAGACATGCCACTGCAGGGACTGGTCCTTGAGGAAGCTTGCTGTGACTGAGACATCCCTGGTCAAGGGATGTGCTCCAAGGTGGGCTGTTAGGAGGAGGTATCAAAAGGCTTTGGCTTTCTGGACATTTTGCTCTTGACCTCCTTGTCTTCCTGCATGCTCCCACTCCTTCACTCCTACACCCAAGATGCTCAAGGGGCTCAGCTCTCGCTGCTACTTCCGCAGTCATCACAGCAGCCAGGAGCTAAGGGCCTCAGTGGGATTTTCAGGAAAGCTCCCATTCAGGCTCACATACCTTGGGTTTCTTCAAGTAGACGCAGATTCCCCATTTGAGCACACCCCTACTTTTCCTGTCACCAAAACATGCCTTCCATACAAGATCTGCTCAAGATGAAGCTACTAGCTAATGAATGCAAAGGATACTGGGAGCCAACAGAAGCCAGAAGAAGCAAGCAGGAGTCTCCCTGGTCTCTTTAAAACATGTGAGCCACTGATAACTTGACCAAGAATGGCTGTCACCAAAACTTTAAGAGGAGCTATGGTTTCATGGTATTTTGTTATGCAGAGGAAAGCTAACATGGTTGTATTAGATTCATTTGAACTGTGGACCCTATTCAAGGCCCTCTATCCATGGCTAGCAGGAAAGTAGACCTGAAGGCCCAACTTATCTTAAAGTAGATTTCATCACTGCCACATCTCTTAACGGCATGTGGTTTGGGGCCTAGGACTTTGGTGGCTGGCTGTGGCACTGTCCTTGGATGCTGAAGAAGATGTGGGGATACAGGAGTATCTGTCTTATATTTAATGCTCCTATTCACTCATTGCACTGGGTTCAACAGAACTGACTCTATCTATCCAGCATCAGAAACAACTAGCATGCTGGGACACAAGCTGGATGGATTCAGATACGCATCCTGAGGTTTTCATGGAAAGAAAGCATTAGAAAGGGCCGAGCATTTACATAGGAGCTATGTTGCCCATTGGGAGGAGTGGATAAGGCAACAATGTGATCTCTGGAGGACCTTGACCCATCAAAGAGGCTGTGACACCCTGTCAGGGAATTGTGATCTCCTAGCAGCAAGTTAGTGATGTGTCCAACCACACATCCCAACTGTATTTTTAAGAGATTGTTCAGCCATTAGCTTGCAAGTTTGCAGCCCCTCTCTTGATGGCTGCTGGGAGAGCTGATTTCACGTACCTGTAGAGTAACTACTACTTCTGTATAGCTGCAGGGCCTATCTCCCACCCTTCCTTTGGAAGGATAGCCAGGGGCCTGAAGCTTCCTATCCATATAACCTTGGTTTACAATTCTCCATGTCAAGCACAAGCCAGCATCTAGGCCTCCACACCTGATGTTCAAAGTGAACATTAACATTAATAAAAAAAAAATAGGCCCTATCTCTCACTCTTCTGTCAAGGAAGATGTGGCTTGGACCCACACAGACAACCCCACTGGCAGTAGCTCCACAGAAGCCCTACACATAAACTGTCACTGGGTTCTCCAGCATGCCCATAAATTAAACATTTTCTTCATACCTTCTTGGCCAAGCCAGTGGTTCTGTCTTCTCCTGTATAAGGAGTCTGAACTCCCATGGAGAAGAGGCAGGTTGAGGGGCCTGGACTTCCTAAGGAAGGGGATGTGGAGACCAGCCTCCTGCACTACACAGCAGCACAGCACAGACAGAGGCATGTAGCCACTATCCAGGCCCTACAGCTTGTCTGTCCTGCCCAGTATCTGTTTGCAGAGTTCTTGAAGGTTGACTCCTTCACTCCAGCACTTACTGGTACAAAGAGGATTCCCCAATCAAGCCCCAGGCCAAGTCTTACTTATTGTATTCCTCTTTCCAAGGAAGGGGCTCTGAGGATTTTCATTCCCTAGATGAATTGAAGCCCAGGGATGATTGGCCATGCCAGGTGCTTCTGGCTAATGTGACCAGTCAAGCTGCTGCTCTGTTAGGGTCTGGAAATCAGAGTCCAGGTGAGGGACCACTCTGCTTTGCTCATTCCTAGCCTCCAGCATCATGCCTAGCACATGGTGGACACTCAGCACACATGGACCTGGGGAGGACACTACTTGGGACACACTGAGGGTTTTTGGGTGTATTCAGAAAAATAGCAGAGACAGGAGGTAGTGATGTTGGGCCTGGGCCCTGCTATAGGGATTGAGAGTTCCTATAGCCTCAGGAAAATAAATCTCTGATGAGGCTATTTGTGCCCCAGATAAACTGAGCACCTTGGTAGATGTGATGGGCATAGAGATGCAGCTGAACACACAGAGCCTGTATGTGTACCCCTATGACAAATGGGCTGTGATGACTGTGGCACGGACAAGGGCTGGTGGTATTGAAGGTCACCTATACCTATTGCCAGGGTAGCAAAAGGGTTGATCTGCTTACTTAAGTGGAGATGATCTACAATTATCCAGCTGTGCTTAAAGCACTCAACAGAGTCCTTACAAGTAAAAGAGATATCTTACAATAGGTTCAGGGCAGGTTCCACCCAAGAAGATCTCAACTCGAGAAGAAGCCTGAGGTCAGTACCAGAGAGCAAGACCTCATCATATACATCAGGTCCAAAGATGGGAGGAGCCATGAGCCAACGGATGTGGGGGAGGACTCTTCCAGGAAATCCTACTCCTGGAGCACCATCACTCTACTGCTATCTTTACTTTGGCAAGTGAGGTCCACTTCTGATTGTAGCCTCTGGTGTTACCGTGGGTGAGCCCCCAGATGGTGGGAACTCAGAATGGCCATAGCTCTTGGTACACCACATGGTCTTTTATCCACCCTGGGGAGAGGCAGTCTTGTGCTACATGTCCACCAATCCACTCCCTCTCTTGTAGGCATTGGCCTGCTGATCCTCTAAGCTACAAGATATGGTTGAGTTTTTCACATGGGCACCTTCCCAGAGAGATCCATCCCCTAGCTCACATGAAAGAGCTTCATAGCCAAAAGACCACTGACTAAAAGAGAGCCTCTCCCAGACTTCTTTTCCTCACTTGCAAAATATGACAACAGTTGTCGCATCTGGTTGTCGTGGCCATTACACAAGACAATGCTGTGAGTCTCCCTGCAGAAAACTGGGTAGAGAGGGATGGCCCAGCCTCGCTGTCCCCCTGCCACTTCCTCCCCACCTAAAGTAATTGAGCTTTAAACATGTCATTGGATGAGAGCGAACGATGGAGCATTTCCGTCCCATCATGATGCTCCTTCATTGTTCTCTCTCTGAAAAATGGAGGGGCCATTAATTTTCTAGAAAGGCAGGACATGATAAAAAAAAAATTACATCTCCAAACCAGAGGGGACAGATTGTGTAGTGACCTGGCCTGTGCCGTTTCATTTGTACACGAACCACAAACTCCACATCTCACACTTGAAGTTAAGGAAGGAAGAGGGGAGGGGAGAGCTGTACCCTCAGACATCAGGCCTCAGTGCAGATCAGAGTAAGTTTTCTAGAGGATGGTCCGCAGAGAAGAGATTATCTAAATGCAAAAGGCAGTGCTTCCTCATTCACCCAAATGAGGGCTTTCCCCTGCTTTTTCAGAGCCACCATCTGGGTTACAGAGATGCTCAGGTCTCTAGATAGCTGTGGAGGCTGTTGGCCAGGTATGGCGAGCAAGCCCGAGCTCCTCACTGCTGTCAGCCTGTTTCCTATTGCCAGAGCCTGGAACATCCCCATGCATCCTAGCATTCAGCTCCCTGTCAGGTCAGACTCCCTACGTTTTCTCTCTAGTCAGCCACACAATGGACACGTTTGCTTTGATTAGCATTAAGCTTCTCCAGCTTTGGAGAGCTGAAAAGGTGGTGTTATGGAACAAGAGAGCTGGTCACATGGCCTGGCAGGTTATGTCTCTTTTTTCTCCTTGCATAGCAGGGCTGAGGGAGGGTGACCCAGGACTGAAAGACCAGAACTAGCCCAAGCAGTATTCAATAAAGATGAACCCTTCTTGTTTGCTCCTCTCGATTCTTGCCAGGCTCTGGTTAGTTAGATGGCACTCCATCAAAGCTTGCCATGCATCCAAGTAGCAGACTTCCTGGTGGCCACATCCCTCCTATATAGCTATGGGACCTCCCTATTTAGTTGGTTGTGTTAATGAAGCCTACATTACAGAAGTTATCATTGAGGTTCAGTGTAGCACATCCACTACATTTAGGCCAATGGAACACAAAGTGAGGATGGGTGTACAGGACCAGGAAGTTCCCTTAGACCTGGCAGGAAATGACACCTTCCCTAGTTCCTGATAGCACCTGGTTCACACAGTGTCTCAGGCTCCAGGAACTATACATGGCAGAAGGTAGGATATGAACAAATCCTGAACTCTAGCACCTGGCAGATCACACCACCTCTAGCCTATGCACTTTACTAAAGCCACTCTCATTTTGAGGTTTCAGCTACTTGTAGCCAAACCTAACTAACCCTAATAGACAAGGTGTGGCTTTCTGCAGCCACAGCCATTCTTGGATTGGCTCAGGGTATAGCAAATGAAGCCAGAAAGTCTCCAATTGGGGAGACTTTGACTCAATACTGACTGGGAAGCATTGGGGGCATCTGGGAAAGCTTTCTGCAAGGATGGCAACAGAGGCACCACCTTGCTATAGGACCCCTGTGAGCTAGGATCTGGGTGTGTGGCTTCCTGACCCATGGGATCCCAAACAGACAGGCAAGTATAGAGGGAGGAACAGGCAAGAGACTGAAAAGAGAGGAGAGGGCAAGGGGTCATAGGTGGGATAGAGGCAAAATGGCAACAGAGAGGCCATCAGAAAATAGCTGAGGTGTGGGGCTCCAACTTCAGGAGGACAGTGACATCAGGAATGCTCAGAGAAGCTGGGGCTCAGAAATCCACAACTACAGGGAGGCAGTCTGGCTCAATGGGAAGTGCTAGGTGGTTAAGGGTTCTAAAGAACTGATGACTGGCCTGGGCTCAGGCTCCCTACAGAAGAGAATATCAGAATCGATCCTAAATTGAATTGAGCTCGTAGTTCTGCCTCCCAAAGGCAGCAGCAAGGCAGGAGGGTAGAAGCCAAGAAAATACTCTATCTGCTGTCTCATATCAATGGCCCAGTCCCAGGCTCCAGCTAGCCCATGATAATCTGCAGAATTCACCAAATAGAGCCTGGTGGGATGATGGGAACACATCAAAAACCAGACAAGTACAGTGGATGTATTATTTGGGAATAAACAAATAAAGATAGATATTTGCAAACTATTTAGATAAACACCTGTTTTGACAGTATCTGAAAGAAAATGTAAGTACTTTGCTGAGCCCCTCTTAGTCTGTGTCAGCAAACACTATTCTAGCCATATCAGAAGCTGCCCAATGACCATATCAGCAAATGGTCTCATAGGCGAGCAACAAACTGCACCCCAGGAAGCACCTTCTTATCTCCCATCAGTCTTTGATGCTGCTACAGTGCTGTGTCCAATGGCCACTGTGTGTGAGACAGGGTAAGAGCATCCTGAAGCAGGAGTTCAGTCATCTGGGTGGTCTGTCCAATCAATGTCACTTCAGATCAATAGTCCTCTTTATCACCCAAAGTCATTAACAAGCTCTGGAAGCTGACTGTGCCAGTCAATCAGAATATGCTCTCTTTTGGTCATTTGTTCAATGATGTTTATCACAAGGAAGCTGTGAGCCAAGATCTGGTATGTGGCTTCTAGCCTCATGGGACCCTGATATGCAGAAAGAATGGACAGAATGCAAAGCCAGGGACTGGCAGGTCACAGAACTTCCAGAACCAAATGTTAGATCAAGAAAACTGAACACTGGCCTGCTGTACACAAACTGGGGAAACAAGTTGAAGTTCCTCAGACAGTAATACTCATGTGTCCTCCAAACAAATACTGTGAGCTGACAATGAATGGGAAAGATGCATGCAAACCCACACACTCTGAGTAAGGAGTGAGGCGTTTTATTAATGCAGCTGGAATGAAGCTAATGTGCAAACACACTTGGGCTCCTGGAAGCAGCAGGTCAAATCCTCCAACGCACGAAGATGGGACGGAAGAGCCAACCCTGTCTCAGGATCATTGGAAAGATAGAGCACCTACCTCCCAGAGGAGTGGTTGGAGATGATAGGAGTACATTAGATCTCTCCCAGGAAAAGTGAGCAGGGCCCTGGGATCCCAAGAACCTAGACTTGAGTCTGGTGAATGGTTTCTGGTCCCTTACCCAGACTATACCCAAGGGTGCAACTGTCCCTCTTGGGTGATACTCACTCTGAATGGCAATCATAGAATACTTGGCATAGCAAAACAGTGCAAGGGAGCAGGAGATAAGGAATGTGGTAGGTGATGGTTTACAGTTCCCAAGACAGCCAGCAGCATATGTCTAGCTGTGGCCTTGCAGGTCCATGCATGCTTACCCAAGGGGACTGATACTTTTTTCATGCCTTTGCAAGCTTCCAAACACCCGGAAAAGGAAGCATCATTCACTGCTCTTCACCCTGAAGTACATGATGCTTCTTACAGAAAACCAGTATAACATATATGTATGAGAGCTTTTCCCGTCCCCTCCCCTCCCCGAGAGAGAGAGAGAGAGAGAGAGAGAGAGAGAGAGAGAGAGGAGAGAGAGAGAGAGAGAAAATGTGCAAAGGGGCTAATAGTGGCCATAAACAATCCAAAAGACAATCTATCATTCTGTAATATGAACCAGGGTAGGTTCTCAGGAATATGCACAGATCTGTTATTGTATATAAATGTATATGCAAAAAAAATCTCTGCATGCACAGAACTCAAGTTGGATCACTTCCTATATATAGTGTACAAATATATAGATACAGCTCTCTGTGTAAATATGCATATATATGTTTACTTCCCAGACTCTGAAATAGAAACCTATATACTTAAGTGAATTACAGTGCTTAAAAGATGCTCCCAAGCTGTGTACCCCATGCTCAAGCCTGAGAGCATTGTTTCCTCTCTGTTTCGCCTTGGCAGCTTCCCCTGGCGGCTTGTTGGCTTTTCTGATGCTGGGTGATGTCACTTCAAAAGCCAAAGCCCCACTGCAGGTTTACTGTCTAGACAGGCTGTGCGGGCAAGCCCAGAGGCAGATTTGTTTGGTACACAGTGTCCTGCAGATGTCAGGAGTTGAGTGAAATTGTCTTTAAGGCTTCTGTCCAGTCAGTTCATGGTGGGTAATCCGAGGCCTCCAGTTTCAGAGTCACAGCAGCTGGGGCCCCCAGCCTAAGTCACATGATAGTGCTAGCTGGCCTCTTGGACTCTGGACCATGCAGCTCTTACCTGGAGAGTGTCGCTGCATTCTGAGTTGTGCAGCAGATGTTAGAGCTACAGCTTCCCTCTTCTGCTTCAGGGCTGCATTGTGTTCCCTATCACAACAACAGGACTTTCCGAGACATCGGGGGACACAAAATGACTGTTTGCCATGGATGGGTTTTGCTTACAGTTGTCTAGTGGGTCAAGCATGTGTTCTGGGTTATATCCCGGTATGTGCTTATTCAGTAAGTATCATCAGGGGAGACACCATGAGAGTGAACATTTCTGGAGCTAAGCTATTTGCCCTGTGGCCTCTGCTTTGATAAATCTTACAGTCCCTGAGGCAGAACCAGCAGGCTCCTTCCAGAGAGTGAAAACAGGCCAGGGGGTGAGGAGGCTTTTCTGGGTCATCCTGTTGAGACACACCTCAGCCATCTGCTGTTCCAGCTTGCTTTGCTCTGGCTTGGCACCAATGTCCA
This sequence comes from Mastomys natalensis, assembly GCA_021653895.1. Lineage (NCBI taxonomy): Eukaryota > Metazoa > Chordata > Mammalia > Rodentia > Muridae > Mastomys > Mastomys natalensis. The sequence continues at coordinate 20,611 of JAJTUV010000166.1, read as the reverse complement.
CTATCCTGGAGGTTCTGGGACCTTGTCCAGAAGATGGCCTGATGCTCTCATTTTCATGGTCCTCCTAGAACCTTCTGCTCTTTCCTACTAGTCAAACCAGATCCCAACGACACCAGAGGCCCTTCCCCACCCTCTTCAGAGACCAAGCCATCACTCAAATGATCTGGCACCTGCATTCTCATCAGCTACACACAGTAAATGAGGTCAGAGGACTAAGAAGATGCACGAGAGTGAAACAGACTCTAGAACCCCTGAGGCTTAAGCCAGCAGCAGTGTTTAGCTGAAGACTCACAGGCTGTATATGTGTGTATCACTCACAGCTGTGATAGTGGCTGAACAAAAATATAAACTTACTTAAGAGGGGTTTTTTAATTGTTTTTGAACTTTGAAGATGATAGTGTTGTATTGTGATGTCCAAAATTGGACATGACTGGTACTGAGTGTCCATTACAGTGGTGATTACTAGCAATGATGATGATGATGACGACCACGATGACAATGACAATGATGATTAACTATGGTGCTGGAGGTTGAACCCAGTGCCTCACACATACTAGGAAAGCACTCTGCCCTCTTCCATGCATGAACTCAGTCACTGCCCAGTTCTGCAGTGGCCACCTTGGCTATTCAGGTGACTAAGCCAGTCACCACTACAAACCCACACTCCTGACCCAGTGCTTTCACTTTGTCCCAAATCTGTGCCCCTCAGAGAGACAGGAGCTCCCTGTGACTTCTTTGTAGCTCCATATCACCTTTGTCCTAAAACAAACTGAGTCACCCATGACATTTTAGCCACAAGTCACCTTCACCATGAGAAAGAGTGATACACCGACACATCTGACAAGCCTGTATTGGGGAAGCTGCTGGTTTTAGGAAGACTCTCTGCTACGTCAGTAAACCTGGCTAACCAAACCACTTACCAGTCTGCAAGGGCACACTGCCATCTACACCTTCACTAGTCACCACACAGCTATTCTTTTGGCTCTGCTTACCCAACTGTTCATTCATCTGCTCAACTGTAGATCAGTCCATCCAGCCATCCGGCTATGGGCTCTATCTTCCCACCCATCTTTCTTATGAAGGGTTTATCACATGCCCAGAGCCATCCCACAAAAATGAGTTTGAAAGAGATCCTGCTGGGAGACAATTTACAGCTCTCTGCCCACAGGCCTCTATGAGGGACTTCCAGGGGAAGTAATGACGGAGAAAATGCAAAATGCCCATTGACTTAGCCCCAGCCAGCTGGTGGTATCCTGGACACTTGTCTGGTGCCTCTCCAGAGCCTTGCCTCTTGGATGGTAAAGGAACTTGTGTGGGAATGTGATAGACTGTGACGAGAGACATGAACAAAGTCCTGTGTGAGCAGAAGCACCATGCCATGGCCAGGGAATCCCACACAATGTCTGAACTTGACCTTACTCAAACTGAAGCAACTCTATTTCCCTGACTCCTCCTCACATATCCATTCCGCTTTCAGCAGGAATTCAGGAGCTCAGGTTGCCCACAGACCCCCCCTGCATTTTCTCTATCTTTGCTCCAGATACCTGTAAAATACTGTGTCCTAGGAGGCAGGGCTCTGGTCCAGCTGTGCACAGCTACTGGGCCTGCAGAGAAAGCCTAAGCAGAGGGATGATGTGGGGACACAGATGCAGCTTGAAAAGGCTGCAGAGAACCATGCAACCAAACGGGAATGCCCAGGGGGAAAAATGAGTCAGGAAGAGAAAGGACTTCCTGTGGACTTTGTTGGAAATATTTACACTTGATGATCTTTAGCACATATGTGGTGGCTGCACAGAATGACTTCTGTTAACTGAGCTAGCGCCCAAAGGAGATTGAGAGTCATTAGGCTGCAAACAGCATGGTTGCCTAGGGGAAGCTGGCTGGACTGTGTCCAGGAATGCGGTGATGGCTTTTGGTTAAGAGGCAGGCTATGCTACCCTCAGAGGTTCTTGGAGGGTCTGCCTTGCAAGGTGGTAGGAAACAGAGACTGCCCCGGAGGTAGGATCCTCACCATGCCAAGGTCTGCCATCTTTCACTGTATGGCAAACTCCTTACAGAATGCCAAGGAAGTGGTGAATTCTCCATCAGTGCCACTGTCTTCTTTGGCTCTGGTTCTGTACTTACAGACTTGCTGCTCATAGGAATCTCCACATGCATGAGATGAAACACAGAGTCCAGTGGATGGCCCTCACCTCGAGCTGCAGATGATGGCACTGATGGTAGTTATGGGAATAGCATCCAACACTGTACACCATCAACTGGACATTTACCTGTCACCAAGAAGCATGACCCACAGACCAAGCAAGGTGTCTGGCCCCTCTGGGGTGGGGTGGTCAATCTCATTTTCATGAAATTCACCAGTAACCTGGGGTTGGCTAGAAACCCCAGCGGTAGGTATGAGCTTGTGATAAATATCACTCAAACACAAATGCATCACCCTTGTGCAGCAGAGCACTGCGTGGCTGGGATGTGAGGCGAGAAAGCTGAGTTTCTCCTGGATGAGTAGAGGAAGCTATTCCCTCCTCAGCTGCTGTGTGAGCTGCCAACCAGGCCACACATTGTTCTTCTTGCTTCATAACTGCTCCTGCAACTGATTCTGAGTCTGGCTTCCTCAGGAGTAGGCACTTCTGGGAAGGCTTTGGCCCGCAGGCCAGCCATGCTCTAGTTTTTCCTTATTTAGCACCTACCATGAGGTCCCTGTGGCAGGACTATACATCACCTGGCCTCCTGGGAACCAGGATAATACCTGTATTAGGGTCCCCATGAGACTACAAGTGGGGGGTTGGTAATTGTCACTCAGAAGCACTTTCTAAATCCCCTTTTTTTCTTTTTTCTTTTCCTTTTTCTTTTTTTTTTTTTTTAAGAAAGAGCTAGAAAATGCAGCTCTCTCTGCCTGTGGGACCTGTGACCCCTCTCTCAGTCATGACAGGGCATAATTCAGTAGCTTACACATTTATCTGCTATGCAGAGAGAAGAAACCGGGAGAAAGAGGGCAAACTAGCTCCTGCTGGGTCAGCAGCAGAGGGGCACAGAGCAGGCACTCGGTAAATGCTTGTGGGACAGGTAAGCAGGTGAAGAATGAATAAACAGAGGAGCAAATGAACAGGGCTGCAAGCCCTCGACTCCCCACAAAGGCAAAGATCTAAGGCCTGAAAGTGCTGTGGCCATTTCCTGCTAAGTCAGTGATGGTCAGGAGCTTTGGTAGGTGAAGTCTGCATTATGGGGAGGGGGTGCAAGGTACCCACATGTCATTCTGAGGACAGAAGGAAAAAGGGCAGAAGTACCCTCAGATGGGAGCCAGAAGACCACAGTGGGCAGGCCACAGAGGATGGACTGCGAAGGACTCTTGTTTTGGGTTTTGGCTTTTAAATTTTCATTTGTACATAAATGAACAAATGCAATATTTTACATTACCTACAACACACATATGCGATGGTCACATGTGCGTGTGCACACCTGTAATTACATGTACCTATAATGTATAGAGGGTGTGTATGTGTAGTTTTAGTTCTCAGAAGGAGTGGGTTCACTACAAGATCTGGCCAAATGCGACATGGGTCCTAGGATGGTGAGTGCATCTGACTATGCTTTGCATGCAAGCATGGTACAGGAGGAAACTCACTTTCCAACATGTTGCTAGGCCCTGGGAAGGTTTTATATGGAGTCCTGAGTACAGAAACCTCTGGAAGCTAAACACTGCCAACACTCTAGAACATTCTCCTCTTCCCACATGGCTTTAGAATATCAAGAGCTGCAGTCCTCTCCCTGAGTCAGAATCTGGAGGGCTGGCATCACTCCAGACTTCAGCTAACAGACTCCACACTAACAATGTCTTTATGGAGTGAGAACTAGGAGCTGCACCCTGGGCCAGGCCTGACAGGCCCACTCTACCCTGGTCCACAGTAGAACTGGGCTCTGTCCAACCCCTCCACATCCTTACATATCCCGTGGGACACCCAAGTGATCCTTGCCAGGGTCTGTGCAAAGCACTCCTCGGCAAAGGGGATGTTTCAATCTATCAACAAGGGTCCTGGATCCTCTCCCTCCCTGCTGTGTGCTTCTGTGAGGGATTGCAAGACCTCTGAGCCCCAGGGGAAGCCAAGGGTGCGGCAGTTATGGCGGCCAACCTATAAGGAGCATCCAGCATTATGATCATGCGGGGCATGGCACCACTGTCATAAACACCCCCTTGGTTAGTGCTCATCTCTTCTTCAGGTCTCACACACTTGTTGACAGTCACCTCTAGCTGGGTTCAAGCCTGTGGCAGTAACAGGGACTCCAAAAAACTCAGCAAAGAAGCTGCCAAGTGGACACAGAAGCTAGCACTGAACTTCCTGGAACCCACCTGGGATACATGCTAACTTGCAGACACCCTGAGAAAATACCCCTGCCTGACTATCCACCTTCTCAATTTGAAACAAGGGCTGATGGGTTACTGGCCTTTGGTCCTTTGGTAGTCTTCACTCATAGCTCTTGCATGGGCTCCTGAGGCAGGCATTTCTGTCATGACCTGATCTTTGTCTAGGAGGAGGTGAGAATCCTTAACACAAATATCCACAGGAGACAACCAGGCACAACCTGGAGCCAGAAGCCCAGCCAGGATCCAAGATGATTCAAAATTAGGACAGACCCAGAGAACCTTAAACTGACAGGCTTGAAATGGAGAACAGCAAAACACTAATCTGTCAGTGTTAGGTGAGCTTCTGGGTCCCCCAAACCAGCTGTTTGAGACTGTGACAGTTCCCTCCCAGCCCTGGGGTGGCACAGTGCTACCTGATGAACTCTATGGCCACTTTCCTCTGTCTGAATCTCACTGTCAACACCTTGTAAGTGACACTGACATCAGCAGCATGTCGGGGACCACATTATACTCCTAGACAGGGAGATGCAGGGTTGCACAAGCCAGCTCATCTGAGCACCACAGTGTTGCTCAGAAACAGGCCTAGGATTCTGCTCCTTACCTAAAGGGAATCCTTCCGAGGCAGGGGCCTGGAACCCCTGGGATGATGATTATCAGCTGAATCTTGGTAGACAAGCTACCTGTCACCCTCTCTCTGAGAACCACTAACAAAAAACTCTATGGGGTGAGCATCAGGGTGGCTCAGAAAGCATGTGTCACCACTCTGGATACCCTAGCTCAGGGCCAATCCAAGACAGAAGTCACTTGGCACACAGTTTATGCAGTGACTAAGACTGGCAGCTCCTGGAGGTGAAGACGGGGTCCTTACTCTCTACTCTTGCAGTAACAGTGAGGCAGAGGGGCCTGGAACAAAGCATGCACATTCTGAGAGAACAGGGTCCTAATGTCGGCTTTCCTCTTGCTGCCTGTCCAACCTGAGCAGATGCTCTGGGCATTACTGTGAACAGGAAATGTTGTTCCCTTCCTCCCAGGACTTTATTAGAGATTATGGAGTGTTGTATGGAATGTGTGAGCTTGGTGCAGACTCTCTCCTTAGACTGTCTCCTGCAGCATGGCTCTAGATTGCAGTGGACCCTCTCCTTAGACCATCTCCTCCATAGTGGCCCTAGATTGCAGTGAGGACACCCCCTGCCACATTTTTGGCGTTTTCAGCTTTGGGATTTTGGAGGCAAAATCTGCAGACTCTCCTGGGCTACAGGTCAAGGACCAAGTTGGAAAATCGATACTGGGGGACAAGAACGAACCTGACTGCCTAGAGCAATCTAAGGACTGATGCCACCCACTTCTCTCAGAGGCCTGATTCCTGAGGACATCTGTATATCCTGGAAGAGGGGCCCCAGAGAATTTCTAGGATCAAGAGGGATGAGATGGCCTTGGAGACTGACTTCATCAAGTCCTCCTCCCTGCTCTCTGGCACAGCTGAAGCTCCAGAAGTAGACATGGAGGATAAGGCACTACAAGGTCAAGACTAACACTACCCGATACTCCCAGCTGACTAGTACATGGTGCCAGGTCTCACGCTCTTGCTAGGCTTTCGCTCCAACTCATGTATAAGACACAAAAGGGACCGAGTGACCTCCAGGCTAGTGAAAGCCCCAGTGCCAGGATCAGATAGCCTATCCAGTGTTTACCAGGTGTCCATGGAAATACCCTACAGTCACCCTCCTCCACATGTCACAGCCCTGGGGTCTCCTGGAACGTAGAGCGACAGCAAAGCACCAGCTTTCTGTGGGCAAGCGAAGTCTTGGGCTTCCCAGCTCAAGAATAACTGTAGCTAGAACAGCCCCTGTGTATATGGTCAGGCCCACGGCAAAATCTGCCACCTGCCAGAAAACCCCTGGCAGCAGACAGTGGAGAGGCAGAGAGCATGGGGAAATGGTGAGGGTGGACAGAGGACATTCCAGATGTTCACCCAAATATCCACCCACCCACCCACTCCTGAGCCCCAGTTCACTTCTTTCTCTCTCAGGTGTTGTCTGTACACCAGTTCAACAGGGAGCAGAAGTGACTAGGCCCTGTGAAAGCCCTCCGACTTGCAGAAGCAGCAATTCCAACTGCTCACTGTCCCAGAGACATTCAACACTTCTACTGACTAGGCAAAGCTGGCTTTGGCAAAGAGAAAGAAGCTGCTACTGGATCCCCAGGAGTCTCTGACCCAAGCTGGACTTAATACCATAACATTCGCCAGGTACAAGTACTAAATGGCTGTCTTACATGGATTACATCACTTCTTCTCAGTGGCATAAAGTAAGATCATGTCCACTTTACAGATTCAGAAACTGAGGCTTTTCAAGGTTAAGACTGCAAAAGAAAGCCAGGATAAGCCAGAGCCAAAGCTCTTCTTGGGCATCTATTATAGCAGAAATGAGGGTGCTCTCTGCATCTTGGCCACCCCACCAGGATTTATACATTGTCCCCCTTGGAAGGCCTGGAAACTCTTTTCAAGGTGAGGGGCATATCCTCTGCTAAGATGGTACAGTGGCTGAAGCCTACTTAGCCAATTTTTTAGCTGCTGGCTCCAAGTTGCTGCCCGGGGAAAAAGTGCCAACCTTGGGCCCTGAGAGACAGATGTCATCAGGAACTGCCTGGGAAAGGTCAGGGGCTAAACCTTTGAAGTGTCCTGGCAGACTCAAGGTCTGGCTTCAAAGTAGCCAGGATGCCGGCACTCCTTCAAGGACCAGATTCTCTCTGGGCTCCTCCGATAAGGAGGGGCTGTTCCACAGGAGTTCCAGGTACCTCGGCCTCAGTCAGCACATGCTGCTCCCAGTTTTCTCTCTCTTAAGTTAAGCATCAGAATGTCTGGTACCCTCTCTAGCCTTGCTTCCTGCTCTGTGACATATTCCAAGTACCAGAAGTAGACCGGTAGCATAAGGCATCATGAGGTTAAAAAAAAAAAAAAGCCTGCCTGATTTTCTGAAAATATAATAAGGACAACATGACATCTGGGCTGTTCTCCTGGAGCATAACACCCAGTCACCACATAGTAGGCACACAGTGGCCTCAGGCCATTCTCTAACACATGTTTAGGGTTGCAAATGGCTCCAAACATCCTAGCAAAGGTACACCTGACTTGTTTACTCCACAAGAAAAGGCATAGACTCTGCTGCATCTCCTATGGAGGGGACAACTCTGCAAAGGTAGGTGTTTCTCAGGTACCTCTGGCCTCTCACCCTAAACAGCACCTAGCCTTCCTAGTCCCTGTCTCCCCCTGTGATGAGAAGAACCAGCTTTCAGCACCACCGAGACAGGACCAGAGCCTAGACTTCTTCTGATCCCATAGCAAGAAAGAGGGTACAGGACTACGGGAAAGAGGGGAGTGCAGTGCCCATACTCTGCAATGAAGGGAACTCCTCCTACACCTGACAGATAATGTTGCTTCTGCTGGGGATTTCTCTTACCTACAGTAAAATCAGGACACAGATCCTGTACCTTGAGGCCAATGCTGTTCCTGTTGCCTCATGCTAGAACCAAGCAACGACTGTGCACCCAAGTGAGCCAAGGTGATGGTGAGTGCAGCCCTACCACCCACAGGACCGATGAGGGCTCCACTCTCCATCCATGCACCCCATCAGCAGGCTCACCCTGAGTAGGCTCACTTCCCAAGCCTAGGGACTGTGTACCACAAGGATACCCACTAAGACAGCAGAAATTGTCCTTTTGTAAAGTCTAGACACGGCTCCATCAGGCCACTGCAGACCCCTGTTCTCTCCAAATGGAGTGCCAAGGCTTAAGAACAAGCCAAATTCACTAAATGATTCCTGTAAGGGTAGAAATGAGTCTGACGTTTACTTCTGACTTTGAATCCTCAAGTCACCCTCTGGGTCTCAGGTCACAGTCCAAGTCTGCTGCCTCCTGAGTTCACCACAGGATGATGGCAGTGGTACCAAAAGTCGCAGAGAAGTGGATTCTTCTGGTCATGTCCCTAGACTCCTGCTCATGTGTTCTGCTTGCTCCTCCACTTCAGCAAAAAATGGCTTGACCACTCACTTGATGTCCCTAGGGAGGGCAGCTCTCCCTTAACTGCATCTCTGGACTGATTGCTTTCCTCCCTCCCTGTGGAAGCCACATCCTGACACTTGATTGCACAGTCATAAGGGAATAGCTTTAGGCTGTCAAGGAGCTTGGCTAAAGGGATTGGAAGGTGTGGATTTGATATCCTGGTGAGAAATTTGGAGACAAGCCCCACAGCTGGCTGGGCATGTCAGGATGCCTATGGGTAACAGTGATGGAAAATGCCATCCCAGCCAAGTTATCTGAAGGCTCTGGGCAGCCTGCAGAACAGGGACCATCTGGCATGGTCACCAAGGGAGATATGGGCATCTTCCTCTAGTAAGTGAAGTAAGGAGGTAGGAATTGAACCTGGGCCTGTGCCCAGACCATATCCTCCATAGATACCCAACAGACATTCAGAAGAGTTTAAAGACAGGAGAGTCCACAAAAGCATGGTTGGCATGGCAGTGAGTATACACCCATGTGCAAGGCCTGGCCCCTGTGCTTGCACTGATGCCCAGCCTATGTGTGGGAGAAGGTAAGAGCTTCACAGAGATATTGGGAATTCACAGCTTAGGAGATGGGGAAGAGGTAGGGGGCAAAGCTAGCTAAGCTTCTATGGAGAGGCTGTGTCTCTCTAAGATTGTTTGCCTCCTTAGGATCCCACAGCACCTCTATAAGCCAGGGGGAGCCTCACAAACTACCTTATCCACTCCCATGTGTGCTTAGTAATCCTGGATTCCGACCATGGGGCAGCAGGAGTAATGATTGCCCTCAGGACCCAGGGATGGCAGAATGGTTAGTATAGCCTGCTCTGTCACAAGTCTGTAGGACTGAAGATGGATATTTCTGTCAGACAATTCAGAGTCCACTAGGTTCAGAAGTCAACATTGCAGTGGGGGTAGTGTGGGGTCCATGTAGAGAGCAGGGGGAGGGAGCAAAGAGCAGCCCCATGGAACCTGGGAGTCTGTGGCACAGGTTGTGGTCTCCAGATTCATCCTAGATGATGGGCTAATGAAGGCTCTGAGACCAGGAAGGGTCACTAGTTCCACAGAGATGATTGTAGGAGAAGCTGGGGACAAGCCAAACAGAAAAAAAAAAAAAAAATCCTTCAACAGCAGATAGGTGAGAGAGTCGGCCATCTTAGATATCATGACTAAAGAAGGCATGGGGCAACTGGCACCTGCTAGCCAGCCAACTGCTGCCCTCCCTCTGGCCCTTTCATGTCGTGATTATTATTCTCACTCACAGCTCCCAACTGCTTAGGCTCTGTGGGGTTCTCAAATGTACCTAAGCCGTGTACAGGGGCTTCCCAACAAGACCCTGCTTAGTGCCCTCATTGCTCATGGCCAGTGGATTCATGGTCCTCCTTGATGAGCTTCCTGACAGGACCTTCAGCACGCCAGACTTTTCCTCACCCAGCTGGCACCTGAGACTCTTTTCTTTGCTGTCCTTGCATGACACATCTAAGAACAAGAGATTCCATTCTCTGGTACAGTGAGTCCGGCTGACCTGTGTGCAGACATCCCATCCAATTACCCTTATCTTTATCCATAGCCTATATTTTTTCCTCTGAGTCCTCTACTACAAGGGTTTCAAAAGGTTGTGAAATCCACAGAGATAAATTTTTCTGCAAGGTGGAAATGCCAGGGGTTATTTCTTTCCTTTTTATCTTGTAAAGAAGTAATGGGAAAACTAGAGAAAGACTGAAATCTCGTTCGCTTATTTTTAGCATGTCATATATCTTGAGACTTGCTTTCTTATTTAAGAAACGGAATGCACCTAGGACAACATGACACAGGCTAAAGTCCTGGGTTTGATTCAAACTCTGTGGTTTACTGGCTAGGAAACAGAAGCATCCCAGGTTCTTATCTGAAATGAGAGTAGCTCACCTAGTCCATAGACCTGTAGGTAGGGGGATACCAAGTAGTCAGTGTGGCCTGTAGAATCCAAGAAACACAATCAAGTAGGTCATGTTTCTTGGAAAGTAAATATTGGCCACTGGGAAGGGTCTTGCACTTGAATAAGTATGCCATTTATGTATACGTGGCCTGGCCTGCCTGCTATGGGCAAAGGTACTCCATATCAACAGAGACCCACCTTCACTTCAGCCCCTTGCTGTGTGTAGATGTAAGGCAATGGGAGGCATATGAATGCTAGCATCCCAGGATGCTAGGAGCTCCAATGGCTCAGCAGTGAGGATAGGAGCTCTGCCTGGCTTTGAGTCATGTGAGACTTAGGAACTAAGAAACCCACAGAGACCTGGGTTTGATTTCTATCTGTGCTAATTAGCACCAATGCAGACCGGCAGTCTCAGTTCCCTTGAGCTCTCTGTGACTAGGTGGCAGCAGGAGAAACTCAATGAGGGGCAGCCAGAAAAGCTATGATTGCAATTAAATCTATCCCCACAGGATCTGACAGAGGGCTTGAGGAGTCTGCTATGCACAGACTGGGAGGGACAGCCCTGTATGTTCTGGTCTACAAGAACAGAACACAGCCTTTCACCCCAGGAAGGAACTATATCCTCGTTCGTTCATTCATTCATTCATTCATTCATTCATTCATGAATATGATGTACTGAAGGCTTATTGTTCCCATTCATTCAACAGCATGCATGTAGCTTCCATCCTCTGCTGTGGATTCATAGAGTATAAAAGCGACACAGGCAACAGTAAGGGACAGTTGGTAGAAGCAGGATGGACAGAGGTGAGGGAAGGAGGTGTGTGACCAAGTCAGAGCTGCTGTAGTCCCTGTCCTACCCTTCTCTGTGTGAACATGTCCATACACGATTCCTGAGCTAAGAGTGGGCAGGAGGTGTGGGGATGGCAACAGGACCAGGATTTCATGAAGCAAGGCCGGTGAACCGGAAATTACACCAGAGATCACAAAAACTAAGAAAGTGTCCAGCACTCCTGGGTCCCAGATTCTATATGGTGCTGGCTGTACTGGCTGGTTTTGTGTGTCAATTTGACACAAGCCAGAGTCATCAGAGAGGAAGGAGCCTCAGTTAAGGAAATGCCTCCATGAGATCCAGCTATAATGCACTTTCGCAATTAGTGATCTTAGTGATCAAGGGGGGAGGGCCCAGCCTGTGGTGGGTGGTGCCATCCCTGGGCTGATGGTCTTAGGTTCTATAAGAAAGCGGACCGAGCAAGCCAAGGGAAGCAAGCCAGTAAGCAGCACCACTCCATGGTCTCTGCATCAACTCCTGCTTTCAGGTTCCTGTCCTGTTTGAGTTCCTGTCCTTTGGTGATGAACAATGACATAGAAGTGTAAGCCAAATAAACCCTTACCTTCCAACCTACTTTTGGTCATGGTTATTCACTGCAGCAGTAGGGACTCTACCTAAGACATTGATTAAATGCAGAGTACCTTTGGAGGGGGAGACATTGAAGGCTCCACAGCCACCTTCAGGTGCTCTGTTCCCAAGGAGGCTTATGAGTTCTGTTGGTGTCCATGGGGTCCATGGTCATCCCCAGTAGACTGCTACCTCCGTTTCAGTATTCTGACTGGGGACCCAGCTCCAGCTATGCTGTTTTTTGCTGCTTCCAGAACTCTTTGTGCCCGCTTCCAGCCTAGCATACAACAGGATGTGGTCAAACAATTTGAGGACCAACCTGGGTCTCCTACCGCGCGGCAGAAAGATGTCTCCTAGGCAGGGATGGGTTCCTAGCACACATGGAAGTACCTACTATAGAGCAATGCCCAGTAGGTTTTGATTGAAGGACTAGATAAATCCATCAATCCACACAGCCCTGATCTACATGACCTGAAGCAGAACATATCCCCACCCCACTCCCAGTCCATTACTATTTGTCCGATGGAATAGTAATGATGACCTTGGGGACCTGTGCAGGTCTTAAGAAACACATGTGACAAAGATCTGGGGCCCTGAACTGTTCTCTGCAAATGTGAGGGAGTCACATGTTCTTAGAGCAAGGTAGGGCAGGGTCTCCCCAGGGTCTGCTACTACCTAGACTGGCACTATCTATTCCTGTTCCTAGTTGCTGCCCTCAGGGTAGAGCTAAGAGCTCAGTACACATGTGTATCTGTATGAAGACTGTCTGAATACAGAGAACTGGAAATACCTACTTTGCAATGCAATGCATCCCTGATCTGTATTCACTGCAGGCCCAGAGAGACAGCACAGACCAATCACTGCGGAATCTCAGAAGACACAGAGTTCCACAGAGAAAAGAATTGGTGGAGGGAGGAGATAGTGGGTGGCACAGCGGTGGGACATTCCAATCAGTGTGGCAAACAGCTTAGCCCATTAGTCACCACCACTGGGTATCTATGGAAATGCGTAGAAGATGGTCTTCAGAATAGACAGTCAGAAGGCACACTGTTTTCTACAAGGGGCTGATGAGCCCATCCCTCCTCCTTCTCTTTCCTTCACAAAGGACCAGATTAATCTGTATATGCAGACAGACAGACAGACAGACACACACACACACACACACACACACACACAGGGGGTAGGGAGGAGGGAGAGGGAGAGGGGGAGGGGGAGGGGAGGGGGAGGGGGAGGGGGAGGGGGAGGGGGAGGGGGAGGGGGAGGGGGAGGGGGAGGGGGAGGGGGAGGGAGAGGGAGAGGGAGAGGGAGAGGGAGAGGGAGAGGGAGAGGGAGAGGGAGAGGGAGAAGGAGCGGGCACAAACAGACTAAGACAGAAAGCATCTTGGAAACAACAGTCTCCTCCTGGATTCAGTGCCCTGTTGTGAGTCTGGCCCAGCCTGTGGCCTGGCTTTTCCTGAGTCTTACTTTGCTGCAGATCCTCTGCAGATAGAGCACTGCAGCCCAGGTCTACAGCTAGCACATGCCAGGATGTGGGCAAATAGTGACATCTGCATTCCACCTCCCTTTGTCTACAGCCAAGACAGGAATAGCAAGTCCATGTCTCCCTGCTTGGGGGAGTCAGGTGGCCTCTCTCCTCTGGGATGACAGCATTCCTTCCACACAGAGGAGTTGGTCCCTTGACATTACAGATGAGGAAACTGAGGCACAGAGAGCCTGACCAATAGCCCAATCTATGAATTGCTCACTACTGGGGAACCAGCAGAGCCAGTATAAAAAACCCATGTGTCCTGGCTCTGTGGTGACACCACGCCTGCCTGCGTCTGATACTGTTGTCACCAGCACAGACAGATGTTGATGGCTTGGCTTTGCTCTCTGCCAAGACCCTCTAAAGCACCAGCAACTTCTGGAGATCCACATCAAACCTGCAGCCCTCCAAAACAGAAAAGGATCAGGATAAACACTGGGCCACATAACATCTATTATGGAAAACACCCACAAAACAAAAAGCCAACATTTCGAGAGATCTCCATGTTCACCAACAGAACAAGTATTAAATTATCTTCTCTCCGTTTGATGAATGGCTTGGCCTTTAACAGTATGTGTAAGGTTTGTTTATAATGTGGGAACTGTTTATGTTTTTGTCAAGCTTGAAAAAGGATAAGAAGGTACAATAATGGCATAGTCATTTATATAAACAAAATTAAAACCAGGGAATCACAAAATGACTTGGAAATGTACAAAACTAAAATAGAGGTTGTTTGGGGATAGGAGAGGGCTCATTACTCTTTACCTAACTTTCTTGAATCTGAACTTGTTTTTTTCTTTTTTTCTTTGGTTTGGGTTTTTTGCATTCTAGTCTGAGAATAGATGACATTCACAAAGTAACACCATCAGAAGATCAAGGCTTGGGGTAAGGGGCTGTGTTGACTGAGACCTGCTCCCTCTCAGCAGCAGTTCAGAGCCAGGTGAGACCGGCCAGACTCTGGCCATGCCTTAGGCAGTTCTTCCCTACAAAGAGAGATGTGGGTGTCCAGAGATACTGGAGCTCACCACAGTCATCCCTCTTTGCCAAGCAGCTGAGATACACACTGGGAAACCAGTTACTTCAAAACAACAACCTGTTTCTTTTAAAGTGACCATGGGAATCCTTTCTAAGGACTCTCACTGCTCAGGCCTGGAACAGCCTGAATGGTCTGACTCTACCCCTAAGGAAACTATGTGGGATCTTGAAGGTGTAAGTCATGAGAGCTGGGATCATCCCCAGGACTCTGGTTATAGGTCTGAGCTAGCTGGCTCTACACATGAGATGCTCAGTACAGACGACAGATACAGCAGGAGATAAATGGATTGAAACTGGGATGAAGACACTTCCCCATCATATGTCACTGATAGCCTAGAAGGCAAACAAATGGTGTCATATGACCAGCTGTGAGGAAGGTAGATGACAGTGGGTTTCTCTTTTCTTCTGTCACACAGCCTGGTGGTCTAAACCCACTTGGGTTTTCCAAGATTAAAGATGCATCAACTCTGCCAATGGCTTACCCCTCCAAGACCAGGAACATCATCCCCCCATGATTCCATCTGACCCCTCCCCTCAAAAACAACCCCTGCAGGCCTCCACTCAGACACATTTGAGTCTTAGCATAACTTCCAAAAGCCATATACTTTTCTAGATAAATGTCAATACACATGTATCTGTCCACATGCTGGTGGGCATGTGATATATGCTTAAAATGGCCAACCCAGACCTCAGCTTCTAAGAAGAACAGGACTAGCCTATGATAGATTGAAGCACAAAGCAGAAGGGGCTTGACCATCTCCCAAGAACCCTCCTGGGGTTCTGCCAGGGATGATCACAGTTCATAGCAGGCACTGTGGCAAGTAAAAAACTCTTTCCCTCACAAGTTCCTCTAGAGTAACATGATGTAGGAATGGAAGACTTATTTCAATTTTATTAGTTGGCTTAAGCCAATAGAATCTAGCTTAAGCCTTAGTATGATGACAGAAACAGATTATGAGATGGGCTGCTGTGGTTCTGAACCCTCAACCTCTATTTTCAGCATGCCTCACACAGAAAGCATGGTTATGACACACCATTCAAGCCAACTGAGCTGCCTAGCAACTCAATGAAGTAAAATTATAAGATTCTATATACTAGTGAACAGGCTTTGGGGGCACAGTGACATACCCCAGCATCATAATGATATGACAGCCACCTAATGAAACTGTCATTGGGTTTCTAATGTATTGCTTCTCAGACAATAGTTTTAATAACGGCACTTTGACCTTCCTTCCAATTATGAAGAAAGTGTCACATCCAAATGGCTAACCTCTTCCCTGAACCATGCACAACGCCCAACACAGCACCCTCAATCTCTCCAAGGATGAGCACTGAAAAATGGTTGTTCTTGGGCCACACTGAATCACTGGTTGTGGGAAATGTGGCCCACTAACCATAGCATGTTACCCCTACTAAGCAGGCCTTCTTCTGGCTTCTGACCTCTTTGCTTACTCTTGCACTGACTTCTAAGGACACTGATTGCCTGGAGAGTCTCCCATAGCATCCCCAGGACTTGAGTGGTCCTACATTGATGTTAGGAAGAGTCTAAGATTGGGGGAATCTATTGAATAGAGAGAAAGAAGAAAAGGATTACACATGACTGTTCCCAATAGACAATCTGAACAAATCACTTCCAGATAGCAAGACAACTGTCACCATAGCCAAGACTCAGGTATCTGTCGCAAGTTACCTTTGAGTATGACTTAGAAAGACTTGAGAATGGGCAGTGTCCAGGGCTGTAGAGGAACACAAAGGCTCATCAGCAGGGTGTTGAGTAATGGTGGCCTCTTGTAGGATGAGTACCAGGATGTGGTAAGGAGTTCACCAAATACACTGTCTACACCCCGGCCGGCACAGGAGGTTGTAAAGCTCGGCCCAGAGACATGATGGAAGAGTAAGCAGGAAGCCATGCTCTCATTTCCTTCAACCACTCCACATGGCTAAGGGCTACCTACATTTCCAAATTCAATTGCCATTTGAGAGGAGAGTATGGTGAGACCTACCTGAGTACTGAGCCACCTGCCTGTAGAGGCAGCATACAGTGAGGTGAACTCCTTTCTCTGTAATTTTCCATGGTGGTCATTATTGTGCCCTCCTGCCCACCCACCCAGAAGCAAGAGGTAGCATGGTACTCACCCCACTGCAGAGGAGCCAGCTGCAGGTGTTCCAGGATGAGCTGGTTCAGGAGGCCCTCCACGCTCGCCTCACCACTGCGCTTTAGAGATGGGTAAGCCTCAGTCAAGGAAAACTTAGCTCCTGCTGAGCCCCAGGACTGGAGGAGATAGAGAAAACTCTAGACAGATACACCCACAGATGAGGACAGTCTCAAGTAAGTAGATCGTCCCTGTGCTCGAGTGGTAGTCTAACGAAAGGTGAAGGTCAACTGAGAATGGGGAAAATGGGGACACAGAAGCACAGCGGGCATCTCTTCCTTCATCTCTAAATCCATTCAAGTGGGTGACTGTTCTAGAAGGAAGGAAGAGCTGCTGGGATAATCCTGTGCCAACAATGGTTTTTGCTGGGGGAAATAAGGCAAAATTTTAGATTATTTTTCCTTAATAAAACATGCAGACTACAGTCGCGTGTTCAGGATGAGTGTGTATTTCTGGACACGTACTGGGTTCACGCTGCTTTTGTGTTTGCTGTGTTATACATCTCGATGTAATTACATATGTTATTGTGAACAGGATCTCTCAAGTGAGTTCATAATCAAGGAAGTCATAACGGCTCTCAGCAAGCATCTGTGGATGAAGACATCATGGCTTGGAAGTGCAGACAGCAGGCAGACACAGAGAGCCGCTGTGAGGGCCCAGTGCAGTTCACAGCAGAGCTGTAAGCCTCTTGCCTCTCTTCTCCCACAACCTGAGTCACCAAATACAAGCAAAAAGCAAATGGGGAAATTGAGTCCTGACATTTGCCAAGAGCTCTAAACAGATGGATAGCCCACTTCCTACATCCATCTGACAAGTCCATTCTGTTTAACAAAAATGTCCCTTGTCCCAAGTGGGACAAGGAGGTCACAGTGGCAGGGAGGCACTGGGGACAGAGATGCCAGGAAAGGGCTTGACACTGAACCCACCTGGTGAAGATGAAAAGTAATAAACTGGCACTCAGCGTGTGCCAACCTGAGGACAGTGGTGTAGGGACATCTTGTAAGCGGGGAATCGAAGGGGCAGGAGGCAAGGGGCTGAGAAGGGCCAGGGCCAGTAAGGGAAAGGGGCTCATGCTTCTAGGTCTCAGGCCAACACATCTCTGAAGCCAGCAGGCCTGCCAGGCATCTAGGGAAAGCAACACAGACCAGGGATGCCCAGAAATTGTGGATGAACCACAGCAAGTCTTTGCTCAGCATTGGCTGAGATGGTGCCAGACAGGCCATCCA
The DNA here is from genome assembly GCA_021653895.1 of Mastomys natalensis. Taxonomy (NCBI): domain Eukaryota; kingdom Metazoa; phylum Chordata; class Mammalia; order Rodentia; family Muridae; genus Mastomys; species Mastomys natalensis. The sequence continues at coordinate 2,964 of JAJTUV010000166.1, read as the reverse complement.
TGATGGCTAGGGAGCCTTGCCTCCACCTAAGTCTCACCAGTTGCTCTAGACTTCTCAAGCTCCCTAGTACCACAAGCACTGATTCTTGTGTCTTCCCTTGCTTCTCCCCATCTGGTTCCTTCATCTTCTCTTTGATCCCACCTCCTCTAAATGCTTCTTAAGCCATCTCTGTCTAGAAGGTTCTCCTGTGTCCTCTTTCAAGACATACTACATATGGTAGCTTTACCACCAGTGTGTGAGTCCCCAGGGGGCCTACAACAGTGCCAGGCTCTATCAGCTGCCCCATCAACAGTGTGACAAAAGAATGAAAGTGAGCAAGCAAGCATCACAGGTAAGCAGCACGGGGCCATGCTTTACCCTGGGCAAATCCCAGAGTCCTCTCCTGAGATCAGTCCAGCTTTGAGTCTTTGAATTCTGCCACCGCCTCTCATGAATTTTGAACAACTGACAAAACAAACAAACAAAATTAATGCCTTGAGATGGCTCCATCATCTGCAGCCTGAGGCCAAGTACACTTCCTGAGGAGGAGCTAGTCCAAGAACTTACTAGTAAACATTCCTGTTGTCAGTAGGGTCCTGCTTCCCTCCCCTCTGGGGAGTCCCTTTCCTGCCTTGCTTCAGTGAGTGAGCCACTGCTTTGTGTCTCTACTTCCTGAAAGATCCCCATCTCCCAGCTCTGCTTAGCAAAAATTTCTTCCATACATAATTCTCCCACAAGGAGATCCCTCCGCATGTTCTCCCTCCAACTCATTACCACCCAGGGCAGGTTTGCTGAAGTGAGCACTTGGCAATGTACTTTCAATCCTCTTGTTGGTCCTGGGAGTGAGGATTCTCCTGTTAGTTCAACAAGGAGGGATAGGGCAGGCCGCTAGGGATACTGAGTTAAGACTGTAACCCAAGTCTTGGAGGTCGCAGGTATGCAAGAGAGACATGGTCTTGCAAACAGAAAGCACTGACCTCCAGCAATCCTAGTACTGGCCACATGGTTGACCTCACTGAGCAAAAGCCAGGATGTAAACAAAAAAAGATGTATGCCATGTTCCTGACTGGGCTGCTCACAGTGCCAAAAGGTAGAAATGTCCAGAGTGCCAACTCTCAGATGACTGAATACAAAGAATGCAGTTCCTCTGCATAATCAAATGCCATTTGGCCTTCAAAGAAAGGAAGCCTGACACATTACATGTCTGACCCTTGAAGACATCAAAGAGAAGCCAGACATAAAAGGACAAACAGGGTTCCTAGTAGAGTAAAGACATACAAGTACAAGTATACACATCAACAGGCAGAAGTAAAGCCTGGCTGCTGGGGATGGGGTTAAGGGACAGGGAGTTGAGGTTCTTGGTCTGGTTTCAACTGGAGAACGTGAGAAGCTCCCAAGATGCTCGGGGGAGGGGGGTCGGCTGCAGCACTGAGCTGGCTTCACCATGGTTAAGATGGTAAATTAAAGATAAATAAAAACATGCTGACGGAAGGAAGGGACTCTGCAATTAAGGAAAGGAGCTAAGGAAGATGAGGGGCTGAAGCCAGGTGCAGAGACTGGGAACTTGCCCAGCGGAAGGGACATCTGAGCCAAGTCTCTGGAAGGAACCGGAGGGAAACTGGGAGAGGGAGGGGCCCAGAAGCAGAGGCATGAGCCCAAAAAGCAACGGAAGAGAGAACTTTCCACCAGACAGTAGAAACTGAAGCTCCCCTTCTCGGGAGAGGCTCAGGGATGACTTGGGAAGCTGTGCTGCTGGTCATTGCTGGCTCCAAGGACACTGAGGTCACTGCAGACAACTCAGTGGCTCTGAGGGGGCATTGTTCTTCCTGGAGTAGCTCACTGCCAAGTCAATTTTCTCTAGCTACCCCAAGCTGCCCTAACCAACGGTTTGACTGATGGTGCCACCACTATAGTGAGCCCCTTGTGCAGTCCCCAGCAGGTGTGTGATTTTCCAGCCATACAATGTGACTATAGAAGCCAGAAGCATCCCTGTGGTACTCACCTCCAAATCAGGCATAGTGGTACACCCTTGTCCGTAATGTCAGCACTTGGGAATCTGAAGCAGGAAGTTCAAGAATTCTTCCATGCCTGACTGGGCTATTTAGTGAGACCCTTGCTCAGAAAAAAAAACAAAATCAACCAACGAACCAAAGAGCAAAACGAAAAAGAGCTCTCCAGTTCCTTAGATCCTGACCAAATCCCTGCTGGGTGTACTGTGGTTCACTCTAAACAAACACAGGAGTTGATGGTGTGCACATGGGGCAGGCAGAAAGAGCATAGCGACAGCTTTTGGGTTGGGCTCATAGCTCATCAAGTCCTAGAGGAAGAAGTACTCAGAGACACTGCAATGGGGGCCCAGTGAGTATTGATGGGAAAGGACACTGGTTAGAGCTACAATAATAATACCCATTCCTTCTAATTAGGTATATGAAGTGCTTATACTGGAAGAACCAGAAGCCAGAGAGTTCAGCAATTCATTTCTAGGCTGCTTAGTGATGGCACAGTGGCCATTCTGCCCCATCACCTGAGCTGTCACCATGCACATCAACAGAAAGGGAAATGACCTGCTTGGGAGCACAGATGTATGCACTGCCCAAAGCCAAAGCTGAAAGGCATGCTTTCTGCTCAGGCAAAGCACAGGTATTCGTCTCACAGTCCTGTCGTGTGTGTGTGTGTGTGTGTGTGTGTGGTGTGTGTGTGTGTGTGTGTGTTTACAAAGGTAAAACTGCTCTGTTAGCAAATAAGGCTAGTGAGTGCTCATTTCTGAGAGCAGTTCTGAAAGTTTACATAGGGGAGAAGACTAAGGAGGTCCTTGTGGGAGGAGGGGAAGGGACAAGGCATGTGGTAAACCAACTACTTTCCAGAAGTCTCTAACCAGGTGCACCTATTTAAACCAAGGCAGTAGTTATGGTAGTGGGCTGCATTCAGAATGAAAGCTGGTGTGTGGACAAACCTTGGTCTCACAGTGTCCTATTCCAGTTTGAA